>CP092091.1:10215000-10687500 GCA_029203775.1 Neoneuromus ignobilis | reverse complement strand
GTATAAAATCGTTTTACGTATTCTACTAATTTAGTTTTTTTTATTTACTTAGTTAAAAAAAATTCCATATAAGTTTTTTCTGTATATTTTATTTTGTACTTTTTCATTTAATCCAAAAATCTCATTAATAATTAATAATGTAGCGTTTATAATTTTATAACGTCCAATATTTTGTTAATATATATATATATATATATATATATATATATATATATATAAAAGCAGTCAATAAATATTTTATTAATTTTATATTATAAGCTACAAAAAAAATCGAGAAACTTGAATAGATTTCCTATTTTTATTATTTTATAAACAGAAATTTTTGTCGAATTGAAAATGTTTATTAAAAAAAAATACGAATATCTTTATGACAAATTAAGAATAGAAAACTTATTTACCTAATTTTATATAAAATGTTTCTTATATATCTTTTATGTCAATTAAAATGATCTCTCTATAAAATATCTTTGTAGAACAGAAAAAGATTAAACTTAAAAAGAAATATTAAAAGTAATATAATATTTATTTTTTCCTATTGTAAGTATTTATTATTTCTTATTTAAACACATTTGTTACTAAATACTTTTATAAATGTATAAAATATTTTCATTTTAATCCTTAAATATCAAATATATATATTTTATTTATATTATAAACTGATCATTATAATTTTTCATTTGAGAAAAATATAATTTTTTAATGTATTATGAATTTCTAATAAAATTTTATACATTCATTTATCAATTGAAAAATAATAATTATGAGTACAAATGAGTAAGAGATAAAATTTGATACAAAGGATTTCAGTAAAGAGCAGAGTTTTAATTATTATTAAGTTTTCCTTGAAATCGCTTTTAAACACTTTTGTTGAAGAAGAAAGTGGTTTTAGGATGCTAAAGTAGAATTGCAGAAATGAACGTTTTAATATGAATGAATGTATTTGTCTCTTTAGAAATCGAAATATATAAATAAACTGTATTTACAAATGTATTGTTTTGATTTTTTTAATTTGTTTCGATACTAGAAGGTAATTATTTTAAAATAAATTGTCAGTATAATTATTTGAAAAAAAAGAAAACTTTCAAATTCTAAACACAAACAATTCATATTTTTTAATGTTTGAAGAAAACAATATAATACAAAATGTGATTTTGAAATAAAACTACTACGTTTCATTAGTTTGTTCAGTTTTGTATATAAATCATAAATTGTTACCCGTTTTTGTTTATCATGAGAATATATAATATATTAATGCCTTAAATTAAATTTATTATCGAATAATTTCTGAAGCGAGCACAAAAGAAAAATGTAATGTACGTACACCGTTCTCATGATAATAATGAGTTGAAATGTTTGCCAGACTTCGGTACAGTTATTTGTGATATAAACTTGCGTAAATCCTTATCAAACATCGAGTCCACTACAACTTCAACCTTTCGCCCTTTCGGCCACGTCTCACACCCATTCCTCTTTATAGATTATGTAACTGGTCTGTTCTCAAGTTTATGGCGGTCTGTTACATAAGTTATCGGACCATTTCGTTTTTCGTTTTGCCTGCCTCCAAATGACTCACTCTCTTCCGTTCGCCTGCAATGTCCGTGTTCCGGTTTCAACCCCGTCCTTTCACTTCCCTTCCTGCCGCGATTCCCGCAACAGCAACAGTTCGTCTTATATCCTGCTGCCTTCTCAGACCGTTTGAACAAGTTCAGATGTTAATCTTTGTCAAAAGATCGTGGTATAACCAGCCGGGCTGAAACTTTAAACTTTTAGAGCTTTAAAGCTCCTTGCCTATTTGTGTGTGCATGTTTGTTTGTGTGCTCACTGCTTTTTTTTATACCGGCATTCGCTCGTTATGGGGTTTTGTGTAACGCAGCCGCTTTCTTATATGTTTTTATGGAAGTTGAGAGTTTTTTTTTATTACGAATTTTCTTCATCGCTGCTCAATTTCTGTTGTCAATTTTTATGTAAAAAATAAATTCTCTGTTGATAATTTAGTATTTCTTTCCATTTACAATTTCGATTTATAGACACATACTATATATATATATATATATATATATATATATATATATATATATATATATATATATATATATATATAATACATTTTTATACATAAATGCATGTTTAATTCAGTGAGTATACAGTTTTATCACTTGATAGTATTAGATGATTTAAAAAATGATGAAAGAGGTTAATTAAGAGTGAATAATAAGTAAGTGCAATTTTTTTATAAATAATGTGTGATATCGAGGATGAGTGATTTATTTAAGTTAAAAATAATATATGATAATACTTATTGATGGAACAAATGTCACTAAATGTCAATATATTTATGTACTGTTCTTTTTAAATATGTATATATATATATATATATATATATATATATATATATATATATATATATATATATATATATATATATTCGAATATACATATATAAACATATATATGTAAATTTAACATTTCAATATTTGTTAACTTCATATGCACGTGTACATTATTGACAAAGTAAATTTTATTTATTTACTTATTTACATGAATTATTTGAATTTCCTAACTGAACATTTTGATATATGTTTACGAAATTTGCAAACGTACTTGTAATATTATTTATAGTTGTGTTTGCTGGTTGCTAATAATGTTCAATATTACTAATATTTTATATACTAGAATATGTGTCTCTATTTATGTACATTAAGTTTTGATTGTTAAATATATTTTCTGTTTATGTAGATTCAAATTGAGCAATTCGAACGTTGTTGAATTCTCTAAATATTAATTATTCAAAATAACTGTGAATGTATTTATAGATAGGCAGTTATAATAAACATGAGGAAATATTATTGACGTAAGATTCATTTTTTTATAAATTAGGGAAATGGGTTTATAAATCTAATTATATTAGTAAAAATATTATACCAAAAAAATTCATAAATTTGTGATTATACTGTAATTTGATCTCATCATTCGAATTTTTTGTAAAGAAATAGAGATTTTATGTAAAAATGATAAAAATTGATTCGAATTTTAGTTGAAATTGTATTATATTAAAACATTTTTTAATAAAAAGAAATGAATTTAATTTATAAGTTCAGAGAGTCTCTAGGCAGTTGACGTTTTAATAAAACTAATGAAGTTTTTTATTTGATCTTTTTTTTTGTTCGGTTTTCTATATGAAATTCATTTTCTTTATTACTTGTCTGTAGTTTAGTGTTTCATGAAAATTAATTACATTTTTGCTTTATTACAGTTAAAATTTAATATTTTCATATTTTGTAATTTGATTTAGTATGAAAATGTTAAAATAGAAGAGAGTTTGTTTTTTTAGTATCTTTCTATATTCAGTTACGTTATTAAAATGAATATATATATATATATATATATATATATATATATATATATATATATATAAGTGTGTGTATGTATATATGAATACATTTAATTAAATATAAAATTTCTCAATATATAAAAAATGTGAATATGATTTAAATTTCAGGTATTTAAAATATTTGAGATAATTTTAGTATATCTAAAAACTTATTTTTCAGATAATCATTTTATAGTGTATTTTATTAATTCATATTCTTAGATAATAATTCTATAATACATTTATTAATAGAATTTTTTTTTATATTGTTACAATTTTTTCTTAAATTTGAAAAATTTAAATATATTTTATATTTCTCTTCGGAAAAAAATGTTAAAAAAATAAATATTTTGAATTATTTAGTGATTGTGATATTTAATAAATTTTCTTTAGCATAACTAAATCACTTATTGTAACATTAAAAGATTTTATAAACATGTATAATAATATTTACTATATATTTTATTAGATGATAGTATGGATATTTGCATTAGTGAATAAAATAAACAATATGTGAATATTGAACACTTAAAACATTATATGATAAAGAGGTGAACGATTAATTTGTATTAAAGTAATTTTGTCATAGTACAGAAATAAATAAAATTATATTTTCTACATATATAATTTTTCTAAAAAAATAATGTAAAATTTATTTGAGATATTTTAACTATTCTTAAACTTTTATAGTACTTGAACAATTTTGAAACATTTATTTACTATATGATTATTAAAAAAGTTTTATTTGTAATAGATTTAGTAATTAAATAAAAACTTATTCAATTAAAAAATCGTTTATTTAAAATTTGACATTTTCTAAAATTACCAAAAATTTCTCATGTAGATCATAAAAACCTTGAAACTAAATATTTTCATATTGTCTGTTTTATCAGTATTTGTTAATTAATGGTACTTAATGAATAAACTTTTGAATGTAAAAGTTTTTATTAACAAA
Source organism: Neoneuromus ignobilis (assembly GCA_029203775.1). Lineage (NCBI taxonomy): Eukaryota > Metazoa > Arthropoda > Insecta > Megaloptera > Corydalidae > Neoneuromus > Neoneuromus ignobilis. Next base: position 10,683,175 of record CP092091.1, on the reverse strand, counting down.
ATTAAGAAAAACGATTTTGTTCAGTGACCTACAACTGTAAGTTAATTTTGTCAACATTACAATTAAAGTTTTTGTATTTTTTTGGTTAATTATTATTTTTATCATTTGTGATTTTACTTTTTTTTAATTGATATTTTATAGTTACTCTTCTATTATCAGTAATTTTTCTCTATAACATTATTATTATTTTTTAACTACAAATATTAGAAAATTGAAGCAATTATTGTTAATAAAAATATTAAAAAGGGTTAACCTTTAAAAAAATAAATTAATCATTTAAAAAAATTTTCTGGTAAAGATTAGAATCTGTTGTGAATTAGTAATTTTTTAGTAATATTTTATTCTATAACTTTTGTCATGATTTTTATCTTATATATATATATATATATATATATATATATATATATATATATATATATATATATATATACCACAATTTGAAATCCATCATGTCTATGAACGAGTACGATTTAAACAAAACGTCACAATAACAGAGTTGGATTTGGTACAACATCTACTGATAACGGAAAGACTGATGTTTACAACAAGTAATTACCTGGTCACACATACATGTCTATAGGGATGATAACATTTGCCGCATTGACGTCATATCCAATGTAGAGATATATTTAACTCGTTGGCATTGCGAATAAACCTTATATTTTATTTAAAATCACATTATTTAAGATTGTATGTCTTTTTTCGAGAAAATAGAACTTTGTTTTCACGTGTTGTTTATTTAGAATTTTCTTAATTCTCTAAACATAAACAGACATTTTACACAATTCCATTTGAATAATTCAGTTGTAAATAATTAGAAAAAATTTAAACAGTTATAAATGTTTAATGAAAAATGTAAAGTAGGTTAAGTGAAATAAAGTGTGATAGTAAAATATACATGTTTATGAAAATAAATGTGAAAAATATAAAAGGAATTAAATTTAAATGTGAAAAACATGTTTCAGATATTATGTTAAAGGTTTGAGAAAAATGCTTTTTAAAAAATTGAGTTTTCATTGCGAAGTATATTACTAACTGTATGTTCAAATCATTTCTCGTGATGTGAATCATAAAAATAGTTTTTGTAGATGTTGTATAATGTTTATTGAATTAGTTTTTTTGAAATAATAATGGTATGTGTTTTCATGTTCAATGTTTATGTTTATGACGTAGACATATAGCTCTATAAAATTTTTATTTAATTCTTAATGTTTTACTTATTTTAAAGTAATAATGGAAAATAAATTTTAAACTTTGTAACTTTTATTTAAATTTTATAAACTATGTATGTATTGTTTATTGTTTCATGAAGAAATATTATTATCTTGCATATAATTTTAATTTTGGTGAATAATTTTGAGTCGTACATGAAATTATTAAAAATATTTCGTTAGGAATGAACGATTTTTTTTTAAATAGGCATGACTAACGTAAAATGATTCAAGAAATCGGATTTTTTTGATATTTTGAGTTATTAATATTTATTACATTATTCTTATACAAATATCAACTATTAAAAAGATTTTTCAGATGTATAGAAAATTATATTATCGTCTATTATTTTTTGTAAATTAATTTGAAATATTTTTTAACAAAAAACTTACACCTCCTTTAATAAACACTGAATGGAATTATCTCCCCTAAGATCTGTAATGTGACATTGATTTAGGAGGAATGTCGTTGTCAGTATAAAAGAAAAGTGTATGTATTCCATTTAGCTAGGGTGGAAAAAAATACGTTTTTTTTCTAATATGAATAACATGGCTCAATTGATAGATCGCAGTATTTTCATCAATAGTGACAAAACATGCAGTATGTGTTTCCGCGAGCAAGCGATGGTTTGCAAGCGGTCTGAGAGAGGTTTGCTAGTAGAAGGCGTTACATCCATTCCCGCTGCATCAACTCCGATAAGACTGAACATATTGGACGCGTCAGTAGGGATTGACGGCGCACGGCTGATAAGAATTGATTGATTAAGAAATCCGCTGTCTTAGGTTAATTTTTTATTGGTAGTGATGTGAAATCGATTACCAGACGTGGCAACAAAATACAGGCTGTTTGAATTGAAGTAAGCTTATGTGGTGTGATGGAGTCTATGCCTTGAAAAACATTAATTTCATCTTAAATTTATCACACACATACTTATATATGTTTATATAAATTATGTATATTTGTACCGAGAAAAAAATAGAAAATACGAGTTAATTTTATTATTCGATCTTTTTATATTGAGTTCATTATAACATTTTAATTAATTTATTAGTCAAATATGCTTAAAAGTTATAAAATATCACATGTATATTAAAGTACATTAAAAATGTATACACAATATTTTTTTTGATATTGAGGTTTTAATAACATTTTTTTAATTTTTTAATTTAGTATTTTGCTATATTTAAAGTTATAAAAAATTCAAAACGGATTAAAATATAGTTTAGGTCAAAAGTAAGATCATATTTTTGTAAGCAATATTTATTTAATCTATAAATTTTTTCTTTTTTTACATTGCGAAATATAAAGTATTAATTCTACCATATTAAGGGAAATTTTTAAAAAATTATATTGTTGAAATAAATAAACATATTATTTCTTGAAAATAAATTTTCTAAATAAATATTGTTTATTTAAAATCTTTTTTGTATTTTTAAATCAAACGATCAAAATTCAGTGTATTTAGATAAAAAAATATAATTAAAAAATTCCAAATATAAGCAATTTAAAATAAATATTTATTTTATTTAGAATGTAAAATTATTTTCCATTTATTTTCATAATGATCAAGATTTAAAATCATAAAATATTATTTTTTACGTTAATACTATTCTATACGGTTGCTCGAATGAAATTGAAGGATTTACACATATATTTAACCTACTTAATATTAATTAATTTTCTTTACTCTCTTTCAGTCTCATTTGGGCTACTTTATATATATATATATATATATATATATATATATATATATATAAATAGAAAATATAAATATCAGAAATTTTAATTTTATTTAAAAAAAAATTGAATTATATTTTTGTGTTACCAAAAATTCTTTTAATTTAATTACAAAATTTTATGATATTTGAAAAGTAAAATCAATTAAAAATGATTTTTTTATTAAAACTTCAAGTTACTGTTTAATTACTTTTTTAATAAAATTATATATATATATATATATATATAAAAGAAAAAAATATAAAAGATGAAAATGAGAAAATTAAATTGAATTTTGAATTGAAATAAAAATTAAAAAATAATATTAGTGAAAAATTTATTTGTGAAAATAACAGTAAAAGAGTAATCAATCTATAAAATTTAACAATTTTTAAGTAATAACAATTCATAAAATATCAATAAAATATTTTAATACCAGTTTTTTTTATTTAAAGTATTTTTGATGTATTTAATTAAGCATTAAATTATATAAAAAAATATTAAGAACTTTTTAAAAATACAAAGAATAATTATTGTAATTTAACATCTCTCTCTCTCTCTCTCTCTCTCTATATATATATATATATATATATATATATATATATATATATATATATATATATATATATGTATACATTTGTGTGTGAGTAAGAAAATATTTATTTAGTATACCCTCATTAATTTTTTAACAAAAAACACTTTTATTATTTGAAAAGAACGATAATTATTTCATCTGAATATAAGATGTAAAACGTGAACATTTTTGCTGATACAACGTTTCAGAATAAACAAATTAAACTATTTTATAAAATAAATACTTGTACTGTAAATTCAAAGATTTTCTTGCAAAGAATTGTTTACATTTCATTTATAAAACAGTTTGGAAACGTTGAAGAACTACATTACTATGTTAATTTATTGTACACCTTTTGTCGTAAATAATTTATTGCGCTGAACATCTTGCATAGGGCAAAGGATTCATGAGAGTCTATTCGTTTCGGAGATCATTGATAAAACGACCTTTTAATTTCTTTTAATTATTTCTAATTAATGACTGTAATTTAATAAATCTACTTGGGGTCGTTTAATTATTTATAAGTGTACTACCGGTTATAGAGTAGAATACAGAATAGAATAATCTTCTAAGGAACGTTTTGAATATATTTTCTTAATCAGTCAATGCTTTTCAAATTATAATATTAAATGGGAGTTACTATTCCGTATAAAATTTCTTCTCATTTATATTCAAACTCTGTTGATTTTAATACTGTTATTAGTGAACTATTTAAAATGTTTAAATATATATATATATATAATTTTATTTACTCTATAGATTAAGAACTAATTGGCATTTATGAATAAAATAATCTTTTCATTTATAAAATATATACATAAACTCGCATATATACATATATTGTTAAAATCGTTTTTATTTACAGACTTCCTCAGATATGAATTTGTAGAAAATTCTGAGAATTTTAATAATGTAGTAATTGAGTGAAAAATCTCCTTTTATATTTTATCATATAATTTATTGTTAAAATTAATTCAAAATATCTATTCACTTATATTCAATTAAATTTAATATATAACTGTATAAAGTTTATAATATTCTTAAAATGTTAATATCGTTTTTAAATATTTTTAATTTCTTAGATGAAATTCTTCAATCTTTTTAAACAGTATTTATTCAATTTGGGAAAATACTTGATATTTGAAATAATATATTATTTCAATATTGTAGTTAAATTTTGTATAAAATGTGGAATTTGTGTTTAATCATTTTCATATTTTTATTTAATATATGAGCAATGTGTTTTTATTTACTAGTAAAAAATATTTATCTCATATTTTAAACCAGACATAATTTATTAATTTGAAAATTATGTGCTAATTATCGATAGATGCAAATTAAAATTGAATTATTAAAATCGCGTATTTTTTACATTTTACTTTTATTAAAAAATGTTATTAGTTTTAGTTACATTTTTATTTTAAATATTAGGATAAGCAAGATTCGATTTTTCTATAAACACATTTTTTTATTAATATTATATATATAACGACTTTTATTTGATAAATATTCTTAATGTGATCGTCAATAATATTTATATATATTTGAAAATATAAAAATATTCATATCGACTCTATTTTGACTTAAAAATACATTTTGTTCCGTAAATAAATTTGAATATTTGGAAATATATTATTAAATTATTTATTTATTTCGTGGTTATATAAATATCTAAGAAATACTTGTATTATTTTTAAAAATTAATCAAAATATTTTTAATAGGCTATGAAAAGTTATTAAATTTTTTTAATAGATTTTATAAATTTTATTTTAACTTATAATTAATATATATATTATTATTAAATGCAATAAAATAAAATAATGATTAAACTAATTAATAAAAATTACAATAACCGTTAAATAAAATTTTGATATTTATTTTTAGTTTTAATAAATTTTATTAGAGTATTTAAATATATTTTCTTATTGTTTGCTCTAAAAATAATTTTAATCACTTTATATATATATATATATATATATATATATATATATATATATATATATATATATATATATATAGGATAACCCAAAAGAGACTGAAGGATACTAAAAAAAAGTAAATGATAGTAAGCAATTAAATGTATCTATAAACTCATTAGTTTCATTTGGGTCACCTTATATAGTTTTTATTTAGTATATGTCAAAAAAAAATTAAATAAATGATAAGTACGAACATATTTGTGAATTATTTGATAATATAATTTCATTTATAACAGAAAATATTTCAAATATGTTTCATTTGAATTTTTTCATTGATATTTATTGAATAAATTATTTTTTTATAATAATTGTTTTTAACTATATCAGTAGTGCTTAAAAATTAAAATAGAATAATATTGAAAAAGCGATGAAAAAATATTTCTTATAAACTTGAGAATTATTGGTGATATTTTTTTTTTGATAAATAATTTTGTATTGACTACTTTTTCTGAAAATGGATTGTAAAATGAACAGTTATAGTAAATTTTTGATTTAACGGTTTTATATAAATATATTATCAACATTTCTACTCAGACGGGAATTATTTTTTTCTTTTATATTTTTTTAATTAATATTTTATTTATTAATTTTCTTTCTAGCAATTTTTGTGTCTCTGTTGAACTTTAATAAAATATCTTTTTTATCGAAAGTGGAAATCATATGAATATTTTTTGAAATTTAATGATTTTTAGTGTTTTCTATTTCAATAACAACATTTATTTGAATTAAGATCTGTATTTAATTGTTTTTTAAAAAAAATCAAAATAAAATCAACATTAATAGATATTGTGATAGTATTTCTATTGCGCTAATAATATTACTTAAACTACTAAAGATAGGTATTAAAGTAATTTTGATTGGAAAAAATAATTTATGGGAGAAGTTTTTCATACGTTTGTAATTTTAAGCTTCGAGCTTTGATATTTTAATTATGTATTTATTTTTTTCTACATATATATATATTTGTGTGTGTAGATATACTTGTGTAACGAGGAAAAGTGAATGTGTGTGTATAAATTAATGTAGATGTTGTGTATTGTGTCTATCAAATTCAGCTAACTCCATTCTCGTTTCGCAAAAGACCTGTAAATATGCGTCTCGTTATACTCGTTGAACAACGTATAAGTAAGACGTTTGTATAGAAATCGCAGGTGCATCGAATAGCGTAATTAGAATAGAACAATTTAGTAAGAATTGATTGTATGGTGACCTTAAAGCCGCGCACATCAAGTAGATATTGTTTTCTGGCTATAAGAACGTTGTAAGAGGGCCGAGTGGTTTTTCCATAACAGTAGAGAATAATGAAAAATTAAAAAAAGCATTTGTGACAGCTGGGCTTGAGAGTATCTAGTCAGCAAAATCTTTATTGTTCACATCTTTGTTTTATTGACAAGTTACACAAGAGGCAATTTGTCAGTGCGCCAATAATAAATGTGTATAATATTATGTAAGTTTCACGATGAATAATTTTTCATATAAATGTAAATTTATAATCGGTTCTCATCGATTTCGCACTATTAATTTCAATGAATTTTCCATATTTATTTTTAGTCATCGCTTCTAAATTAATTCGTTTAATTTTTTTCAAACTACACATTTTTATATTTTACGATAATTTTTCATTTATATTAATAACACTTATTTAAATACCCATTCATTCACTAGTCAGAAATAACATAATATATTTATAAACATAAAACATGGATACCGCTTTTGATTGATTTGAATGACTGACAGATCAATTTCAAACAATGTTAATTTTTAGACATTTTGAGATTTGATGTTTATATTAGAGAAATACTTAAAACGTAGATGAAATGAAAATGAATGTTCATTAAAATGCATTCATGTAAATATATGAAAATTATGAAATGTTTGACGACTTTAAAGAAGTGTTCTTGACAGATTTCAGTAATGTGTAATTGTGGATGGTGAACATTTAAAACGATTAAGAACTGCGTACAAAAATTTTACTGATGTGAATGTTTTTCTGTTTTATTGAAATTTATTTTATTATGCACGTTTTAACTTTTATATATATATATATATATATATATATGTATGTATGTAAATGAATTTATGTTTTGTAACAGAACATAGTTTTTCTATGAAATTATTTTTTTCGATGATTTTGAAACAAGCAAAAAAAGGTATTACAGATAAAAATAATTATTTGTAAATAGTGAAGTACGATAGAAACTATTTACACAGTAAACATTGATAATTATTATTGTAAATACGAATGTATGTAAAAAACATATTGATAAGAGTGAAAAGTAAAAAAATAAGCCATAAAAACGATTGTAAAAGATTTACACATCACTTTAGTATGAATATAAAATTCAATGTGTTTTGTGAACATGATAACGTTTACAAAACTCGAACTGTTGAAAATATACAATTTGAAAATTACAAAAATCCAATTGTAATATAAACACAAACAACGAGTACAGCGTTAACGGCGTTATCGATCCGACGAAAAATAATAACGTTAATGACAACGACGGTATTCGTAATGGTAATGACGATGACGAAAACCGAATAAATACGCGAATATTAACAATGAGCCGTTTAGAAATTTAACACCAATATCACAACAGTAAGGATTGTCTTGTGCATTGTTGGAATGTATATAAAGCTCGAAGCAGCAGAAGTTATCAGGATTGGAATGCGATGTGTTCAATATATCACACGAGTGTAGTACACCAGTAAGAAGAAGGCAATAGACAAGATATCGAAGATTTAAAACGTGTAACTGAAGACGGAAAACGGGGTTTTGTACAGGCGTAGGCACGAGTTGGTGAGACAAGAACGCGCACACCATCCTGTTTTGTGAATGGAAGGTAGGGGAGGTATAAGGGAGATGAAATGCTAGCTTATTGGCAATATATTCAGAAATTCCAAAGCGTTTTGCTTTTGCTGCGTATAAATATCGAATGTAAATTCAAATATTAGTATCGACTACAGTAGGTTCCCGTACTTCGCTTGCGCTTTCTATATCTCATTTTTGTTATATATTTATGAAGAGGATGTACTGGAATAAACTTTCATTTTACATATCAAGAACATATCGATATTCTTCTAGTACATTTTTTTTCGTTCGCAAATTTATATAATTTGTATAATGAAATACATTCAAAGCGAACGATTTAATATATATGCAATATTTGATTTTAACAATATCTGTATTCAAAATTGAACAATTTATTATACATTTTTATTTGACGTTTCAAGAAACTTTTATTGTATAATTTCATGTATATATACGATGGTCGTTTGATAAATATGGTAAATATATTTATTGTTTCATTTAATTAATTAAATTAAATTTTTCAATTGATTTTTTCTTACTTTTTTACCATACTTATTAAACGACCTATGAATATATAAGAAGGAACTAAAGTAAATAAAAAATAAACTTAAATTTCGAATGACATTCTTTATTAATTATAAAAACATTGTTTTAACTAATACAATCTATATTTTGATTAAAAAAATGTTAAACATTATTTTAAAAATAATTGATAAATCTGTTTAAAATAAAAAAAATGTTATTAGAATTAAAAAAAAACATGTAAGGTTTTAAACTTGAAAATTAAAGCAACTGGATTTTTTTAAATTGCAAATATTATTTAAATTTGTTATTTTATTTATTTATTCAGTTATGATATTAAAAAAGAAAATTAATAATAAATCGATCATTTTTTTACTTAGATAAAAAATAAATTAGTTGTTAAGTAATAATTTCTTTCATATTAAGGTTAATAAAAAATTAATAACTATATTTCATTTATATATATATATATATATATATAGTAGCCCTAATGAGATTAAATAATAGTAAATTATAGTAAGTATCATTCATTTTTTTTTAAGTGTGATAGAACTTGAAATTTAATTCCTATCGAAAGTTCTGTTTAACTTAAAAAAACAGCTTTTATAATACTTTTATATATATACATACATACTCATACACACACATGTATAAATAGGTGTTTTTTAGATTAGATAGAACTTTCGATAGGGATTCAATTTAAAGTTCTATCATGCTTAAAAAACACCTTTATATAAGAATGTGTGTGTAATTATGAATAATGGACATATATGTTTAAAAATAAACAGTACTATTTATTAATATACGAAATGAAAAAGTAAAATACAAATTGTAGAGAAAAATACATATTGAAGATAACAAATAGAATGAAAAAGATACGTTGTGCATATTTAATAATGTAAGAGTTGCATTTTTATATTTATTTTACAATAACGTTTCATTTATGAACGTGAAATTGTTATCATAATAGTGTAATATGTTTTATTTATGAACAAAACTCTTGTTGATTATTAAATAAAATAATTAGAAACAAAAATAAAATATACATTTTTATTTCATGAACTAATGGAATACTATTTTCTCGAGAATGTAATTAAATAAGTATAATATTGTTGAAACTATTGTGACCATTCTTTGTTATGTTAGAGAGAATAAATTGGTTAATTACAATTTTTATTGTGGAAGTAAATTAATTAATTAAAAAAACGTAATAAATTATAAAAATATTTTCCTTGTTACATTGTATGAAAAATATTGATTTATAAATAAATATTTTTAACTCGTTTAATAAATATTAAGCAGTTTTTAGAAATTCAAATAAATATTTATTTTATCTTTCATAAATTTTTAATTATTTACAAAATAATTATTATTTTTTATTAATAGTTTAAAGTTTTTAACAAAAATGTTAGTATTTAAAATATATTTATTATACGGAAATTTGATTCATATTGATTTTAATTTAAATTTGTTTGCAATGAAAATTTTGTTACTATTTATATATATATATATATATACATATACATATGTGTGTGTATGTGTATGTATACACATATTATCATTATCAGTTTTTTTTTCATCAATAAATTTATCTATTTTATTTTTTCCTTTAAATATATATTTCACAAATCTTTCTAAATAGTTTAAATTAAATAAATATCAACAAAAACATTTCAGTAAGGAATAGAAAATTATTGTGTTATAAGAAATTCTATTTAAAAAATATTAAAATATTTTCCAACAAAGTTAAATTATTTTTAAAAGTTATTTATTCAAATTTTCAATAATTTTCACTTATAATTGTTGAAAAAAAAAGATTTATTTAAGTGATAAGTAATTTTTAAATGTCTTAAAAAAATCAGCCTCATAAAACCAAATATATTTACTGTCAGAAATAAATAATATTTGAAATAAATTTCTCTCTCAAAGATATACACTATCATTCATTCAAAGCCTTTTTTCTATTTTGCACCGAATATATACATATATATATATATATATATATATATATATATTTACCTTTGATCTTGTAAACAAATTTAGAGAACATTTCTATGAAAACCAATTATATACAAAGTTTTCTGTTAAATTTTAATTAAAGAAAATTCAGAAAATAAGATAATTAAATATGATGTATATTTCATAGAAAGAAATTGATGTATCTATTTTTAAATTATCAATTATTATTGCAATATGAAAAAAAATATTAAAAAGAGATTTGTATATTTCTCGAAATCATACTGTAATTAGCAATGCTGAGTCTTGATTTAAATTTATTACTTACGTTATTATATACTTTGATGATGAAGATTAATTTTGTTATGAATAAATGAAAATTATTTTTAATATTCTGATAATCTTTACAAAACACACAATGTATTCAAAAAGAAAGTTTATTAAAATATGTGTGCTAATTAATGCAGCGTAACGTACATAATTAATTATCATTTACGTTCCTTGCTATTGACATAAGACTCTTCCGCATGTATACAACATTTCTATCTCCCCTTTTATTATAAATATTAATATCTGATGGCAATATGAGCGATTCTTGCAACTTTACATGTGCACGTATTACGTTCCTAGTATTTCTATTCGTAATGTTTCCCCTTTTGAGAAATATACTACATCAGTACGAGAATGGCGGGGAAAGCCACGATGAGCGAAATTAAATTTATGTAAATGCTCAGACTATGGGCTTCTGTCTGTAGAAGTGAATAACGTGATAGCTTGCGAAGGAAACGGGGAGTTCAACGAATGGACGTGGATCTAGTTTGAGAAGAGTTTGGGAGGGCAACAAATTACTTGGTGTGGAAATGAAGCGAGCCAAGTTTTGACACTGCTTTACGCAATTGTTGTTTATGATATATTGAGATTGTTTGATTTTTTTTAAACGAAGAATTAAACTGAGATTCAGTCATATGTATGGTTTCGGAAATATTCATTTCAAATTAAATTAATTCTTGCATTATCAGATATATATATATATATTAAATGTCATTAATGTTGATTATAAAAATAATTAAATAAATTATAGAGCTGTTAATAAATAATATCAGAAATATATTTCATACTACTTTTTCAATCAAATCAAATAATGAATTTATAAAATAAAAAAAATAGTAAATTTATTAGTATTATTTCGAAAATTAATTTTAGATGCTAAAAGATTAATTATTTTTTATCGATAAAATATATGTTATTAGTCTAATATTTAATTATTACTTTTTAAGAAGATATTAAAATATTTTTTTAATAATTCAGAATATTAATTTGAAACAAATATGTATAATACAAATTCTTAAAATTAATTTTCGTAAATTTATGGATGATATATATTTTTTATTTACTTATGTTTGGGTATTGAAAATAAATTCATTTTCATATATAAATTTATATTAATCGCAATATAAAATTTTCTTCACCAACATTTTCAATAATTAATTAATTCATAATTTTCATTGTTTATGAAGGTTTTCATAAAATGATATTCATTTCAAAATGTAAACACAAAACTTGAACTTTCTTTTTATCTACATTATATGGACTTCTGCTAAATATTTATATATATTATATATATATATATATATATATATATATATATATATATAATTATTAAAAATAAATCACACTCAGTTATTTGAAAATAAAATAAATTTAGAATATTTCAAATTTTATTTATTTCTGAAATGTATTTGGTTTATCAAGCTGATTTTTTTAAAAAAAATTGTAGATTGCTAATCATTCAAATAAATTGATTTGTTTTTCAACAATTATAAGTGGATGTTAATGAAAATTTAAATGAATAATTTCTAAAAATTATTTTTTTAAAAGTAATATTAATATTTTTTAAAATAAAATTCTTTATAACACAATATATATTTTTAAAATTACTGAAATATTTTTACTAATATTTATTAAATGAATACTATTTAGAAAAATTTGCGAAATTTATATTTATTAAAATATTTAGAAGATATAGAATAGATAATTTTATAGATGTATTGATAATTTAATATAAATTTATATTAAAATTAAATTTCATTAATAAATAAATAATATATTGATTATTTTTAAATATTATAAAACTTCAATATGTAAACTATTAATATACTTGTAATTAATTTCAAATTACTATATTATTTTAATATTTTTTTATTATAAATTTTCAATAAAATTTATAAGTTCAAATTTAATTTAAATAAAATAGTTCTAAAAAAGTGTTAATATTAATTTTTGAATATTCCCATATATAAATATTTAATTTTAAAGAAAATTAATGAATAAAGTAAAATATTTTCATGATACTAAATTTAAAATACTAATGTCTAAACGCATTGAAGAATTTCTTAATTATAAAGTTTTCAATTTTCTCCATCAGTAATTCGTAGAATCAAGAACTTTTAAAAACAAGTATCAATTTTTTTAATTAAATTTTTAATAAATTCTACACATTGCCACAGATGTTTAATATTTTAGATCTGATTTTTTTCCGAAAATACTTTTAATCTTCCAGTAATACAAAAAGGGGGTTTATCGTCTTTTTTTAAAAAATAACACCAAATTAATCATAAATAATATATATTATTAAGTTACATATTGAAATATTATTATTTAGTTATTAATAAATTATATTATTAAAATTTAGTAGATATTTTATTATTAATGATTTATTTGACTATATTATGTCAATATATAATTTAAACATTTCTGTAGTTTTTCAGTAATATTTTATTTATTTAAAAATAATATGTTGTACTATTAAATTTTTAGGACTATAAATTATATATATTTAGTAATATACGTTGAAAAATACTATTATTGAAAATGAATAAAATGCAATATTTTAATTAAAAAAAAATATTAAAATTAATTATCAACGAAATATTAACATCTCTCTATTATGATTATCATAGTTGTAATTAATTCTTGTGTATGATTTCGAGTATTTCCATGAAGAATATAAATAGTGTTATCAATTTTATAACAACGAGGGAAAAAAACTTCACAACTAACGAAATACTGCGAACATGTTTCCTTTTATAAAATTTTAATATTCTCATTTATCATACTCAATTTTCACAGCATATTGTCACCCTCTTAGAGTCATTACAACTGTATTTCTTCCAGTTGATGAACAAGTGATAACTTTTTCATTTATTTGATAATAGGTTTTTTTCAAGCATTGCTTTTGACTCTTCATAACAAGCTTACATTTGTAACATATTTTTTATGAACGAGATAGCGTGAACATAATTATAAGAAAATGTTATTTATGGAGATTATTTCAAGTCAGAGTTTTTCTTTCTTATTATATATATATATATATATATATATATATATATATATATATATATATATATATATATATATATATAATGTGTACAAATGAAATAATATTTTACTTTAAAAAATATTTGTTGAATTTTGAATAAATAATAATAATAAAAATACATTTTCTAAAATCATTATTTATTTATATTTTTTAATCTTTTATAAAAAAAATCATAAAATAAAATTGATTGTGTGTAATAACTACATATTAATCTCTTTTATCAAGTATTATGTTTCATTAAGTAAATACATACCTAAATAAAATTTTAATTATTATTTTAAATGGATTTTTTCTAAAATACAAGCTATAAATCAACGTTGAAAGAGCTGATCTATTCTCAGACACAGATTTTCTATTCCTGCTGCATTTATATTTATAATAGACATTTGTGTATCAGTCTATTATTAATATACAGGAGGTGAACAAAATAACGAAAACAAATTTTATAATAAAAATATGTTTATTAGAAATACTAGAAAAATGTTAAATACATACTTTTTGGATATTATTTCTTTCTTTTATATTCAGTAATGTTGTTTTTAGTGCATATTAGAGTGAATTGACTGACAGATTGCGTGTAAGTGCTCCAGAGTAGATAATTGAACAGATGGATAATTAATTAACTAGGTCATCTGTGATTAAATCTGTTTCACTATTAGATTATTTTGAATAACCTTATCCAAAATGTTAACTTAATACACATATAATAACAAGAATCAAAAATAAGGTGTAGTCATTGTCGTAAATAAAATTCTATTATATATAAAAATTTTAAACTTAATTATCCGTTTAGAGATATTATTTTTACAACAATTTGTTAAGATTTTTATTAATACAATATATAGGGTGGCTTAAATGAGTGTAAAACGTAGCTATACGTTTATTTTCTTAGCTTCATTTAATATTCTTTGTTATCCTTCAATATTATTTGGATTACCCTATACAAAGTTGAAATTAATAAAGAAACATGTATCATTGGCTAGTGTTTTCATTATTTATTTTTTTATTTTATGTAGATATACATACATGTATGTGTATCTTTGTAGCTCTGTAAATATTAAATCAGTATTTGTCGAAAAAAATGATGTATAACAATTTGTGTTTATTGAAAATTCTTACAAACATTGGAAATTACAATTAACACAGTACACTCGTCGAAAAACATCGCAAAGCTTTATAAAAATCGATTGCATGTGAAAAAAGGTATTAATTGTATATGTTTTTCATAACAGCGGAAAACATGTTCAATTTAATATTAGAGATATTCGGTTCTAATACCGACACAACAATCCCGTTTTGTTTTTGAACTGATTGGATGAACACACGCCAGCAGCAAAAATAAATTGAAATTAAAAATAAATCCGCGTGATATCGACGAAACAAGAAACGTTTCATTCTGTTCACACAGTTTTCAACAATATTCTTATATTTAAACACGCTCATAAACATGTAAATTAAATTAAAACAAAATAATCGACAGCCGGTGAATACAAATAGAGGTCGGTGTAGCGAAAACTAGCTAACATAAATTTAAAATTTTTACGGGTCACTTGCTTCAGTTCGGCAAAACGATTTCCACGGTTGTATGGACTGTGCTCTCTGGCACGGCGGCGCGGTGTGGCGCAGGCTGCGGGAAATGGGGTGAGTGGGTGAACGGTGTGTGGCTGTTCCGGTTTCTTCGTACGTTCATTTGACAAGTTTAGGTTTGAATAGTTTGCTGATTTCTCTATAGTTTCTCGAACGTGATATTTACAAATGTGAGGGTTGTGTGTTTGTTTTAACATTCAATATTACTAAGCTTTTGAAGAAATGTTCTTATAAAGAAATATAAAGAGACTAGAGAAACGTTCTCTTAAGTCACTTAACTATAAAAGATGATAACATATTTATCAAAAATATACAATAACTTCATTTTCTCAGTCAGAGAAACAAAATAAATTTTGTGAATTCTTTTTTTATTTAATAAAAAAAGATATAAAGATAAAAAAGGAGAATTTTAATTTAATGGAAAGAAAAATAATCTATTACAAATATCGCTTATTTGTAAACACACATTTGGCATATTTTACTTTTTTATAAAAACATTAATTTTTTATAACAATATTTACTTTGTTAACAATCAAAAATTATTTTAATCTTCTTTTTCTCTCATTCTCTCTCTTTATCTTTCTATATATATATATTTGTGCGTGTGTGTATATGTACATATAAATAAATTAATTTTATGGAAATGAAAATAATTAAAATGAAAATATTTCTAAATATAAAAATTATCTTTGTTTTATTTACATATTAATTTTAATTGCTTTTTTAACGTTGATTATAATTTATATATATATATATATATATATATATATATATATAATTATCATTTAAGGCGTATTTGAAAAATTAAATATCTATACATTGTAACAATGAAATATTTAAGTAGCAAGAAATTGATTAAAAATATATTAAAAAAATTTTTTAGTGAAATAAATCGTTCTTTAAAATATATAATTGTATTTAAAAAAATATATCAAAATATTATAATAGACAATTAATATATATTGGCTCATCCAAGTGTGATGCCTAGATTTATGTTTTATTCAAAAGAAACATGTGTATAATTCCTTTTGTTTCTTTTTAATAAAACACAAATCTAGGCGTCACATTTGGATAATCCCTTATATATATGAAATTATTTTTTTGAAACATATTTGAAAAATTGAATATTATATTTTGTAACTATGAAATGTTTGGATGACAAGAAATTCTTTTAAAAAAACATATTCAAAAATTGTTTCTTAAGTAAAATATTTTTTATAGAATCACATTTAAAAAATATATTTATATATTTATTTAAAAAAAAATATCACAACTTTTCAGTAATGAAAAAAAATTACAATAATTTACATTGTAATAATTGGTTAATTAGCTTATTAATTAAAAAGGTAACAGTTTGAAATATATAAAAGTATTTAAATTAATAAATAGAGTGAATCCAAATGAGATTGAAAAATAGTAAAGAATAATAAATGATAGTAAGCAAGTAAATGTATATATAAATTCTTCAGTTTTATTTAAGACACTCTATGTATTTTGAATTATTATTTTGATATTAACTCTCTTTTTAAACCATTAAAAAATTAAAAATAACTACTTATATTTTTTGTAGATAAATAAACAAACACACACACACACACACATATATATATATATATATATATATATATATATATATATATATATATAAACAAGTAAACAAACTTAAATATTAATTTACATTACATATTTAATTACTAATTGCAATTAATTTAAAATAAATATTTGATTTGACAAACAAATTAAATACAGTGCTGTACATGTTTTGATATGTTGAATTTTCTTGTTGAAAACAAACTCTTTAAACTTATGTTAACTTTGTTTGTGTGTGTATATGTACTATATATATATATATATATATATATATATATATATATATATATATATATATATTCATGTAATTACAAATATATCGAAGTTCATTTATACAGTTGACTACAATTATAACTTTTCCGAGAAATATCTCAAAGACAAGTTTCAAGTTTCTTCTTATTACCCCGAAACAATAATTATAAACGTCGTGGGTTCGTTTATGGCCCTGTACAACAAGTAAATTGGGGACAATTTAATTGATACTCGATATATTCCCTCTATTACACTTACATTCAATGTTTAATTTATTTGATTGAATTGGTTTTCATTCGATTGAGACTCTAGTGTACGTATTTTTATTTATATTCATTAAATAAAAATACTTCAGTGTTACTTGAATTAGAAACAGAAAGAAAATTAGTTTATTATAGGTCTTAGAGATTAAATAAAGAGATTTTTAAATAAGACTTTAAATATAATTTTATTTAAATTTTTATTTAAAATGTATAAGTTATTGATATAAAAAGGGTGAGAACATTTTTAATTATTGTTAAATTGTGTATTTTTCTGACGATTATTAAAAATATTTTATTTAATATAATAATTATTATATTATTCAATTCTACATAATATTTTATTTAAAAAAATATATATTTTTTAATTATTTAATTAAAAATTTAAGTCACTGACGTATTGAAATGTAACGTACAATTTCAGTAATTTAACAGCTCTAAAATATATTTTTGTGAACATTCAAACTGTTACATGATTCATTTATACATAAACAGTGGCAAGTATAACAATTGTGGCCACAAGGATGGGTCGTGGGTGAACGCATGTGTTTGATACCATTAATGACGCAAAAATATTCAACTGCTCACTCACAAATTGTATTTCAGTGTCAGAAACAAGAATTTCACGAATGATGGAAATGTCTAAATATTAACAACAAAACCATTTTCGGCATTCATGTTTTATTTCGATACAATTAAAAGTTTTCGTCGTGGAATTTGTTTGTAAATATTCTCAAAGATTATATAAGGTAATATATTTTGTTATTACTCGACTAGTATATGAAAATGAAATATTTGAAACTCTGATATTCATTTAAATACATTTATAGTAGTATAAAACAAATATTTTAATGGTTGAAAATTTTCACAAACAAGTTTAATAATTGTTATTGTCAGTGAAATGTGTTTTTGAAACTAATTTGAAGGTTTAAATACTTAATTCTGTTGATTTGTATTTTATTAAATAATGAAAAGTCGTATGTTTTAAAACGGAAAATAGGTTTTATGTAGTATTTATTTATTCATTAAATTTCTTAAATATTTTCTTTTAAAGATTGTTAATTGATTATATTCATAAATAACTCAAAAGCTTTTCGTGCAATATTGTATAAATGTAATTATAATTCAATTCTAGCAATAAAATTCATTCAGAAATCTATATTTCGTTTGATATATTGTTTTCACGAATTGATACAATCATTGTTCAATTTTGAACGAATTATTTGTGAATATAAAACGACAAATATTTTCTGGTATAATTTTGCATGAATAGAAACTTTTCTGTTATAATTCACAAATTTTGTTCTCGATGTTTAATTAAAATCAAAACGTTTATACGTCGCACCTTTTGTTCCTGATTCCTTTTACTTCATTTAAATAAATTCTATGTATAGCTTGACAAAACGATTCGAATTTTCGGTTATAATAGAAATGTTCTGTTATTTCTGTTAGCATAAAATAAATTAATATTCTTATTATAATTGGTTAATTAACATACAGAAGTAAATATTCGAATATTTTGCCTGATTGTGTACTTAAATGAAGAACGAAGTTGATTTTTCACTCTTAATTAAAGTATTTGTTTCCACTTGAATTGTGTAAGAAAAACGATTCATAATGAGAATTGTTAATTTTAATAATTTATAATTGGCTTTATTAATGTAAAATTATTTTTATTGATACATGTTCTACTAATAAATACGCACACACATATATATGTATATTTTTGTATATAATGGTAAGCTGTTAACTTTTATATTGGATTCTGTATTCAACAATATGGACGAATCGTTTTATTCGAAAGAAACAAAAATAAATAACGAAATCCTTTTATACAATATGATATATAACGTTTTCCTGTAAACATCAGATATAAAATGATAAATAAGCATACGATAATGTTACATGAACGTGCAACACGAGAGCAAACTGTCCAGAACTGAACAAGAGTATAGTCTTTAGTCCGTGAACATATTCCCGTCTTTTCGCCGTCACTGTACCGGAGATCAGAAAACTCAATCTTGCAGAGTGTCCGTTGCATGCCCGACCGACGCACATGGGGATGAAGATGTGGAAACGAGGAAATCATCCCTCGGTCTGTCACTGTCATTTTACTTCTGCACTCAACAAATTTTCTTTGGCAGAAAAGTAAAGATAAAGATGTATTTCCTTCAAGTAACTTTATACCTTGAACGAAGTAGAAATATGTTTTTCACCTCATACTCGTTACAAGTTGTTCACTGTATCTCGAATATGGTTTATCATTCGTATTCTCAATAATTGTTTCGTTTCGTCGCGAGGATGGAAAGTTAATATTTCAATATGATGAGTATAAATCGGACGTTTCTTCTATAATAAAATTCAATCTACGCTCTGTTAGTTACGTGCTTTTCCTTTATTATAGTATACTTTTTTTTATTCGATAATATACAATGAATATTTGTCTTGATTTGAAGACAGTATATCATACTTTCTTCACTGCCCCTTTTAGATATTTTTATTGGATGAGTTTCAAGCGTGAAAAAATTTATATTAATGCCATGTACGTGTCATATTATATTTAAAACACTCCTTTGTAACAATTTATATTGTGACTGTACTATATTTTCAGCTGAAATATATAAAACTGTTTTTTTTAAAAAAAAATTCATAAAAATATTTATATGCATGTAAATACTTTTTAAACTATTTTTGTTTACAACAAAACATATATTTATTTTATACATATAAAATTTTTAACTATTTTCTAATTTAATAATATATATATATATATATATATATATATATATATATATATATATATATATATATATATATATATATATATGTAGGGTAATTAAATAAAATTGAAGGATAATAAACAATAATAAATGGTAATAATCAAGTAAATGTATATCTAAATGCTTCAGACTCATATGGGTCACTCTATATAACTTATTTCTAATTTTTTTGCACATTACCATTTATTAAATGAGAGCTATTCTGATTTTTTAAAGAATTTATTTACATAAAAATTATATTCTTCATTTTTTAGTTATTTTACATTTTTATTTTAAAATATATTTATTCTATGATATGTTGATTATAATTTTTTATTATAAAAAAACACATTAATTTCCATAAAATAAAATAAATTGAATTGTTATAACCTCTCTAATTTATATGATGTAAGGGGGTTAAATTATATTTTTTGTATTATTTGACAATTATTTTGTATTATAAAAATATTACTTGAAAAATAAATTCTTAAGAAATATTTCATTGAAAATATTTAAATATAAAGAAGAACTCAAATATTTTGATTTTGTTTCAGATTACATATTGTGTTAAAGTGTTGGTGAAATTTGATGTTTAACTCAAGACGCGCTGCTTTAGATGGAATGTAATGTAAGTGAATATTTAATTTCTCAGAAAATCTATTTATTTTTGTACGAAAAAATGTTTCACAACAACATGTTTTATGTTAAATTATTTATATTATTAATATACCAACGGGTATATTGTTTACTTTTCGGTCCGAAAAACATTTTTAAATAATTTGAAAATTGATTCCCTTAATAAAATTTGTATGAAGTAGAAATAACTTTACACAAGCAAAATTTATTGATAAAAGACTTAAGCTTTTACAAGAATGAATTTTGTTGCTAGAATAATCTGGATTTATTTTAAAACAAAACGAATCCCGTTTTCATTATATTATGTCTTCGAAAGGAAATGAAAGACAAAAGTACTTTTCTCTAATTTTCTAACAGTCGTCAATTTATTTTTCTTCTTTCGAAAATACTTTAATCAGAAAACCTTTTAAGAAAACGATTTGTTATAGTTTTTGTCTTTTCTATAAATGATATTAATTAATGTAAAATATAATAATTATCAAATATTTTCTTTTGATAAAAATAGATAAATGTTTAATTTGAATTTTTAATTTGTATTAAATTATCTTAAAGTATAATTGATTAAAGGTAGTTTTCTACTAGTATTTTTTCTCGTTCACATATTTTAAGATTTTTTACATTTAAATAATTATAATTCAAAATAGTTTTATGAAAAGTACAAATACTATATTATTATTTTAAAGCTACTCTTACACAAATAATAATTTTTATAGGTTTTTTTAGAAAATAATTTAAACAATCAATGAATGTAAAAATAGATGTGATATTTATCCTGCATTTTTTATTTAATTTTACAAAATTGACTAAACATTATATTTCTATAAAAAATATATTATTTTTAAATTAATTTTCATATTATTTTTAATAGAAAAACGTTTTAAGTTTATTTTTTACTAATTAAATTATTTTTTTTGTATTAATATTTGCTTTCATTATGAACATTAAATTCTTATAGAAAAATCAATAATACCCAACAAAAATTTAAAAAATAACAAGTTAATTTTAGAATAAAAAAAATAACTTTGGAATATTTTTCAAATATCATTTATTATTAACATTCAGAATAATATAAATTATAATTAAAATTAATAATAATTTTTATTTCTAATGTAAGTAAAAATTTTGGAAAATTAAATAAAAATAATTTATTAGAAATTAAAAACAAAATATTTTAAATATTAAAAATTTTAAATTATTTTTTTATTAGCTTTTTGAGAGTTTTTAAAATTATAAAACTTGAGTGAATTGAATTAAATATTTATGAAAAAAAATTACACACTATTTCCATTACAATAAATGCCTATAGCTTTTAATTTCATATAATTTTAGATAGTTTACAAAATATTAATTGATAGAATGTTTATTAATAAATTACTGTCATATTTTATAAATTATGTTCAAATTGTATTCAAAAATACTGTTTTGCAGTAATACATTTTACAATAAAATAACAGATACAACACGTGTTTGTAAAAGCAGGTGTTTGTAACTACATTTAGAGGAAAAACTTGTCTACAAGTGAAGAATAACTTTAGTAGAGTGACCTAAAAAGTACAATTGCAGTAAACATGGAATGTAAATACAATTAAACAATTCAATAAAATCCTTTTAAATATAAATATTTTATGTATTACTAAATACAAATTATAGAAACGACTTTAATATAAAATTAAATTTATTAGTTTTTTTATTCTAATAATTTTTTATTTAGTATTTTTCAAAATTTAATAAAACGATTTTTTCTTAGAAGATTTTTGTCGTTTAAACCGAAATAAATAAATAATATAATTTTCAAAAAACTCCAATATAAATATTTTTTTCTCACTATAATTACAAAATTATTCTTATTTCAAATTTGAGTTAAATCACGTTATATCAAAACAGATTACACAAAAACTTCAAAATATTCAACAAACTTTTAAAGTCGGAAAACGGTAATCAACTATAAAAAAACTGAAACGATAATCATGTGAATGCAAATTTTAACATCCGCAGGTATTATTAGAGTTGGATATGTTTAATGTTCACAGAACAAACATGTACATAACACATTTTTGTAGATATGTTTATACGAATGTGCAGCTTTAAATCGTAGTCACAGTTCGAGTTAAAAGCTTCTAATTACTTTTCTGTTCATTTCGAAAATATTTTCAATAAGTTAACAAATATCTTTAATTTAATTTGTTTAATTGAACTCTTTAATATAAACAGGACTTTATAGTAAACACGTTGATTTATTTACAAAGATTTATCTTCAAAATATTTAAATAATAAAGTTTAATTTTATTTACATATCAACACGTATATATATATATATATATATATATATATATATATATATATATAAAAATGAAGAATTTTTTTTAATTATAACATCTTTAACTTTAATAAAACGTCTTAGTACTCAGCATATAACAGATTTGAAATTAATATTAATGAACATAGTTTGGTTCAAAATTTATACAAAAAAATCACAAATCAGAATAGATTTTTAAATCTTCATAATTGTATAAAATTTTCATAATTAAAAATTGAAATTATTAATAATTATTATTTAAATATTTAAAACCTAATATTAATAAGGTATGAATATATTAAAAATTGATAATTTTCTGATGTTTATATATCATATATGGTGTTTGTATGCATAATATACTTATACATACACACATATATTTATATATATATATATATATATATATATATATAACACAAAAATGTATTTATTTTATAGATTAAAAATATATATTAATATAAAATTTGGAAAATAAATGTTGTCATTGGAATGAAAATTTTAATAACAACAAAATATTATTTTAATTTAACATTAGGGTGAACAATTCGTAAATAATTTCAAACTATAAATATTTAATTTATTTCGATAAATTATATATATATTATATGTCTATATATTTTTTCTCGTTTTCAAAAAACTAACATTTTTAAAATATTTTTAACGAGTCATTTAATTTACATTTTTTTTATTCTAAGAATGGAATATATTTTTTATATAAAATAGGTGATAATGTAAATAAAATCTAGTAAAGTTTATAGAGAAATAATAATATATATATATATATATATATATATATATATATATATATATATATATATATATATATATATATACACATGTGAATATAATCTTATAGCTTAAGTATTTGTATATACAAGATATTATTTGATTTTAGTATCTATCTTCAATGGTTTGACCAATGTACACATTACCACAGAAACATATTACATTTGATAGATATTTCGTGTATCCAATTTATGGAGGATCTCTTTGATGTACTGATTGTTACCGTTGTAAATGTTGAGTGGTACAAAGTTATCTGAAGTAGATTTGTTACCAAATCATTTTTAACAAGACAGATCATTATATATATTTTTATCAATATTGATATTTGATATATATATATATATATATATATATATATATATATATATATATATATAATCAATTTATAATTTAGAAAAATACCTCTATTTATTAATACCGATTTTGTAATTGTGGAAAAAATCATTATATTATATTTTTAAATTATAATATACTCGTAACTTTAATTCTGTTAAACTGGTATTATTTTTTTAAAAAATCGTAATTTATAATAGTCATTGATGTTGATATATATATATATATATATATATATATATATATATATATATAATAATTTATTTAAATAACAATTTGGTTATAATTTATCATAGGTTAATGTTTTATTTTTTTATTTTCGTTATAAAAAAACAAAATTAACTGCTTATTTTTTACAAATAAAAGTAATTAAAACTCTAATATCAAAACTAAAAAATTATAAGAAATGTAATTTTTAATAGAGACAAAAAACTTAAAAATTTGTATTATTTAAAAAGATTTTTTTGTATTTGCCTTCAGAAAAATGTTATAAAATTTGAAATTAAATATTTAATTAATAATATATGTATATATATATATATATATATATATATATATATATATATATATATATATTATTAAATATTTAATAACTTGAACAATATAAGGTTAAGATTTAACTTTATATAAAAATATTCAATTTGAAAATAAATAGAAAATAGTATTTGAATTAGTAATTTATTAATGTAATTGGTATAAAATATCCACAAAACCTTCTTGAATTACGTACGAAAAAAACATTACTCACAATTTCAGTTTTCAATTACTGCAGTAATTACAGTAACAGGTAACAAAACAACTAATAAATAACATGTCGATTTTAATTAATCAGTAAATATCGATTTCAATTTGAAATGAGTTTATTTAGAGTTTGGTGCTTTTTTACTAATGAAATGGAATTATTGTTTATTGAAAAATATTCGATTTTAGAAATTAATATTTATTTTTTATTTCCAGTTATCTAGTGATAATATTTTTGAAATTTATATATATATAAATTATACAACTTTATTTTAAATTGCTAACGTCATTGTTTTAACGATATTTTGAAATCAGATAAAATATTAGTTTCGAAATATATTTTTCAGATATTTGAAAATAGTTTCCACTCAAACAATTCTTATCGTTGTTGTATTGATTCATATGAATTTATACTGAGAATATATGTATTTCCAAGAAGCAGAAACTGCATTAATGTTTTTGTCTCTTCGTGGTGCAATACGATAAGCAAGAGGTTTACACTCCTAAGCAAAAAGATATTGTAAAATCGAGTTTCTATTCACATAACAAATGATACAAGAAATATGCAGTAAATAAGTTCAAATATGTAGAACTGTATGCACTTATTTATACAAGAAAATTGTATCATATATATTGTGCTCTTTGATTTATTCATTTAGTGAAGCTTTGTGTATAAAAGATTGGAAATTTTATATACATGTATAAATATAGACATTATATGTTTCTTTGCCAATGTAAAGATATTTGTAATAGAAAATATGAATATTTTTTTTAATAATTTATTTAAATAATAATTTGGTTATAATTTATCATAGGTTAATATATTTTTTTATTTTCGTTATAGGAAACAAATTTAACTACTTATTTTTTACAAATAAAAATAGTTAAAACTCTAATATCAAAACTAAAAAGTTATAAGAAATGTAATTTTTAATAGAGACAAAAAAATTCAAAAATTTGTATTATTTAATTAGATTTTTTTGTATTTACCTTCTGAAAAATGTTATAATGGATAAATAAAAAATCTCACTAGTAAATTGATTAAGAATATTCCTTTTTTAAATTATATTATTATATTTTAGATATATTTAAAAAAAATTAATATTAAAAACTAATTGATTGAATTTGTAGTCAAAATCGAGAAATAAATTCAATTACAATTAATTTATTGGAAAATAGAACAATTTACAGAATTATAACTCAGATAAGAGATTTTATTGTTAATATATTATTATATTATAAATAAATTTAAAGATTTTGAAATATTATTAAAAAAAATATTCTATAGTAGAGAGATAAACTGAACTATAAGAAAGTTTTTTTTAATCATTTTCAAAAAAGCTCAGTTTGGTTTATCTAGAATTTATAATTCAAAACAACATTTTAAAATTTTTGAGTGATTTCAGTATTTTCTTAGATTATTAATAGAATATATGTTTTTATTCTTGCAAAATAATAATTTGCTTTTCTGATTTAAAAAAAATATTCTTGAATTAAAATCAATGGGTTTCAAAATATACACATGTATATTAATATAAAATTATTTAATTTATTTTTCATTAAATAAACAAAATTTATTTTTTATATTTATCTAATATTTATTTTATACATATTTATTATCCTGTTATAATTAACAATTTTGTGCTTGTATTTTCATGTTGTTATTTTATCGATAATTTACCAAAATATTTTGTATCTATTTATATATATGTTTCATAATGTTTGTTGTATTAATATACATCAGATACAATTAAAAGCAATTATAAATACGTTATATCAAAATTATGCATTTACGTGCAAGTATATTAAATGGGAATAGTGTTTGTTTTATTTTGACTAAAAGTAGTTACTGAAACCTCGTTAAATTAATTTAGTTCCATAAAACAGACATTGCAAAATTACTGTAGTAACTGAATATACAACTGTATAAATAAAAGTATTTCTTATTACTTTAATTATTTTGTATTTGTATTTTGATTTCATATCATTTAAATTATATATATATATATATATATATATAATGGATTCTAAAATGTAGAAGACTGATAAAAGCAGTAATTAATATACCCTGTTCTGCAATTCACGATGTAACTACTAGTTTATTAATTAAAACAGCGAATATGTAGCCAGTTTATTTTACTCTAGTTGTAGAATTTCATCGTGATTTGTAAACTTATAAGCAACTACCATTGATGTAGTTCGTTGTGTGATTATTGTGCTACAAAATGTTTACACGTTTATTAATTTATATGAAATTAGCCTGGCGATTTTGTAATTTAATAATATATAGATCAATTATATAATTTTAGAAAGATATTTTGTTATAACATTTATGTAAATATTTGTTATTTTTTTATATGGCTGATCAAATTGTTTGTAAAATAATAAATGAATATTTACGTTTTAGTGAAATTGAATGTGTTGTATGGATTGAAAATAACAATTTAAACTAAAATAAAGCATAGCGTAGAAATTTGAAATATGAATAGTGTGCAAAATACGAAAGTAATTTATGAAATGTGTTTTATATATATATATATATATATATATATATATATATATATATATATATATATATAACTGTTTGATTCAATAAATAGTAATGTTAGAGTTCAGAACTGTTTTATTTTTCCCATTTTATGAAATTGATATTTAAAGTTAATAGTGTTTGATTTTTCTTCTTCTATTATTATATGATTTATTTTTATTTGTTAAGATCTTACGAGGGCCGTTTGATAAGTATGGTAAATTTATTTATTGTTTAATTTAATTCATTAATTAATCAAATTAAATTTTTAATTTAGTTTTTCTTACTTTTTTACCATACTTATTAAACAACCCCGGTAATAATTTTATTTTTGAAAAAAATTTAAATAGAAAAAGATTATAAATTAAAAATGTAATAAAGTTTCAACAAAAAGTTATTAAACTAAATTTAATTATTATTAAAAAAAATCTTATAAAAATGTACATCTTTTCGTTTTATATTTTTGCTATTCGTTTCAAATTAAATAGTTTTAAATGTTCATTTTATTATTTAGAAAATTTAATTTCTATATTAACTTTCAACAAAATCAGTTAAAAATGTTGATATATGTTTAGTACCATATTTTATATTACCATGATAATAATTTTATTTGAAATAAATATGATATATTATTTCATTAAAAATTCAGTTATTTATTAGAAATTTAGAAATAATTTGATTTTTGCAAAAAAATTTGTTAGGAGTAATTTACAATTTTTCAAATTTAGTTCTATGAAAATGATATTGGGAAATGAAATTTAGAATTTTTGTATTGTAATAAATTAAATACTATATATATATATATATATATATATATATATATATATAATTAAAAACAAAGACAATAAGTAAATATCAAACAGTTAAGAACATTTCTCTCAAGTCGTATCATTTAGACATGAAAAAAATTCTGCCAATTTCGCGTTTTTCCGTGCCTACCGGCGACTCACGCTGTCATCTATTCACGCATAAGCCGTCATCTTTTATAAAGTATTATTTATGATTTATTCCTCTCAGAGGGTTTTTTTTCCACTTTATACGAGCATACCTATATTTATGAGAAAATTCTCCACCTTGTCTCTGCTTTCACCTCTGTTATATTTTTTATAACATAACATAGGTTATGTTATAATACCGAATCAATACTTTTTTATTTATTTTAGATACAAGAGAACTATTATAAACATCATTTTTATTTTTTAATAATATTATTTTTTAATGCAGACAATTTTTCGTTACAGTATCTTATTTTGTTTATTAGGGTAATTTTTATTTCTAATAATATTTTTTGAGGGATTACAATTTTATTATATAATATTAATGACACGGTTCTTATTAAAAAAATAACATTATTTTTTTTTTATAATTACGTTTAGACAGTTTTTTTAAAAACGTATATATTTTAATATTAATAATATTATATAAACTTAAAAAAAATATGGTTCAAATTCATGTAAAAAAATTCAAATACAATAAAAAAATAATTATTTTAACATAAACAATATATTTTTATTACTAATATTTTATTTAAATTTAATTATATATATATATATATATATATGTGTGTGTGTGTGTGTGAATGTGTGTATGTATATATATTGTAAACTTTTGGAAAGAATTTATTTTTAAGAATAATAATGTAATTAAATAAATTATAAACATAGGATGAAATATATCGATAAAATGAATACAATTTTAACGTTAATTTTTCACAATTGTTAATTGATATTCAAAATGGATAAAATTAGAGAAAAATTGTTAATTTTACTTGAATATATGTGATAGAAAATAAGAATTTCAAACAATTTAAAATACTTATTTGCAAAAAAAATTCTTTTATTTTATGAAATTATATGATTTTAAATTCAATTAGTTTTAAAATTTAATTAGTTTTTAATTTTCAAATCTTTTTTAAACATTATACACACACACATATATATGTATATATATATATATATATATATATATATATATATATATATATATATATAGAAGAAAAAAATATCAAAGAATTAAAATATTATTCATGAAATAAATAACTTTATCTGAAAGAAGTGTAATCATCCGATTAATTTAATTAAAAATACTTCTTTTTTAAAAAGAATGAAATTGAACGGTATAAATGTATAACTAATTAGAAAATTTCCGTAATTAATGATCGAGATGATTTTTTGAACCAAATGCAAACAAATAATAAACACTTGTGAGTGAAGTACTGAAAAAAAGTACTAGAATAAATTCATATCGTACGAACAAAAGATTAACCCTGCCATGCAGAGCTTATCTCAATTTGAAGTAGGCTGTAACGAACGATGTAAATTTTACTTTATTTATTGTTGATAAAAAAAATGTAAAAATTGATATTAAAGTACATACAAATCCGAGTTTCGTTATTGTGTGAAATGAAAACACTGCAGATCAATTAGAAAAAACTAAAACCGTTGAACCATGATGGCAATATTTTAAGCGTGTGAGTCACGACGGCTGAAACATTTCAGATATATGTCGTTCGAATCGACTGAAAGGTGAGCTATATTGTAACACTGTATATATATTTTTTCCTCGAACACATATATTTAAAATGAATTTGTGCGACTTTTATTTTTATTTATTATAGCTTAAGGGCTTAAAAGCTTTACAGAATTTTGTTACGCACCACCGAGTGGTTGCATTTTCCCTGTAGATTTATTTCGAATAATGTGTACCGGCAGTTATTTTTAGTTCGCAATATGTATTTTTGCTGGAACAGTTTACAACGGCTTTTTAGCTGTATACACACATACGAGATTTAGACAGAATGCTGTAAATTGAAATATCGAAAAAAAATGTGTACAGACGACGGATGATGTTTATTTGTTTTTTTACTTTACGATATTTTTATTTGTAATTAAATATTGTATTGGATTTGTGGTTGAGTTTCAGAAAACGGAAAAATGTAATTGAATGAATATAACGTACAAGTGGAACCTTTTAGAAAAAAAAATTCATATGAAATTTAATAATCGAAATAAACGTATGTGATTCGATTTATAAATTGTTTCAAATATTAACTGAATTTAAAATCAAATCTAATCGAACTTTATTGAAATTAAATTCTATATGTGGTTTATCAGAATTATTGAACTATAAACTTTTTTAAAAGTAAATTTTTATTTTACCATTTTGTTATTGAAATAATAATCAAAATAAACTCAATATTTTAAAAAAATAATATTCGAACCATTTTAGAATAAAAAATTGTTATAATAATATTTATATATTTTACCAAAAAATAATTTTTGAAATATATTACTTTCATGACAAGAAATCATTTATTTTGTAATTAAATTTTATTGAAATAAAATTTATATATAAAGATCTGGATTAAATATAAATAATTATTTTTGTAAGTCTCATTTGAGTCATTCTGTGTGTATAATTGAAAAAAAAATGTTTTCAAAAACTCACCTCATTCTTGTTATGAAGGAAGGCGTAAAATCTAATGGTGTCCATAATCCTAAATCCGAATGTTTGACTTCTTCCCATCCCGAATATTTAATCAAAGAACAAGCAGGTGATGGCATATCTGTAAATAAATAAAATAATTGAAATAATGAAAAAATATAATAATGTTATTATTTAAAATTTTGATTAATTTATTTTTATACGAAAAGATTGATTTTTATTTAAATAAATTATTTATTATTTTTGTCACTTAAATTATTTTATTAGTAAATATATCTTTTTAAATTAAGTTAAAAAAATTTATTTTTTCAATAATCTTCTTTTCACTTAGATTAAAATAAAATCAGTAATCAAATTTTAAAAATAATAAAATAATGTTTATATTTCATTTAATTTTCTTTGAAAAATAAATCTAAAATATTAATTAATTTGAATAACGAGAAAAATTCACTGAAATTTATTTCATTATAAAATAGAATAACACAATATGTTTTAGCTGTATTTATATATTTAATAAAAAATGAAATAAAAATTATAGTTTAGAATTTTTTTATATTAAAATATTATTTTATCCATTAAATTTATTTTTGTAAAAAAATATTTTTTTTAAAAAAATCAAGGAATTTGATTATTCTTCAATATATAATACTTATTAAATATTTGTAATTTAAATTAAGAAAGTTAAGTTACATTTTGATCATAGATATGAAAATACTTAAGTAAAAAAAAACTTTTCGTATTGCAACATTTTATTTCTTTATCTAACAATAATTTTATCAAAAATTATTATATATATTTAATACTTCTTTTATATAAATAGAGATTTATTTTCATTTATTAATTAAATGAAAGTAAATTAATAATAGTCAAGAACAGTAATTAAATATAAGATTTATATTAAAGAGATATACTGTATTGAAAATCTATGAAAAATTCCTACAATTTTCCATTAGCCAAATGAATGTCCGAAATTAAGTTTTGATTTATAAATATATTGCCTTCTGATTCGGTGCACATGTTTTAATTATTCAGTGCGAACGAGCACATGTATAAAATAAATAAAAATAGCACGTTTGCCAAAAAAACCTCATTTTACCTGAAAATATTTCATTTTAGCTGAGTGTTATGTTTCTCTGTAATTGCTTTTATGTTGTTTCATGCTGGAAGTCAGTTTTATGCAATGTAATTGTGCACTACACGCATTAATGATCATCATCAACGCTTTGAAAACACCACATACACACATATTGTGAATAGTCCCGTATGTTATAGGCAGACGGTGAAATATTTTTTATGTTTACATTTTGTAACAATTGTTTATTTAATATAAAACGGAAACCGAGTGCAGTAACGCAAACAATATGGTCCTGAAATAATCATATGCATTTCAGAAATGTTTTGTCATATATTTAACAATCAATACTTGTGAATGTGTGTAAAATTTCAAACACTAATTTATATAGTTTATATTTTTGGTTTGAAACTAATTGTTTTCATAAGCAAAATTTTGGTTCATGAATGATATTTGATTTTATTGATCATTTAATTATTTTTGACTCTATGAATCACTTTTATTTTATGGTCATAAACTTTTTATTGTTTTATTAATAATATAGTTTATGTACATATACATATATATATACCTACACACATTTTTAATTATACATACACACATATATATATATATATATATATATATATATATAAATGAAAATTAATTTTTTTAAAGAACAATATATTTTATATATAATAAATATTTGTAATTTAGATATTTTTTCTATTAATTTAACTATGTTATTAAACTGAAATTAAACAAACTGTTATTTAAATTTTAGTACATTTTTTTAAAAAAATTAATTCTAGAATAAAAGTTTTAAATTTAATCTAAAAAATATTTTATTCTTTTATAGTTAATTATATTCAAAATGTTATAATAATAATATTTGGTCAATTTTTATAAAATAAACGAATTATTTATTGTGTTGAAAAAATATTTATTATTTTTTTTTAATAATTTCTGTTTTTTTTTGGATTTATTAAAAATTCTTTAAATATTTAGTGTACTAAATTATTAAGTGTATTTTGTACTACTTAAAGTGTATTTCAGTGAAAATTTTCAAATTTTCTAAGGACAGATAGAGTAAATAAAATATTTATTTTTTAACCATGCTCCAAAATTAAATATATTTTTAAAAATGAGTATCAATTTTTATAAATAAAAAATTCAATTTACATAGCAAATTTTAATTGCATTTTGATGATAATTCATAACAGGTTTCCCATAATACACATATTAAAAAAAATATCAATAATTGAATTTTTCGATAAAATCCCCTTTAATTGTTTATAATTTAAATGATTTTAAATAAAATGAAATCCAATTAAATAAAAATATTCATTTGTAAATGAACATGTGAAAAGAATTTAAAATGTGTTCGATATTGTCAGTACCGCACATTACACACGACTAAAACATTTTCAGTACAACGAAACTTATGTTTATTGCCAGACTAAAGTCACTGGGTCATTAAAACAGCAATACAACAAAACACAGCGGGTTGTGCAAGAGAATGAGATCAAAAACATGGTGAATGTCAGACCCATGTGTACGTAGTGGTCATACAGTCAATACAAGTCAGACCCTTGGGTTTTATATAGAACTGAATACGAACACATATATACATTACACTGAACTTATGACGTATGCTTGTAACATATTTTTCTTTCTAAAACAAATAAATTCGTAGTTATCTTTATTTAATGCATCTCAAACTGCGAATCATCTTTTTCTTATATATAAATATATATATATATATATATATATATATATATATATATATATATATATATATATATAATTTATGTACTATTTTCGAACATAGAATGAATTCTATTTGGAGAAAACTCTCTTGAAACCAATCAATCAATGTATTAATCAAAATTTTCTATTTTCGTTTCCAATAAGCTTTTTACACAGAAAATATTTTTTTTGATTAAAAATATTTACTTCGAATAGAAATATACGTTTTGATTAATTTTTTTTTTCAATTTTGTCAATTTCGAACAAGCAAGGAAATTATTAAAATGTCTTTTGGTTATAAAAATAATATTTTATATAAATGAATGTTTTTTTTTTCTATAAAATTATTATTTTCTAATAAAATAATCGATTTTAATTAACAAATGTTGATTGGTATTGATTTTTAAAGTTTTCGATTTTTGACTCTCAAAAAAACTACGACCTATAGTATGCAAAATTTCATAAAAATTTAAAATTATTAAAAAACAATTTTTTTCATCTGGAATCGAAGAAAAGTTGTTAAATAATACGAATCATTGATTATTATCGGATTTTTGAACATATAAAAATTTTTTTAGAAGAAAACCCTGATTTATTCAATCAGACAATATTTTAATCAAAAAAATATATTTTTTTCATTCCGAGAAAAATCATTTGAGATAATCTATAATTCTTTTATTAAAAATATTTAACTAATACAAATTAATACATTGTAGATCAAAATTTTATATTTCGATTACTCTAAAATTTTTTTTTCAATTTTTAGATTCTTATAAATGATGAAAAATTATTAAAAATTGATTTTTGGCTATAAAAATTATATTTTATATAAATAAATGTTATTTTTTATATAAAATTATTATTTCCGATTAAAATAATCGAATTCAAATAAATAATATTGATTTGTAGTGATTTTTAAATTTTTCAATTTTTGACTTAAAAAAAACCACGACCTATAGTATGCAAAATTTCATAAAAAATCAAAATTGTAGAAAATAACTTCTTTTCATCTAGAATCGAAGAAAAGTTGTTAAATAACACGAATCACTGATTAGTATCATATTTTTTAACAAATAACAAATTTTATTTAGAAAAAACCTTAATTTATACAATCAGTCAATATTTTAATCAAAAAAACATTATTTTCATTCTGAAAAAAAATTATTGGAGATAATCAATAATTTTTTGGTTAAAAATATTTAAATATTATAAAACTATACATTCTAGATCAAAATTAATATTTTGATCTTATTAATATATTTTTTTGGAATTTTTGGATACCTAAAAATGATGAATAAATGATGAAAAAATGATTTTTAGCTATAAAAATTACATTTTATATAAATAAATGTTACATTCGCTGTAAAATTATTATTTTCTACTAATATAATTGGTTTATAATAAAAAATATTGATTTGAAGTAAATTTAATTTTTTTTAATTTTTAACCCTCAAAAAACAACGACCTATAGTATGTAAAATTTCATAAAAAATCAAAATTGTTGAAAATCATTTTTTTTCATTCAAAGTAAAATAAAGGCTATAAAGAAAAACTAATCGATGATTAAAATTACATTTTTTAAAATAGAATGAATTTTATTTAGAAAAAATTTTAATTTAATTAGTCTATGCTTTAGTCAAAAAGATACTATACTGATTTTTGAAAGTTTTTTTAATCAAAACGAAGATTTTTCTGAAAATATTTATTTAAAATAAAACTATGTGTTTTAAAAAATGAAATATTTATAAATAATACACAATGAGTAGAATGAAAAATTTTATATAAAACAATATTTACTTTTATAATATATTTGAATAAATTTAAATTCTATAAAATGAACTATCTTATTTGCATACGTTTTAAAATATATTCTGAATAAAATTTCATTCAAAATAATAATAACAACTTTTAAATAGCTCTATTTTAATATTTATAATTATGGTAATGAATTCAACTCGAAACATATTTTAATATCTTAAATTATACAGTGGAAATTATTCTTTTTCGCATAACTGACACTGACTGCACCATTTCAAATGACTTGTAGCTACATATAACCTAGTTCTATGACACAATGTCATAAACTGATGTTGATATGATTCAAAACGCTACATTTAGTATATTAGAGTCATTTATTATCGTAAGTAACACATTAAATGCTCGATTCTGAATGTCTAAGGTCATACATAAGAGTTATTTAACTCTGTTCTCAACTGTTCCGAATAGGGGAACTGGAGGAATTGTCATGAACACTTTTCATCACAATGGTCACAAGGAAGAGTCACTTCATTTATATATATATATATATATATATATATATATATATATAAGTGTGTGTGTGTGTGTGGAGGTTTAATTATTTATATGTGTAAAAATGTATTAATTTGATTAAAAATAAAATAGAGGAAAACGATATATAAAATTTCAATAAAAAATTCATTATTCATCATTGATCCAGTCTGTTTAATAAAAACTTTTATTTTTGAGTATTTTTATTTTAAATGAATCAATTTGTAAATTTCTAAAAAAAATATTTTAATTCATATATTTTTGTTATGTTAAAATTAGAAAAAAAAACTATTTTCTCTCTCTCACTCTTGATATATATATATATATATATATATATATATATATATATATATATATATATATAAAATTATCATTATTGTAATTTTTATCAGCCTCTTTCTATTCACTACTGAATGTAGATGTTTCTCAAAACATTCCAATTTTTTTCTCTTTAATTCCACATTAACAAATTTTCTTATGTCTCTATCCCATCTATTCCTAAATCTATTTCTAGATATTTTATATTTCTAGATTCCTAATAAATATTTTTTATTATCTATAGGTAGTCTACTCTTCTTGATATATTATTGGCTCATTTTGTTTTTAATTTTTTCACTTGTGTTTCAATCTACTTATTTTTCTTCTTATTTCTTTGTATTATTCTTTATATGTTTTTTCTAGCCTTTTTAATATCTGTAATCGTTAAATTATTATGGTATTTGAAATTCATATTTCACCATTATAAGTCAGAACAAGTTATTGTACAATTTTTTATATAAATGAATTTTTAAAAATCTAAAGTGTTAAAGTGATTAAAAATATATTGTTATTCTAAAGAATTAAAAAAAATTCTTTGAAAATCTTATATACATGTAATGATAGTTATTAAGTACTACATTTTAGAAATAAGACATTCTATATTCAAAATATTACTTGTATAATTAAACTTTTCAACAAAATTATTCATGTACGTTTTTTTTTTTTTAAAAAAAATAATATATATAAAAATGTAATTAACATGCGAAATAACTGGTTTAAAAAATAAACTGAAGTCTACTCACATTCATAAGTAACAATTTTAATAAAGTCTGTTACAGTCGCCAAATGTTGAAGTGAATTTCCATATTAAATATGAAGTAAAATAATTTTCAAAAGTTATTAGTAAAAAACGCTTCATTGTTTTCAACTGGTATAATAAGGTCATTTATATCACAATCAGACAGTGTACGGCGGATGTAGATACACATACTCACGTACACACACAAGAGGTCAAATGTGGGCTGACGGGTGTATAGGAAAAAGGGAAAATTGTTTTCTGCGAAATGAGTAAGTTCGTCCACATAGTCGTGCAGATACCACCGTCATGCAGCTCAGTTCCAGATTAAAATTCGGTTTTTAAATGCTTGTTTTTATTGTGTTGCCGCTACGTTATATTCAGCCACTGTACCTCTTTTTCCCCGTTACACTATTTCTACCAGTACGACGTTTGTGCCATGCTATATGTGCCATTCCGTTTCCGTAAATTTACATTCCGCCAGAACAACAGTTAAATAAATATACACTCGAATTTACGATTTATTTTCATTGTGCCTTTTTTTATTTTTATTTTTTTTAAGTTTACCGAAACTCTAATGTTGTCCATATTCTGGTTGCATTGTAAAGCAGATTTACAAAGATTTTTATTGTGTTTTTATTTTTATGGTGAATGGATAGGATCAGTAAATTTCATTATATTTCGGTCGATGAAAGAAATTGGATTTTCATCAACAGGAATGGTCGAACATGCTTCAATAAAAACTTTTTACTATGATAAATGTATTGAACAATACTGTCACAAACACAAATATATCTATATATCTATCTATATATATAAATATAAATTTGTGTATGTTTGTGTATATATGTTTATATTTTCTACTCCTTTTGACTTAAAAATAAATATATATATTGTTGTTATATATAAATATTTGATAAATATTGTATATCTTTAGTATACAGAATAAAATGTCATGTAAAAAATAAAATACGTGTTATGGAAAAATCTTTTATTTATTTTATAAACATAACATTAAGAGCGAAAAAATCAGTATAAAAATATACAATGTATTTTTATTACTTTACGTCCATTTGTCATTTTATGACTTATTACTATACAAAATCTAATAAAATTTTTCTTTCTTATAAATTTTAAAATTAATTAGAAAATGCAATTATTTTTTTACAATCTCAAGATTACTTTTATTAATTAAAGGTATATAAGGTCATCCAGATGTAACACCTAGATTTGTGTTTCATTAAAAAGAATCATGTGTATAGTTTCTTTTTAATGAAACACAAATTTAGGCGTCACATCTGGATAATTGTATATTTTCAAGAAAAAAATATTGTGTGTATAAAAAAATCTTAACTAGTAATTTTATATTAAAAATTAAATTAAAAATTGAATTAAAAGTAAATTAACATTGAATTAATTTATAAAAAAAAATCATGTAGACACTTTTATTTATTAAAAAATCTATAAATAAATATTTAAGCAGATTTTTTAAAATTTATTTTTATTTTTTAACAATAATGTTTTAAAAAATTGTTAGTTTTTCTTATTATTTAAATACCAGTAGTTAAATTACAGATATAAAAAGTAATAAATGATTAAAATTTATAAATTTTAATTTCTTAATATAAATTTCTAGATTATATTAATTAAAATTTTTTGTTCATTTAGAAACAAGATAAGTTATTTTATAAAAATGAATAAAAAGTAGATGAAAATATAAATTAGTAATAAAATATTTAATTTTTAAAAAATAATAAATAATTCGATGCATTTTATTCAATTAGATATATTTTCATTTTTTCACAATTCAATCGATTGAATTTACATTTTTATTTTATAACAAAATAATTTTTTGTATCTTAAGTATTTTTCATAATTCATAAATATATTTAAATAAATTCTTTTTTTTAATAAAAATATTTAATGAAATATATAAATTTTAAGAAGATACATTTCCATTTTTTAATATTTTAATCGAATAATGTAACTTTTATTAATTACAAAGTAATTTTATCGCTCTTGAGCAATTTTCATAAATTATAAATACAATACATTTAGTTGAATAATAATTTCGTGAAAGAATTTCCTATTATTTCGTAAACATAAAGACACAAATCTCATTTGTCTTCGAACTGTAGTAAAAAAACACATCAACGTTGAATTAAATTTAAATTCATGTGTTTGTGACTTGTAATAGTTGGAAAGCAACACTAAGAAAATTTAAATTTCATGGAAAAAGAAATAGAATTTTCTTAAATAAAAAAACTACATTTACTTGTATATATATATATATATATATATATATATGTATATATAATTTGAAAAAAATAATAATTAAGTTATTTATACATATTTCTTTGAATTGCGAAATATAATAATAACTTTTTTCTTTTAAAATATAACACAAGTTTTTTATTATAATAATGTCTTCAATACATGATAATAAATTTATTTTTATTGAACTAATTTTATTGTCATAAATTTTAAACTGTATTCTAAATATTATTCATTTCTTATTTTTTCATTTTTTGTTAAATTGTATAAATTAAACGACGCAAACTTATATATATATATATATATATATATATATATATATATATATATATATATATATATATGTATATATGAGAGGTAATTCAATGATTATGAATGTCGGTTACACGAAATATTCAAATTGGAAAAAAATATGCAAATCTCATGAAAAGAAAGTTCTTGTACATAACATTTTATAGTCCATGAAATATTTTTTGCAAAGTAACGTAACACAAACAACTTTAATCTCTTTACAAGATTTTTTACTCTTTCTTCAACTGAGAACGTATCTTATATGCATTATAAAATGAAAAAGAAAACCATAAAACTCTCATAAAGTCATTCCAAGTACAATATCGTATAGCAACGCGATAAAGTTTTGGCAACGGAAGTTGTTATCAAATGTTCTTGTTTCAAATATGTGTTCGAAAACGTTATATTTTTATTAAACTCGTATCGTTTCACGTCTAATACGTTGTTTGTGTCGTATTTTATTTATGTTCTTGTGTAAATAATTGTTCTATGATTTTTTTCTTATTTTTTAACGGGAAATTTATTTAGGATGAAACGAAATTATTTTATTACATTACATTGACTCTTTAAATATTTACTTGGACGAAAAGATATCAATTAAATCAGAAAACTATTGAAAAATAAATATAATTTATATTGACAGTAATTTTGCTTTTACTTTGAAGAAAAATGTTTTATTGTAAGGGATTGAAAAAAATGGAAGAATAATCTGTTTCACATTTTTTACAAGTATACTTTGAAAATTGAAAATTATCTGGAAAAGTAAATTAATGTCCCTAATATTATATATATAGGGTTTTACAACAAAAATATCAGAAGTTTTATAGCTGGTGGCAACCATGTTTGAATTTTTGTAAACTCATTTTGACATTTCAACTCAGTAGAGTTTGCCAAATTGTCATAAAACGTTTAACACTTCAACAACGCTTAGAAATTGTTAAAACTTTAATAGATTTATTGAAATAAAAGTTTATTGAGTCCATTATTTTACAAAATGGATCCATCAATTGACCACAAAGATCATGTGATATTTAACTCCATTGGATTTTTTCCTGTGGAATTATATGAAATCATTGATTTATGCTAATAAACTACAAATATCAGAAGCATTTAAAATAAACGTGTAATTTGTGAAATTGGATCACAATTATGCAAAAGAATGACTAAAATTGGACTAAAAGAATTCACCATGTCAAACGAATTCATGGTGGTCATATGAATAAAATTGTATTCCATCATTAATGCCATAGAATATGCTTCAAAATAAAAAATAACTAACTAACTAATTAATTAATTACTTATTATTTTATTTCCATTTAATCTTCTGAAGCACATATTGGAAGACCCAAAATATATATAAAAGAATTAACATTATCTTTTGAATATTTTGAAATATAATTTCTAAAAAGTGATGTATAATATATTATTTTTTATCGGATATCTCTTTATAATTTATTTATTTTAACAATTCAACAAATTTTATTTGTCATTATCATCAGTTTTTTTCAATCTACTGTTGAATGAAGAACTTTCCCAAATTTTTCCTCATCGACCGATCTAATGTTGTCCTCTTCAAGTCTAATATTTCTTTATTTCTCTATTCCATCTATCTATGAATCTCTTCTTGGGCTCTCTTATATAAACCTTCTTATTTATATTCTCTTCTATTAGTGTGAAAAAGGGTAAAAATTTTAAAAAAAACATTTAAAGAAAATATGTCTGATTTATCTAAATTTATACATCTGGAAAATGGGAAAAACTTGAAATTGATTATAATATTATATTTTGAATCAGTTTCTTTTCTATATGAGTCAAGAATTAATAAAAAAAAATTGTATAACTGATTTTTGTTTGTAGATCTAGAAAACGTTAAATTTAGGAATGAAATATAATATTATATTTCGAATCAGTTTTTTTCTATATCATCTTTTAGTACGAAAGTTAACGAATAAAATTTTACTCAAAAAATCTTTTTACTAGACTTATTTCTTTTATGTAGATATTATTATTATTAAAAAGTTTATTATATAACATAATTTAAATACATTCACTTAAATTGATAATTATTTAAAAAGTAATCGAATTAAATTTTAAGCTGGAATAAAAATTTGGAAAACAAATTTTATTTGATTTTTATATATTATGAAGATTTATTGTACTTGAAAATTATACGTTCAAACACACATACACAAACATTATATATATATATATATATATATATATATATATATATATATATATATATATATATATATGCGTATTAGTTGATTACTTGCCAACAAACTGTGTTCTCAACTCGTTTTTAAAGATCATAATT
The DNA here is from genome assembly GCA_029203775.1 of Neoneuromus ignobilis. Classification (NCBI taxonomy): domain Eukaryota; kingdom Metazoa; phylum Arthropoda; class Insecta; order Megaloptera; family Corydalidae; genus Neoneuromus; species Neoneuromus ignobilis. Next base: position 10,640,788 of record CP092091.1, on the reverse strand, counting down.
CATTTTAAACTGAGAAAAATGAGCAATCGTATATTTCGCTGGATGTATATATTTATATTATGCGAAAAATCCTATGATCATAATAACTCCACATCTGACTTTTATATACAAACCACTTAAAGTTTTTAGCAGGAACAGAATCACCATAAATTGTACTCCCTACAGAGCTTTACAATAGACATTCGTGTTTTACTTATTACCTATGCCGCTATCTCGGTATCTTTATAGTCACCGCTGTCAATTGAGCGTAAATTTTATGGGCGTTATAACGTTACCTCAGGCAGTTCGCCAGAGAAGCCAGTGAAGATTTCACATTCGCTCATATACATACGGCTGTGGTGATATATATATACACACAGATGTACATGAACATCCATATAATATACATACAAACACACATACATATATATATATATATATATATATATATATATATATATATATGTATATGTATATGTATATGTATATGTATATAAACATAACCTTACAATATAGGCTCGTAGACAGATTTCAACAAATACATGAAAACACTCAAGTGCTTTATTATTTACAATAACAATTTTTCATTTTGAGAAAAATTCTGTTCATTTTGGTTCATTAATTATATGTGGCTTATAACATTTTCTCTTACTAAGGCTTTAATATGTTTAGGTGTTTGTTATTTTATTTACATTTAATTTCAGTAATACCTTTCTAAGAACAATTGTAATTTTGTTAATAAATAAATAAGTAATTTTCAGTAATAATGAATAAAATTAAAAGATATACCTATTTTCTTTTTAATTATTATTCCACAAAAGATCAAAAATAATTTAAAATTGAATTTAAACTAAACAACTAAACATTATTAAAATTATTTGCTGTTGTAATAATAGCAGAATGAGATAAATAACTAAAATAAAAAAAATTATATTTATGAAATCTACTAATTTTTCTCTGTAAAATATTTTTGATGAGTTACCTATTTACTATTCATAAAATTTGTTTTATGAGTCGTTGTAATTTTTAATACTTGAAATTAAATTCCATCCACATAATGCTATGTGTAAATGTTTTTATTTTTCTACAACATGACGTACTTTCTGATATTTTACTAGAATAACATTTATATTTTTTAAAAATACCACGTTTATAAACATTTTTTAATTTATAAAGTAGATTTTTTTGTAAACAAACTGTTGAAAAAATATGAAATCAGATATTTGAATTATTTATCTTTTTCAATATTTTTAATTGAATGAAAATTAATTAATAACGCTAATTTTTATTCAAAAATATATCTTAATGAAAGCAGTGAAATAGAAATGTTTTTGAATCCAATTGAAATATGAATGATCAATAAAAAAGAATACCAAATATTTATTGAAAATTTTATTTTTAAATAAGTTTCAAATGTTTAAAAATTAATTAATTTGTTAATTAAAAATTAATTATATACATGTATGTTTATTATTTGAAATTATGATATCTGAATTTCTATAGAAATATGAAGTAACTAAATAAATAAAATATTAAGGATCAATTTTCATTAGAGCTGTACTTTAAAAAATATGTTATTTTTAAACACAAGTCTTATAATGAAAGTTGGATGTGTAATAAAATAACGTTTATTGTAAGATTTGTATTAGATGTACTGTGTAAAATGAATTCGAATAAATTTCATGCAGCCATTGTTAAAAAGAGGCGTTCACAGAGGTTATCCAGCAATAAAACTCGTCTGCCTTAAGTAAAACGTTTACGTAACGGGATAAAATACTGATTTCACAGTAAATATGTTTTCAATGGACATCGGATGTCGTCGGCTGACTCATGTTATGTTCGAACGTTTTTAAAACATTTCTCAACGAACGTTGTTTTTTAATTACATATTCTTCATATCCGGCCGTAAGAAACAAAAACTTTGACAAAAGTTTACGACGCGTAGTTTTCGGCGTGTTTGGGGCCCCGCTGGGGTCTGGCCGACGTTATACATCGACCGGCACTAGGGTTGGCAATCAGCCACCGCAACTTGGTTGGCCCAGTACATTTTTTTGCCGGACTTTTTCAGATGGCCGTCGTCGTTTCGGCGTCCTTGTGAAATGTTTCGTGAAAAATGCGTTCCGACATCGTTGTTTTTGTTTCTGCTTTTGTGATAATGTTTAGGAGACAGAAATTGATGCTGCCTCACATTGCACTCTAAAAATAGAAAACTACAAATATGTTTCTACGAAAATCATTGCTTGTGTGTGGACATAATTGTGTTTCAATTACGATTGATCGACTTGTTTTCTTACAACAATGAAATATACACTTTTTTACTTGAAAAATAAAATATTTTGTTGCAAATTTATGAGATAATTTATAATTTTAAATGCGTAAAGATCGATTTATTGCATTTACAATTATATATATATATAAATTAGAAAACATAATAAAAGAGTATAACACAATATAATAATAAATTTTTGGATAATAAAAATGTCACATTAACAAAAACATGCTGAAAATATTGCCAATTATAGTATAAAAATTTCTATCAAATATTTAGTAATGAATAAAATAAATTTGCTATAAAAATAGTATAATAATTGTGACTTATTTGTTAATTAGGACATAATTTTTTATTAATTATACAGTAATTTAATTTAAATCAATTTAAAAATCTGTAATATGATTGAAAGAAAAATATTTAATTTAACACAAATAAATTTTTATTCTCAACACTATAATAGGTTATAAAATGTTCCATAATAATTTATTGTTTACTTTTTTTATTTATAACAATAGTTTTTTAACAATAGTTCACTTTTTTATTTCTAACAATAGCTCTGACGATGATGGCATCGCCATTGAAATGCCTATCAGTCGACTATTGTTATAAATAATAAAAGTGAACAATAAGTGATTATTGGAAACTTTATAACCTATTGTGGTGTTTGGGGGTAGAAATTCATTTGTGTCAAAGTGAATTCGCCACTGTACCAAAATAAACAATAAAAGTATTTAATTTTTGGTTGTGAAAAAGCAAATATGTGTTTGTCAATAAAGTAAATATTTACATATTTTTGTAAAATATAGTAACATAATTTATTTAAAATATTAAATTACGTTTTTTATTAATCATGATACATAGTGAGTTATAAAAAATATTACATTTCCAGACTACTAAAAATTTATTAATCTGATATACTATTTTTATGATTTTTTTTAATAGTTATGGTTGAATATTAAATTAAAATAATTTTATTATTTTCTCTGCAGATTTTTAAGAGTATATATATATTTATTTTTAAATAAAAAAAATAAATGTCTTTTATTTCGTATACATTTTTTATACTAGTCAATAAACTATTAAACAAATACAACTTTTATAATTTCAATAAACCATTTATTTTTTAATTGATGTAATAAGAACTTTCTAATTAAGATCGATATTAATAATTACGAATAAATAATTGTTATTCAGCATTTTTATCTAACTCGACGCCCAGTATGTTCCTATACGAAATCAATGCAATAAAGTATTAATTATGAGAGCGAGCAACTTTTCAGAAAACTCCAATATAAAAGTTATTTTGAGAAAGCTATAAAGTGAGTAATATTCGCTGCCACATCAAACTTTCAGCATAAAAAATTGATTTTCCTTTGAAATTGTCTTAATAAAATTTGGCTGTATTTCTTAAAAACAAAACGCGTTCCCCAGTTATAATGATATACACTTTAGCATACCTCCCTTGGAACTTTCTCCCATTATATACACTTTAACTCATTTATATTTCATAACGAAATGAAAGCAGGCATTTATTTTGTCATCGTCGGCTCCTCGCGGCTGCTAAAGAAGGCCTCTCCGGTGATGCTACTTACGTTATATGCGGCGCACGGAGGGCACAAGAGAGTGCTGAATTACAGACACCACCGAGCGAGTAAACTAACTTGTCCCCGGGGACGGGCGTCACGTGACTCCATGACATCACGTTAAATGATAACAACGTGTCAAAACTTTAATAATCGTTATTTTATACTGTTCGGTAAAATTTTAAATTCATTTTTTATTGTTGTCCATCTTTCTTCGCGATGATACTGAATTCAATGAAAATTGTTCCCACTGGAAAATTATAACAATTGGCGCGTTGAGAAAAATCATAACGATTTATAACTACGTTCATATATATATATATATATATATATATATATATATATATATATATATATATATATATATATAAATGTATAAATGAAGAAATATTGATTTCAGTTCAGTTTTTTATACAATATCCAAAATTTATAGTCTATAGAATTTAAAAGATACAAAATATTATAATTCAAAGATTATTTCATGATTGTTAAATTCATATACGGAAATATAGGTGTTTTTAGTAATTTAAATTGAATCTCTATAGAAAGTTCTATCTGACCTAAAAAACACCTTTATCATACTTTTATATTTACATACACATGTATATATAAGGGTGTTTTTGAGTTAGATAGAACCTAATTTTCAATAGGGATTCAATTTAAAGTTCTATCACGCTTAAAAAACATCTATATTTTTATATATGTTATTTTTATATGTTTTTTTTATAACAATTACAGTTTTGGTCTACTAATTGAAAAAAATATTTCTGTAGAGATGTTAACTTTAATTGACTCATTATTGAAATATCGGTAGCCGATAAAAAATATCAGTGAAAAAAATATCCGTGACCGATAAAAAATATCATTGAAAAAAATATCGGTGTCTGATTAAAAATATTGATGAAAAAAATATCGGTGAAAAAAATATATGTATCCGATAAAAAATATTGGTGAAAAAAATATCGGGACCGACAAAAAAATGTCGGTAAAAAAATATCGGGGGTCGACCAAAAAATATCGGTCGGCTGGCCGGAAATATCAGTTAACAAAATATGATAAATTTATGCTTTCTCAAAACGTTTATAGCTTTTTAAGTGAAAAATACAAGCTTGCATGAATTCCACATTATATATTTTTTTGTAAAACTTCATATAATCGAAATATGTTCTCTAAGTTTTATACTTAATATATGATATTTTAAAAGTTAAGTACTATTGTAATTTTTGAAAAAAGTTTGTTTTAGTAATCAAAACTCTTTTATACTAGAAATAAAAATCTCAGACAAAATTTAATTATCGTTTCGTTAGAATATAAAGAGTTAAACATAAAAGCTAAGAATTCCAATTCCAACCTTCTTTTTTTCTTATAAAAGAATTACTTAATGAAACTATTCAGAACTTGTATGCTATTAGCATGAATAATAAATAAACAAATAAAGATTAAATTCTAAGCAATACAAGGCGCGTGTTGTATGAATGACGAATAAAGGGCAGAAAAAAAGTGTAAATGTCGAGGCAAAGACAGAAGGGGCGGAGGTCGGTCTCGGAGAGCTGCAGACGAAACGCTATTTACAATTTTAATTGGTCCATGATGCGTACTCATTTAAATTATGAATGCTGCCGCTTAAAATGCTGTACGGGGAATTTTTCATTTTTGCCCTGCGGTGCGCTCGTTTATCGCCAGTTAAAAGCATTTTTTTAGCCAGTGAAAAATTTATATGATTATGTATACTTTCGTGTCAGCGCTAGATGACTACAACAATTCCAATCTATAAAATTAAAAGTTACAAGATACATTTTTAATCGAGATAAATGAGGACTCGTACTGAATTTTTAATAATTATAAACATACACGCATAATTCAAATATATATATATATATATATATATATATGTATATGTATATTCCAGAATTTCCCTAAACGAGTATTTATAATAAAGAATAAAAAGAACAGCTGTTTACAAAAGAAGATTACAAAGTATTATGAATATTAATGACATGTCTTTAAATAAAATTTGCAAAAAGGGTGTATATAATTTTTTCTCAGTTTTTAAATCAAAATAATTGAAATTGAAAAATGATTGTTTTTGAAATTGTTTTTTTTTTTAAATAAAAACATGAATACAAATTAATTAATCCTTTATAATACACAAATTTATATAAATTTCTCAGAATTAAAGTTATATATTTTTTTCTTTCATTTATAAATTTTGTAATGCTTTCATTACAAAATGTATAAATGTAAAGTATCATAAAATTAGTTCTCTAAAAAATATATTGTTCATAAAATAAATATTTTGTTTGTTTACTCAGAAGTATTTTTTTAAAAAAATAAGTATTTATCAATTTTTCTGTGCAATTTAATTATCTCATTAATAGGTAATAATCAAATAATAGTTAAAAAAATTAAAAAAAAATTAATGAATTTATGAATTATTACTTCAAACTAAATATAATTATTTATTTTTATATAAAAATGTATTTTAGGTTTTTTTTTCAAAAAAATTAATAAATAATTCAATAAAAGAAAAATACAGAAATATTTTCTGATTTAAATTAATTTTACTTTTATAAAATAACTTTTTTATTTTAATATCTATTAAAAGTTTTATTAAAAAATACATATTTTTTTTAAAAAAAAGTTTATTGTTAAATTTTTCCTACAAATATAAATGTTATATGAATATTTCAATGAATCAAATATATTTCAATAAGATTATATATAGGTATTTTTGTAGTAAATTCATAAAATATATTTTATGATTTTTTTAAACATTATAATTTTTTTTTAATAATTTTTTATAATTTTTAATTCTTTCTAAATTTTTTATCACTATACACATATATCATCTATATATAATATATATATATAATCAGCCTTTTTTCATTTGGCTAATGAAGTTATCTTCCTGAACATTTCATTTAGATTGATTCAATGCTTTCTTCTTGCACTCCATTTCATATAATGAGAGAGAGAGAGAGAGAGAGAGATAATGAGAGAGAGAGAAATATTTAATTTAATTAAACATACTCTAATTTTTAATTAATTTTAAAAAGTACATTTCAATACAGACTATATTATAATCATTGCTTGTATTATATTTTTCTATTATTTTTATTTATATTTTTATTCCCCTCAGGAAGTGCATAGATATTCTTGATATCTAAAAATTCATAAATGTAAACACTGATTAGGAAATGATATAAAATAAACAAAATCTTTAACATATAATTTAAAATAATAAAAATTGCAAAATTTATAATTAAACATTTATAAATAAATACAACATTTTATTTTTTACAAATTTATTTAACAATTAATTGTAGTATTGTAAATAGTTTATACGATTTTAAAATGTAAACAATGTATATTTCTCTATTCACAGTTTAAATTATTTTTTTTCATGTCAGTCGGCCTGTATAACTCTTAAATAAATACTAAAAATATACCCGAAAACTAAATACACAACATAATTTTATTATAAAATGCTTCTTTGATAAAATCTAAATTTATATAAAATTCATAACGGATATTTGAAGAAACTTCTCCGTATATTATTTTTAATATTCGTTTTTAATTGTGTAAAACATTTATACGGAGATATCAACATGTTTAATAGCCGAACGCATAAGGTATAATGTTGAAAGTACGGTTTATAAAATAGGAATTTTATGCTGACATCATGACGTTTTTTTTGTAAAAAATATAACATCAAACATTCAGCAGGGTCTGAATACAAGCGACGTAATGAAAAGACAGGAAAAATACAAACAAAGCAAACACAAAACATAATGGTCATACGATGGTGGGAAATTTCAGTAGCCGAAAAAATAATAATTTGTATCTCCAAGCAAAAAATCATACGCTCCCCTTATGGTATTTGTTAAATTGTAACGATATACAGATGGACCAGTTCTAGTAATATCTGTATTTGTAACAGATATCTAAATATTCTCTTGCAAAATATTTTGATAAACGAGTTTACATGCACATTAACAAAAATATACACATATATATATATATATATATATATATATATATATATATATATATATATATATATATAAACAGCATTTTTTCACCAATTTGTTTTCGACAGTCATGCATAAAAATTGGATGTAATTAATTACAACTTTCATAAGGATTCCCCTTTCCTTTTTTCATTCATGTTCATATATATATATATATATATATATATATATATATATATATATATATATGTACAATATTATTGATATATCAAAACTTCATTTAAAATAAAAATATAAATCAAGTGTAATTGTAAACTTTTTATAAAAAAAGAAAATTACAGTTGAACTTGTATTAATTTCTATGAATTCACTGATATAAATAATTTGCTTCAGTTTTAATTAAAAGTTAGATTTTAATTTTCATTGATTATCTTTTTACATTTATATAAACTATAAACATGCATGTATATATATATATATATATATATATATATATATATATATATATATGTGTATGTGTGTGTGTATATTAAAAATGTGTATATGTTGAGTTTTTTAAGTTTACTTTGTAAATATATTAAAAATATAACTATATTTGACAATTTTTTATATATTTAATTTTTTGATTTAAATAAATTTCAAAAAACAGAAATTAAAATATATATATATATAGGGTCATTCAAATGTGACGCCAAGATTTGTGTTTTATGAAAAAGAAATTAAAGAATCTATACACATGTTTCTTTGTTATTTAATTTTTTTTATAGGATGTTTTTTTAAAATTGAATTAACTTTAAATTAAATCCCTATCGAAAGTTCTATCGAACCTAAAAAAAAACATACTTTATATATACATGTGTGTGTGTACGTATATATAAAGGTATGATAAAGAGGATTGTTTTTTAGATTAGATAAAACTTTTGATAGGGATTCAATTTAAAGTTCTATCACGCTTAAACATACATACACAAATATATATATATATATATATATATATATATATATATATATATATATATATGCAAGATGATTAACAAAAATAGATTACTAATTGAAAAGTAAACAAACAAAAAATATTGGATGAAGTAAATTTGAATAAAATGCTTTAAAGACGATAATTTACTTATTTTTTTTAAAAAATAAAACTCCAATTAATGAAACTTAACGGTTATTATTTATATCATTGAAATTTATTTTATTAAGAACACAAAATCAAACCACTACGGTCATTTTATATAAAAATTATTTTTATTAAAAATAACATATTATTATTTACATATTTTTTATATTATTATTAACAACAAAACTGGCTAAAAATAGATTTAGAACAACAAAGTCAAATTGCAAATGAAATAAAGAAATTAAAAATTGCTTGACATACTATAAGATGAACTATGAGAATTTTGAATCGAGACTAAAAAATGCAGAAGTCAAAATATAGGATCATTCAAGTGTGATGCCTAGATTTGTGTTTTATTAAAAAGAAACATGTCTATAGGGTGGTGTATAAGGAAACGTGTATAGTTTTTTTTGTTTCTTTTTAATAAAAAACAAATCTATGAGTCACATTTGGATGACTCTATATGATTAAGAGTTTTAAATAATTTCTAATAATTTTAATAAATATTATGGACGTTTTATGTTTTTAATAAGTATTTTAATATTTCACATTTTATTTTTCGAAACAAATTCATTTTTTCATCATGTATATATATATATATATATATATATATATATATAATATATATACATACACATAATTTATTAAGATTCTTATTTCATATACAAATAAATAATTAATATGATTATCAATTAAAATATAACATACAACACTCAAAATACATACAATCATATTTGTAACTGTATCTATAAAATGTAATACAGTAACGTATGTATTTTAAGGGAACCAACCTAAAGAGATTATATATCCCTACTCTAATGGTGTAATATATGTTCTCTAGAGACTTAAAAGGTCAGTGTATTCAATCACTATAACAATATAGGATATTCTGAGTATGCAATTTAACTTTGTTGATGTTGTTGAAATTCAACGCCTGTATGCTTTTTACCTTTTATATCGTTTATGACATAGACATCTTGTTTAGAAATAAAATTAAATTTATTTACATGGTGATAATAATATTTGAAAAATATTTTTTTATTTTATTTCACTGAGTAATATTTATAAGAAGGACGAATAGAATTTTATCATCAAGTCGAGTTTCCAAATAATTTCTAAAATTTAATTTAATAATATCAAGATAAAATCAAAAATGTAACACAGGATCTATAAAAATATATTCAGAGATTTGTTTTTCAATTTAAAAAAAATAATTTGGTTAATTCTGATTTATTCAATGTAAATTTCAAATATTATTTAAATGTAGAGAAATTAATTATCTTTTAATTTTACATAGAATATTATATTGATATTTTAGTTCTGAAACATTTTTTTTCGTTTAATTTTCCATATAGATCACTAATTATAAATGGACAAACAATTAAGTGCGTATAAAATATCATCATCTATATTTTGGTTTTGAATTAGTCGAGTATTTTTGTTTACTTTGTTATCAGTATTGATATGTCAATATATAAACAGTGACAATCTATTATATGTCAATAAACTGTCAAATCATAAAATTATTGATTGAATTATTTGTTGAAACTGAAAAAAAAGATAATTAAATGACAGAATTACTTTTCAATAATGAAACTGAATTGGTTAGTAATGTTAATTAAAAAAAGAATAATAACGTATTATAGTTCACTACGTTTTGAAAAAATGATATTGTAGGATAAAAATGTAGATAATTAATTTTAAAAAAAAATTATAACAAATAATTTGACAGAAATGAACAAATAATATATGATTTTTAAAAAATATATATTTAATTTTATGTAAATGAACATCTAGATTCAGTATAAATGATTTGGGAGTATTTCAATCTATTTTATTTTATATACAATAATTTTTAACTGGAATTTTCCTGACATTTTACAAAAATATTATTTGTTGGAGTTGAAATTACATTTTTATCAATTTATATCATTATTTATCAATGTAATATTTTAGAACAAATATTGAAAGAATAAGCAATTTTTTGAATATCAATAGTTTTAGTCCTAAAATTCAATAAATAATTATTAAACCAATAAATGATTGTATAAATTCAAAAAATGGAATTAATTACCCACAAATATTTTTTTCGTGGGGATTTTTATAATTTAATATATAAGTGTTGTTTTATTTGCGAAAATGATCTATAATTCTTTGTTATTCTTAAATATAAAACTAATTTTATTTTTTATAACAACATATAAACCTCACTTATTTATTTTGGTTTCATAAAGAATTCATATCTAAAACTACAAGATTTTATATGTACAATGATTGCTTATTGTTCTATTTAATTGTTGAAGAGTATTTCGGTATTTATGATATTATTGCTAGAGAGTCATATTAATTATAATATAACTAATTAGAGATTTCATAATACAGCAATCTGACGATAATAAAATGACTGTCGAAATGTACATCATAAAATAAAATGAGTGATAAAAATTATTGAACATTTTTATAAAATTCTATAGTATTTATACGAATAATTTATTTGTGTTAAGACCTTTTTGGGTATTTAATATTAAAAGATTTTTAGTCATTTTTAAAATATATTTATTCTTTTACAACAATTTTTTCTTTTTTAATGTATTTAATAAATTATTATTCAGTTTAAGAATTTTCTTACAATTTATTTTCATACAAAATTATTTTATATTTTTTTCATTTTGTTCATCAAATTGAACGACGTTTAATAAACTCAACACACTTGAAAATAGGTGTTTTATTTTATTTTGAATTATATTAGTGGCAAAAATCGGTTTTGAAATTAAACTACATGTTTAGCCTCGTTAATAGCCATACATCTATACACACACACATCTTTATATATATATATATATATATATATATATATATATATATATAAATTTGGTGAGCTATACAACATCCGCTCTATACAGACAATACCACCAAAAGCAGTGATATTATGACACATTCAACAATGAATAATGATCCCGTTGTATATTACATACAACAGTGGACATCATTGCAAATATAACTAAACGAAAAGACTTCTTATGAAAACACAACATACGGACGATATTGGTGCAAAACGTGTTCCGTGTCATCATTTATCAAGTTTAGAAACTTTAACGCGCTGAGAGAGCGGTGGCACCAGCATCAACGACAAATGAAGGTCGCGTAACAGCCAATATCAACTTCTCAGTTGGACACAGAAGGCACGAGTACAACGGTTGCCCAATAAATACGCCCGTCCAATATGAATAATGTTTATACCTTTATCATTACAATCATCAAGTTCGCTTACTTTGTTAACGTTTAACTGAACATTTTTATATGTGCGTGTGTGTGTTCTACTTTTTTTTATTAACAAAATGTATATTTGTATATGGAATGTGTAATTTCGGTTTTAATTATCTATATGTTTATATTTTTATATATTCATGTCTACAGTACTGTTTTTTACATGATTCATAATTAAGTTTTATTTAGTTGGTATTAATTAATCGAAATTGATTAATTACCAAATTTATATTTTATAGCAATTTTTCAATAATACAAGATCATCCAAATGTAATACCTAGATTTGTGTTTTATTAAAAGGAAACCAAATAAACTATACACATGTTTCTTTTTCATAAAACACAAATCGAGGTGTCACATTTGGTTGACCATACATAATTGAGTAAAACAAATTAAGTACTTAAATAAAATATTGTATTGTAATAGTTATGAATTATTTTTAAAATACATACTTTTTTTTTAAAAAAAAGACAAATTTAAAAAAATCTTTTTGGAATTTTTAACAGAAAACAATAAACGTATAAAAATATATAAATAAATATACATTAATTATAAATATTTATTTCAAAAAATATATTTTGTTGATAAATTTATTTTTCCTCGAGTCTAATCTGAATTTTTAAAATTGAATTTTTTCCCTGTATCGTTTTATAACACCGTAGAATTAAAAATTAATACTTTTTTAAATTCAAACCGACTGCACTACGAGAAAACCTCTCTTTTTCATCTTTACATGCAGATAATTCAATATTAAAAATCTAAAGGCACTCAAAGCAAAAAAATGTAAAAAAAGTAATAATATTTAGATTTTAAAGGTGCATCAGAAGCTAATTCTATTAGCTTTCAAATACGCACTTAAACAAAACACTTGGTGTGCTCAGTTCCATTTAAATCACCCCATATTCAAACGATATTTAAAATGTATGAGTGTTCAAAGCTTTTAAAAACACTTATAAAGTATACAAAATAACCCCTGAGGGATGTTTTTAGTTATATACACTTAAATTTCCAATGTTGTATGTACAATGTAGTCGAGTTTTTCACGCGCGTAAACTTCAATCAAATGATTATGATACAGCTGTGTACAAATTTATATTTTATGTTTATATATTATCGTAACGTCGTGTAAAAAAGGCATTTAGTTTGTTTATTTTATGATTTGATGGAAGGAAATAGCTTTTCGACAACAATATTTTATATACTAGAAGATTTGATTTTGGACAGAGACATAAATATATGATCGAAATTTTATAAATGAAAATCATTTACAAAAAATATTTATATATGGATACTGATCTTTTTAATTTAATAATCATAATCAGAAACTTTTTTAAAACTCTGATAAAGATGATGATATACTAAGTATTTTTTTCATTATTAATTTAATTATTCAGAAATTTGTACACCCTTCTAAAACCTTCACAGACTTTCATAAGATTTTAAACTGAAGTTTGTTGTTTAGAGTTCTACGGTGCTTTATCATAAAACTTTGTAACAACACGAATTCCTTTCTTTAAATAAAATACATTTAAAATTGTCTTAACAAAACATGTAAGGAAAAACTAATTAATTATTACTGAAATATTCCATAGATTTAAAGCACGCACTTGTTAATATTAAATAAAATACTGATATCAGTTTTTTATTAAAATTTATAAACATTCTTTTTATATGCATGTATATTAAATTAGATTTAATTTCAAACATTCTATGTTATTGTTTTAAATTTTATTAAAGCAAGTTCAAAGAATTTAATTAAAAAATATTTTTCACTATAAACAAATAATTTAATTATATTTTCTTATTATTATTTAAAAAAAAGAAGTTTGAATTAAATTTTATCTATTCTATTTAATTTAAACATAATAAATAAAAAATATTATTTTTGTTGATGAATAATTAATTGTTCAGAATAATATATTATTCATTAAATTTACAGAGTTGATTAAGGAATGAAGAAAGTTATAATTGAATTGAAAAAGTTAATTTTATAAGAACAGTTTAAAATTGCAACATAAATAGAATTAAAAACTTTCATTAATAGATATTTTGTCTTAAAAAAAAAACTATAAAATTATATCAATCAACAAACAGTATTTAATAATAAATTTTAAGACATTTAATATATCTATTTATTTATTTAAATAGTTTTTATAAGATATATTTAAAATTTACAAAAAAATTAGGCAAATTTATTCTTGTTAGTTTCAAAGAATTTAACGTGTGTATACAGATAGTGTGCATTTATGTTATTATGAAATCCCCAAACCACAGCCACTTTCACTTATTTTGGAGACGCTGTTCAGCGTTCATTCCGTGGGACAACTTGACACATTCACAAGAAGTTTGCTCAGAAATATGAAGTCTCGCCATGCAACTGTTTCAGATGTTTGTTGAGATTTAATTAATGTTGTGTAAATTTAGTAACGCAATTATCATGATAAATTATTATTTTATTACTCGTTACGTTCACGTGGTACAATTACTCGACATCGTGTACTTGAAAGTTGAGTCGAATCTTTATAAAAAAAATAATTATTATATTTTATATTCTGTAATGAATTTATCGTTATAAGGACTTAAATTTATATTTAGAGATTATTGCCTTATTTATGTTATATATATATATATATATATATATATATATATATATATATATATATATATATATATATATGTGCATCTGTGTGTGTGTGTGTTTTGTTAGAATTATTAGAAATATCTCACTTTTTCAAAATATTTGATTAATGATATAAAATTATTTATTAATAAATGCATGTCATTTTATGAATGATAAAATTGAAAATTGTCAAAAATTTTATGTATTCAAATTCGAAAATATGTTATTATAGAAAATATGTAAATTCAATAATAAAAATAAATAAATATATATAATTACCAAAAGATCTAGAAAAAAATGTGTGAAAAACAATTTGTTAAAATTATTAGAAAAACTTTTATTAAAAAAATAATTGATTAATTAATTTAAAATTCAACAGTTATTGTATTAAAAAATGTATATCATTTTATGGAAGAATAAATTGAAAGTGATTGAATATTTTAGGTATTCAAATTCAAAAATATTTTATTATAGAAAATATGAAAATTTAATAATAGAAATAAATAAATACATATAACTATCAAAAGATCTAAAAAAGTGTATGAAAAAAGGTTTATTAAAATTATTACAAAAAGCTGATTTTTTCAAAATAATCGATTAATTAATTTAAAATTCAACAGTTATTGTATTAATAAATGTATATCATTTTATGGAAGATTAAATTGCAAGTGATTGAATATTTTAGGTATTCAAATTCAAAAATATTTTATTACAGAAAATATGAAAATTTACTAATAAAAATAAATAAATACATATAATTATTAAAAGATATAGAAAAAAGTGTATGAGAAAAGATTTATTAAAATTATTAGAAAAAGCTGATTTTTTCAAAATAATCGATTAATTGATTTAAAATTAGGTATTAATGAATGTATATCATTTTATGGATGATGAAATTGAAAGTAGTCGAATATTTCAAGTATTTAAATTCGAAAATATTTTATTATAGAAAATATGAACAATTAATAATAAAAATAAATAATTATAAAATAATGATTACTAAAAATCACGAAAAAAATTAAAAAATAATAATTATACACATTTATTTAAATCGTAGAAAATTATATAGAAAATTCTGTATGATTTTTCTGAGTCATGTTTAGTATTTAATTAAATATAATTCAAAAAACGATTTTTTTAAATAAAATAGATTACTTTCTACTATTAAATATATATCATTTTATACTATTTTTTTTGCTTTACAGTCCTGAAGGGTCTAGGTCTTTGACAATGCTAACCTAGTGAGGCTTTTCTTGTCTCAGCTCCATAATGGTTATGTTTTTTTTACAAGATAAAATTATCAGTCCTATACCCAACCTTCAACTCATGGCATCTCTCTGACCAGGGATCGAATGCAATCTTCTGCATGATAAACGATGATATATTTGTGTGTGTGTATACAGAAAATAGTAACAAATGAATAGAATAAGTTATTATCTGTTTAACGATTTTTTTTAATACTTCAAAATAAAAAAAGATTATGTGATAAAAATGATTATGGTCGAATAAATAAATAGAATATATTAGTTCAAATGAATGTCATAAGCAGACTCGTTTAGATGATGATTTTTTGTTGATAAAGGTATGAACTTAAAACTGGGCTTCTTGCCAAGAATGATGATTAAGTTTTTCGTGACTTATTCGTTTGGTTCGAAAATTGTTCAGACAGACATAATATATATATATATATAATCTTTGTAACTAACAACTGATTTATATACATTTGATAATTTCAAATAAATGTTTAAAGAAAATATCGTATCCATTTAATACAATTAAAACAATCCCAAACTGTCCTCTAACTGAAATTTATTCTTGTACCGAATTTTACTTGTAATAAAATTTGACCGAACGTCGATTGATAAATATTCGACGATAATCTTAAATACTATAGAGCTCTTAACACTACCGCTACCTACAATTTGAATAATTATTTCATTTGTATCCGAAACCGATTCTGCAATTACTTCATTTGTATAAATGTGGCATAGGGTCATACGGCGTGAGGTTTAAACACTGTTCACTCATTAGTTCAAAGAAGTCACAGATTTTCAATACACAATACGGACAGAGGTGGAACCAACCTTTGAATTGAATCAATTGACTGATTGCAATTGGTGACGTAATTGACGTCACCAGATTACAGAACGAAGTTTCTCTTTCAATTTACGAAGTTAGTGTGGTTTACAAGACAGAGTTGAGATTTCGTTCGTTAGGTATGGATGTTGTATTTTCGTTTTTTTCCTTACTTGTAGACTGAAAGTTAAATGGTAGTAATGAAGGCATTTTACACGATTTCGATAGAGGATTTATCAATTATTTTCATTAAAAATTGAGATTGATGATACCCTCTTTTTGTAGGATTTTCGAAGAATGTTTTTTTACTCCTCCATTTTCTTTTACAAAATAATATTACAAGTATTTAATATTCATGAAATTTTTTTTTAATATTTTAAAATCTTAAATCGAGAAACGTAATGAAATTTTTGTTTATAAATCTTTCTTGGCTTTACATTTTACATTCTTTTTATATTTAAATATAATTACAAAAAAATATATATTGAAATATATTGAATATTGTTTTATATCATTTTGTCAATCGTCCTAATTAATATAATCAAAGATTCGATGTATTAGAATAAACTGAAATATGACAATTATTCCAAATATAATATCTCGAATTTCGCATTGCGTATTATTGTTTGTTTAAAAAATCGATACATTTTCAAATATATTAGAAAAGATATTTTTTTCCATTGAAAAAAGCAACATATCATTAAACACCCAACGCCGACGTTACTAACGTCACATCCTACTAACGGTATAAAACCATTGTTTGTCACTCTCGCACAAAAACAGTTACTCGTTGAACAAAGCATCTGTACAGACTTAATTGCATTCTTGTTAAATTTTTGCACACGAATGATTCTTTTGTCACAGTGCCATCGCTCGAAGAAAATAAGATAGAAATTTTTGCACAAGAAACATGTACGTAACGAAATAGACAACACACAAGTATAGAATGTGTTTCCTTCTAAAGAAAAGACTTTTATTTTATATATAAATATATATACACATATACACACACACACACATATATATATATATATATATATATATATATATATATATATATATATATATATATATATATATAAATGTTTATATTGTATTCATTATTAATGTTTCTTCAACGTTTATTTAATACGTATAAAAATGGAATATTTTGCGACAATTTCTTCATATTAATATTTAAACGAGATACGTATATTGCTATTATTCAAAAGAATCTTCTAAGAGATAATATTTCATATTTTGTAACGTAAATATATTTAATCATATCAAAATCGTGAGGAATTTAATTTCATCATTTTGGAAATTTATATCTTTTTAAATTAAAACTAGTAATAAAATGATATTTATATTTTTTATACATTCTAATAATTTATATATATATATATATATAAATATATATATAAATATAAATATATAAAATAATAAAAATATCATTTTTTGAAAAAAAATATTGAAGTTTTCACTAATTTTATTTTTAAAAAGAAAAAATTATTAATATAGGTTTAAGAAATATATAAGTTCAATATTTCTAAATCAAATAATAAAAATCACAATATTTAGTAAAGATAAGCTTATGGTATTTAAGTAGAATAATTGATCTACATACAATTATATAGGATGTTTTTTAAGCATGATATAACTTTAAATTGAATCCCTATCAAAAGTTCTATTTAACCTAAAAACACTTATTTATATATATATATATATATATATATATACATGTGTGTGTGTATGTATATATAAAGGTATGATAAGTGTGTTTTTGGTTAGATAGAAGTTTCGATAGGGATTCAATTTAAAGTTTTATCACTCTTAAAAAAACATCCTATATGTATATATATATATTTATTTTTAGAAAATATTCGTTAATACTTTAATTAAAAATCAGACACGTATGTAATCAATTGCAAATGTAAGAACAAATTTCGTGTACATTCCTTTTTTATTATTGTATTTGAGTAAAAAAATCTTTACATTTCTCATCTAATAACGAGTATACACTTGACGTTATCTAGAACGGCGTAACTTTCAATTCGTGTAGAATAAATCGGTTCGATGGCTTTTCTTATAAGATTAATGTTTCTTAACATATAATTTTACTCGACACTCTGAATTTGAAACGTGAATAGAATTCAATGTTGTATTCCAGATCAAATTTACGAAGATAAATAATATTCAAAATACATATATGCAAAACGTGTACTTAAATATTATGTATAAATATTATATATATAATATATATATATATATATATATATATATATATATATATATATATAATTTATTTTCTATTAGAGTTATTTAAAGATTTATAATTATAAATTGAAAATATTTTAATTACATGTCTATCCTACAGTCATTTATGAAACAGTATATAAATAGCGGTTATTAATTAATTATCATAATTCATCAATTATTGACACGTTTCATAAGCTCTAATGAATTAATTATACAAATTGAATTTATTAACTACTGAATAGTTTTCAGTTATAATACATATTAGATTTTGATCTTATAGCGTTTAAACATAATTTTTTTTTAAAAAAATGATTGAATAAGTTTATCAATAAATTTGATTGGAAA
Source organism: Neoneuromus ignobilis (assembly GCA_029203775.1). NCBI lineage: Eukaryota > Metazoa > Arthropoda > Insecta > Megaloptera > Corydalidae > Neoneuromus > Neoneuromus ignobilis. The sequence goes on along the minus strand of CP092091.1, from coordinate 10,621,317 downwards.
ATTTTATTACATTTTTGAAAACGAAAGTATTAAATTATTATAAATTTTAAGAAAAGTTAGTGTTAGAAATTTTCCTGAAGGATATATACATATATATATATATATATATATATATATATATGTGTATGGATATATGTGTGTGTGTATGTATGTGTATTTTATGTAGACAAATATGTATCTTTAAATTCTTACCAATTTTTCAAAATGAAGAAATTCTTCTTATTTTTTTCGTTTTTAATTTATTAAGTAAAAACACTTACCTGAAACAAAAAAAAATTATCAGTAATTTATTAATTGAAATATAAAAAATAGTTTAGTTATCAAAACTTAAAATGCAATGATTTAATTCTGAGAAAAAAAATTCTTCAACAAGAAATGTTTTAATTTATTTTCTTTTTTCAGTGATCATTGCAGAGCGTATATATATATATATATATATATATATATATATATATATATATATATATATATATATATTATTAAAGAAAAAAAAGACAGATAATTTTATATAACATAAATTAATGTATTATATTCAAATATAATATTTAAAAAAATATCAAAATATAGATACTGAGATAAAAAATTACAATTTAGACAAAATTTAAATGATAATCAGTTGTGATTTTCTGTAGATACATTTTATACAATTTTTCAAGTGTATAAAATGAAATTATTTTAACAAATTCTTCTTATTTTGTCTTTAGTAGATATTACAATTTTATTATTAATAAAATGTAAATAGTAAAATTAAAAAAAGACATTAAAAATTATATAGATTCATTTTATGTAATTAAAATATTAGGTTGGCAAATATCTCCCTTCCGCCTTCTGGTCTTTTGAATTTCGCAGCTATGTACAAAAAAAAGCGGAAGGGAGATACTTGCCAACCTAATATTATGTTTTTCTCAATATAGGCCAAATTTTCTTAAAAAATACCTTATTCTCTCTATTAAAACAATAATAATGTAATAATAGATTGATGTATATATATATATATATATATATTAAAAAACTAATATATTTTCTTTACCAAAAAAACTAATTATTTTTTATATTAAAAATTGTTATTTATTTTAATAAAAATCATTATACATAGACAGAAGAAGAAAAAGAGTAAAAATGAAAGATATTTTCAATTGAATTCCATTCTATAAATTTCAATTTTATTAATTTCTGAGATCTTCTCTTCTATTTCTTTTTCGTTATATATATATATATATATATATATATATATATATATATATATATAAATTATTATTTATATCAATGATATTTAAATGGTAATTAATTGAAAAGTTAAAAATTAAAACACATTAATACAATAATGAACCACTAATAATTTGTTCGTTGTAATAAAAAAATATACTCTGCAATTATCCATTGGAACTATTTTTTATGAAATTAGTAAAATGATGTGAATCATAATTATGGTGTATGCAAAAAAACACATTAAACTGAATAGTAAATTTCAATAAATTGAATGTTTTCGCGTTAATGCAAAAGACCGCATTTGTATGTATTGATTATCATGAATGTACGTCGATGCAATATTATTCTCGTAGAAAAAATCGTTATGTGACGATAATTAACATTTTTGAATTTTGATGCTCCGTGTTTGTTCAGTTTTAATTATACAATTTGTTTGTTTCATTTTGAATTTACAACGATACAAATACATATATAGTATTTTTTATTGGAAATGATCAATGCAACTATCGAAAAAAATCAAAAATTATCTCCAATAAAGAATTTCAATTATATTCGATTGAAAACTTAATATTTTTTCCGTGCAGTTAAAACATATTTTTTTTATCCAACGATAAAGCCAATGTCGACTCATTTATTTAAAAAATGTTCACACGTCATCTTTTTATTTATTAGACGGTTTGTCATGAAAAAAAATGAACAGAAGATTATTATTTAAATTTGTGTTCACTGTACAGTACAAGTATTTGAGAATAAAACGTGCCGAAACGATGGAATATAAGACCGTCACAGCGTGCTACTTTTTCTACATAATTAACCAAACTGCTATTAATTTAATTTTCGTACTTTTTCATTAATCATTCACTGGCGAGTCTATTTTTTATTACCATAATCTGAATACGGGTCGACAGTTTTTTTAAAAAAATATTTATTTTTTCTTGGTACATTTTATTTAATAAATATATATTTATATAATTATTTTAAAATTAACCTCTGATCTAGTACTAAACGAAAATGTTTTTTAACTTTTCTATTTTAAAAAATATTAAAGATACTTCTCTTCTATACAAAAAATAATAAAATATATATTAAACAATTATCAAGTCTGTGAAAAAGATGCATATATATATATATATATATATATATATATATATATATTATTTTATATTTAAAAAAAAAATTAACAATAACAATTTTTTAAGAAAAAAAATGTTCAATATAATTTTCAAATACGTTATATAATTCTATCTCATTTAATTTCATAATATTGAATGATTGTTCAAAATTGTGTTTAATTTTGTAGGTGTACGTTGTTTAACTTAAACCTACACAATTTGTAATATAATTTGATATACATATATATATATATATATATATATATATATATATTTATTTATTGATTACAGATTGTTTTGAATTCAAATTCGCAATAATTTCTACAATATATAGAATATATATCCTTCAGTAAGACATAAATCAGTACTATTGTTTCTTGTTTAATCATGTGTACAATAGATTATAATAGATATAGGTATGTGAATTATCTCATCATTTTGATATTTCAGAGAAGTATATTTATATATATATGTATATATATATATATATATATATATATATATATATATATATATTGTAATGAGGTAATGCCTTGAAACTAACCAGAATTGTTTACACCGAATTAAAACTAATTTCAATTGTGTGTTATAATTTATAAATTTAATATTTATTGAATTGTAACTGTATAATAGAAAACAGCACAATTAAATTGTAAACGTGTGAAATTGAAATCTGAAGTATTGATGTAAAAAATTGTAATGTTTGAAAAATATTTTATGGTATTGAAATATTATTATCTTATAATTATTCTGAAAAATATTTCTGCTTTACAAATATAGAAATATGTAATTAAAACAAATAATTAAAATATTGTACAACTCTTTTGTACCAGAAATGAATTTTTATTGTCAACAAATGTAGTTTTTAAAATGTTATTAATGTGAATACATCTTTTATAAAGATTTTTCGTTTTTTTAAAAAAATAATCGAGTTAAGAATTGGTGCAGTTTTTAAAAAAACGTATTACTGTCAATAAGTAAAATTCAATTACATATTAAATTTGATTTTTTAAAAATTTTATTCAATAAATATACATGTATAAAAAGAAAACACATTTTTATATGTTTAATTTATAAATTGATAAATTATACTCACTGACAATTACAGAATTATTTTTTGGAAATAAAATTTATCATGCATGTTAGAATTTTTTTTAATCATATATCAAATATATTTTAGATTTTATTTTTTTTTTAAATTAATTTAACACTAGATTTTAAATTTAATAACACCAGAATTGAAATAATTTAGTTAACACTAGAATTTAAATTTCACTCAATAAATTTTCAATAACTAAAAATTGACATATTGATCAATAGTAATTTTTTTTGTTATATTAGTTTATTTATTAATTAGAATTTTAAATCGATCCTTTTAAATTATCTTCCATATTAGAGTCCATGTTTTTTTAAAAAATAAATTTTCATTAATTAAATTGCAAATATATATTTTATGAAATATTTTTATATAAGGTTATTATATAGTACAATTTTTGAAAAAAAGTTTGAAAACAAATAATTGAGCATTTAATTATGATTTTAATAGTTATTTTTTATATAAATAATTTTTTAATAATTATTTGCTCATAAAATACAACTGAATTGTATTTCATTCTAAACTGAATTATTATATGATAACATTTTTTGATTTAAATAAATTAAGTTTTATTATATATTATAATATACGAGAAAAAATACATTTCATTTTTTTTAGAAATACATTCACCCTCTCTTATTCATATATATATATATATATATATATATATATATATATATATATATATATATGTGTGTGTGTGTGTGTATGGTGTATTTTAATTAATTTAAAACTTATTTCATTTCTCTAATACTTTGAATTGAAAACCAGGAAAACCGAATAAAAGTGTTTTGATCAAATAATTCATATGCTGTATCCGTCAACTGCAATTTGATAAAAAAAAATGAAACAAAATGTCCGAGGAAATAAATCCATCCAATCATAACAAGATACATCTCTTAGTACCTGAAACAGGAGACAACACATCAAAAAATTATAAAAGTTTTCAGTCTCCAAACGGGCAAAAACTTCCATCAGTCCACATAAGTTAGTTTCACAAGTTTATATTTGAGAGATGAACAGAAGGAACTGTACAAGTTTTATTTTCTAAAAAATCATACTTGATGTGGACTTTATAAGCTTGAAAAGTTGAGTCAGTACAGTAGGAAGAAAAAGCTGAGTGCGCCGTGGTTGAAGAACAGAACAAAATAAAACTCGTTTGCACAGAATCATGTTCGGATGAAGGAAACAACAGACTTATATAAAGATATAAAAACATTTTTATGATAAAAGCTTTTCGAACAAGGATATATTAGTATGTGATTGAGAAGTAGTAAATTAATTTTTATTGAAAATTTATATTTTAATTTTAAATTGGTATGCTTAAATAATTTATATCACTTTTATATATTCACATATAAACTATATATATAAGTAAAATATTAAAAATTGTGTCTCCAATGTTTACACATTGAAAAATTAATTGAATAAAATTTCCTTTTCATAATCAATTTTTTAAAATATAAAATTTCTGTTCATTGATTTTTTTTAGATTCAAAAAGCATTTTAAAAATATTATATATATATATATATTTGTGTGTGTGTGTATTTGTATATATAAGAACTTTTTTTATTATTTATAAGTAAATATTTCCAGAAGTTAAATTTGTTTGAACTAATAAAAAAAAGATCTTATTACATCTGTGTTACTGATGTAAATGAACATTTAATATACTGTATAGTATTGTTCAAAAAAGTTATCTTTCACAATTGTTCTTTAGCACGTAATAAATTCAAGTAATTTAAAATCACACGCTCGTAAAAATGATTTCTAACTTTCCTTAACGTAAAACAATGACCGAGTAACGATGCAAAAAGATGGCACAAACACATATTTATGAAAATGGATATGGCGAAAATGCGAAAAGGAAGACGCACACACAGACGACAAACAAAGAATATCGTTTTACCTGTTTTCAAGAACTATGTGCTCACTTGTATTACATTTTTAGCGAAGTAAGATAATTCCAAATAAACTTGACGTCTCCTCTAAACTGAATGGTGTCGTATTTTATCATATATGTATTTTTAAAAATGCTTTCTTCTGGATTCATATTGTAAAGGTACTCTTAAATTATAAATAACACGGTATGAAAATTTAAGGACTGCGAATTGAACTTATACTTTAATAAACGTACTTTTTTCTTTAATGTACTTTTTTAAATCGGGAAAAGTTTTATATATACACACAAACATATATATTTATAAGAATAAATGTATATCAGAAATACAAATTTTTAATAATTATTTAATAAAATATATTTCAAAAATATTTTTTCTAAATCGACAAGTGAATAAGAAATTTCTACTTGATTAAAAAATTAACCTAAAAAATAAATACAAAAAAATGTGTTGTTTTACACAAGCATATCTGAATCCATTTTCATTTTTTGATTTTATGTTCATTTAAAAATACAGTTCATATAAAATCGTGTTTTCATATCTAACTATGAAATAATACACTGATTATCTTTGAAATGAAGTTAATATGTATGATAATAGAATCGTGTCACAGATATGAAATGACGTACAATGCTATTTGTTTACGAATAAATTGCATCGTTAGTGTACGAATAATGAGTAATATAATTTGGCTATTTCAACTACAAACAAATTTTATTTTAATAGAAAACTGTAGTGAATAAACTCATATGATTGATAGTCATTTTCGTAAATGACATTTTTAAAATGAGATTATGTAAAATATCTTTTTAATAAAGTCAAAAGAATTAATAATTTGTGAAAAAAAATTAAAGTGTCATTTACTTTAAATAATAATTTAAATGTATTATATATGTTTTTAATAATATTTATTAAATTATTTAAATTGAAAATTATATATATATATATATATATGTGTGTGTGTCTATTGCATATTTTAATAAATTCATATTTAAAAAAAATCCTCTAATTTGGTTTTATTTTAATTAAAACATTTATATTTTATATATATATATATATATATATATATATATATATATATATATATATATATAGTGCTTGTTTTAGTCTTTTTTATTTTAATTAATACAAGAGTTTTTTGTCCATAATATAGTGGAAATAATTTATAACTGCAGTTTCATTTTATCTCTCTACAAATATCTCTCTTTATATATATGTAAGTATAAGAGAGTCGTAGTTTTATGTTGAAATTTTATAAATAACTTACTTTGTCATGATACAGTTATATTTTAAATTAAAATGAAATTTAACGTTTTAGTTCATCAATTTTTTGTAATAAAAATTAATAGTTAGTGCATTTTAAAACTCGTATATTTATTTTATATATATATATATATATATATAAGTATAGAGAGAACTAAATTTTTATTAAATTAATCTTTCATTAGTTTAATCCAGGTTATATCAAACGTTAGTTTTTATTAAGAAAAAGATTTTCTTAAACATTTAATGAGCTGTAAGTTTTACAATATTTTTATGTACATTTATATATATATATATATATATATATATATATATATATATATATATTATAATTATCATTTCAAATATTTATTATTAAAATTCATAATTATCTAATAATATGTAAATCTTTTATTTTACCAATTAAAGGATTTATATATTGTTATCATTTAATAAAAAAAAATATTTACATTATAAAAAAATATATATCTTGTGTTAAGAAAAACTGGAAAAATATTTTAAAATAATGAATGTATAAATATAATTTTATTGAAATCTTATACATATGTTTAAAAATCGACTTGAATGTTTATTTAAAAAAATTGTATGGATGTTGTGTAAAAACTATTATAGGCGAAAAAAATTATATGAAAACAATATTATTTTATGACTGTATATAAAATGTTATTATATATAAAACCGATAGTAAACCCTCTTTCATTGTAATAAAACTGTTCAAAACTAAAATTATAATGGTCAAATCATAATATCAAATAAGCTGAAGACTATACATGTCTTATTCACATTGAAAAATATTATGAAGACATGAAAAAGATCTCATTGAAAATCCAATGTTCTGTGAAGTGAAGCTATTGAATAAATTGCGTTGAATGGTGCAGAATAGATTGTATATTCTGTTGTATACTATGCGTTATGATTACCAGCGGAAAAATGTGATGTGAAATAGGATTCTCACTCATATGTACTATATTTCAACATACACACTCACGCATATATATATATATATATATATATATATATTTATATTTATAAAAATATGTGTGTATGTGGTTCTTAATACATATCTCAAGAACATTCAACAGTTCTATGACTCCAGAAATTTTAATTGAACAGTATCATTGACTTTAGAAAAAGATTTCATTAAAAAATACGTAATAGATATTTTCTCTATTTCATTTATAAGTGCAGGATTAAAAATAATTACAAATAAATTAATACCAATATGTAGTCAACTAGTCTAACATATTGTGAGTTGAAATACTTATCATTTTTTTAATTAAAGGTTTTATAGATGAAATATATCGATATAATAAGAAATAGAAAAAAACGTATATAGGGTCATTCAAATGTGACGTCTAGATTTGTGTTTTATTAAAAAGAAACATATGTATAGTTACTTTTTTTTCTTTTTAATTAAACACAAATCTAGTTTTCACATTTGGATGACCTTATATATTTGATTTTTTAAAGAAATATCAATACTCAAATTATGTAAATTTTTAAATTATACAGATATAAGAAAAATATTATTATTTAATTATTTTGATATTTGCAAGATAAAATTTGATATATTTTTTTATCTAATGTAATAATTATCTTCAATAAATTACAAGTCACTGAACTTAAATATCTCTTTTATATATAGTAAAGTTTATATATTTCAAATTAAATCATTTTCTTATAAATTCATTATTCTTACTCGATCGTAATCATTAATTGTTTTGTAACAAGTTTAAGAATATTAAAAAGTCATTAATATGTAACTGAACAATAAAAATCATCCAGTACCAATAAATCCAATCTTCGAATCGAATTGAAATAAAATGACAGGCCCATTTATAAAGAATCTCAATTATCTCAACCAGTGGCCGTGGTCGAGTGATTAGTAACGTAATTAACAGGTCGAAGAATCAAATAACACTCGAGTTAATCCACTTTTCATTAAGAACACAGTTTATTTCAAATGCTGCAAGATCGTTCCATTTATAACGTGTTTTTAAATTAACTGTAATTAAGAAAAATAATTACTCTAAAATTAAACATCCTTCCAGGAGAGGTACAGAAAATCGTCGAAAAATAAATCTAAAAATAATTTTCAATACGACTTAAAACTTGATCAATGTATTTTTTTTATTGAAATTAATTTGTAATATATTTTTTAAAGGTCTTTAAATTTATCTATTGTTACAAATTTAAGTAGTAAATTATAACACAAATTTAATTTTAATGCGTATTTTTTGTCAACTTAATCAACTCGATACTCGTTTAAATACAAATTTATCACTATATAGTCGATTATCGCCAAATTAATGACAAGTCGGGCTTGTTGGAAAGCATAATCAATGCACAAAAAACGGTCTACAAGCTAAGCTTGTAAAGGCTCAGAGGGTTAATGTTGTATTTACACAAAATTTGACATTTGGATACAAAAGAGACTAAATGGAATAAAAAAACATTTTCAATTAAAATCAATGAATATTCCATACTCACATATATATATATATATATATATATATATATATATATATATATATATATATATATATATAATTATATTTATGTTTTGAAATATGCATGTTTTTGAAATATAATGAAAAGTATTGCAACTAAAATAATATTTTTTATTCAGACCAAACATTTAGTCTTCATAAATCATTGTTTCTCTACAACATGTCCAGAAAGGTATATCATACAAAAGGTTCCGCTTCTGACATAATTTCAAGTTAAGCTTTCGGTGGAAACTGTGCGTGAAGGTTAATGTTAAAGCCGGTCACGACAAGTGCGATTCTATGTTTCAAAGATGTTGACACTAGAAAAAAACAAAATGAAACTAAATGTGTTTTATTTATGTACTACATATTTTATATAATATATATATATATATATATATATATATATATATATATATATATATATATATAATATAAAATAAAATATTTTTACACTACATCAATTTTAGAACAACAAAAATTTCTCTAAATGGAGAGAACATTTATTTATTTTTTCAATACAAAATTGTTTATAAAATTTCTATTATAAATATGTATGTAAGTTAAATTTTACTGTCAATAATAAAATTATATATATAAACACATAAAAACATAATATTATATATAAATTTTCATGTACACTACTTGAGTGTTAAAAATAAAAATTAATAATGGGGAGAAGTAAATTTATTTTTTTTAATATATGTTTAATTTACAAATACTTACTGAACTTTTAATATAAGTTTATTTTTAGATTTGAATTTTATTGAAAATAATATAATTATATATATATATATATATATATATATATATATATATATATAATATAAAATTGTGTGCGTGTATGTATAGAGATGTTTTATAAATTTTTCAATTTGAAAATTTCGATTTTGCAACGTTGATTTATCAGCTTAATAAGAAAATAATGGAGATTATATATTTAATAAATGAATAAATTGGGTACAAAATAATGTATTTCATAACTCAAGCATACAATTTAATCGGATTAGATAACAATTTTAATGAGAATATTTTCTATAATATATAAAATTGAAATATCGGATTGGTTTTAATATTTTTCTTTCGTTTCTTACTAAAGTTTTGTTTATTCGATATTAATAAGTATATTAATATTGAGAAGGAATTAATATTCAATAAAATTAATTAAAAAAAATCATATTATTAAATGAATTATTAATTAGGATGTATTTAAGAAAATATTTTTATATATAAAATAAATAATAATTTACTAAGTATATTGTAAAATTTTTAATAAAAATTCTAGTCAAAAATTATAATATTAATATCAGTTTATTTAAATATTTTTTTGGAAAAATTATATCATTAAAATATTCCTTATTTAAAAGTATTAAACTTATTCATAAATTCTGTTTATGTACAAATATTCACTAAACTTTGTATCAAATTAAAATATTTTTAAATCAAATATAATTTCTTACTAATTAAATATAAATAATATATTTATTATATTACTAAAAAAATATATTTATTATTATTAAATAATTTATACAGATGTGTTAAGGTAATATATTTTGTCATTTTTTAACAAATATCATTAAAATTATTTAAGTAATATAAAAAATAGATTTCTAAATAAATCATTGTTTAAAAGAATAACTAATGAGTGTTTTAATTTATTTATTTAAACAAAATGTCAATGTTTGCTGTATTTTCGGTCAAAATTCTCATAAAGCGATGATAATAAACATAACATTGATTTTTTAAACACATTTTTCACCGAAACTACCATTTTTTCCAACAATGAATCAACGTTTTCATACGAGAACAGAATTGCGAAAGTTGTATATTAAAATGACAAATTATCCGTCATGGGTGCAAAACAGGTTATGATTTAAATTACCGTTATTAGACCTCTACTATCATCCAATACTGTTAAACTCCCATGAGCTTGTATGTATAATGTGCTTTTGCTTACACGTTTATATCATAATTTTCCCCAACCAAATCTATCAATTGTGTTCTTTGATTGGCAGGGACTAAATATTCATAAATATGAATAGCTTTATATATATATATATATATATATATATATATATAATTTTATATCATCAAAACAAGATATAATGACACTCATTTTATATTAAAATTCAAAATGAGAAATGACACATGAAAACTTTATCTAAAAGAAAAACACCTGGAAAATGTTTAAAATTAAAACATGTTTATTTGATGTATTTTTTATTTTAAATTTTTTTCTCTAACCTCAAATTGAAATTTAAATAAAAATTTATATATCTGATTAATAAGTTTGAATTTTACTGAATTATTTTTTTTAATTAACTATAAATTAAATAATTAAAAATAAGTAATAAAAAATAAATAAATATATAAATATACATATGTTTATACAACATATGGACACAATAATAGAAATACTAGCGATTTGTATTTTTTATATGTATAGAGTGTTTTTTAAGAGTGATAAAACTTTAAATTAAATCTCTATCAAAAGTTCTATCATCCTTAAAAACATCCTATATAATATTTTACATATTGTATTTATAAAGTTCATAAGGATTTTTTTTTTAAAAAAACAAGGTCTTTAATATGGTTATTGAGTTCCACTGTTACATTTGTAATAGTAGTTTTTTGAAGTTTAAATACAATTTGTTATAATTTAGAGTGATCTTTAACGTTTAGTTTCTATTTTTGGCCAATGTTTCTTGTATAAGATATTTTTTTGTATATTCTCATAATTTTATTTTATACAAAAGATGTTTTTTTTATTGAAAAACGTTCAAAATTAAAGTGTCCGAGTAATGATTTAATGAGAAACTCGATAGATTTTATATAAGGTTCAAATACGTCTATCTTTATTTGACAAATACATTTAAAAAAGTATTTTGCAGCTATAAGACCATTACTAACATGCTTCAGGACATTGAGAGAAAACAATAAATTCGAAAACAATAGACGAAAGCGTGTGTCATTTGTCGAGGGTCCTTTTGCGAAATTTTTGCTGTGATGAGTATACAACTGTTTTATAAATGAATTTTGTATTACGTTCACGTTTCTCTTGTATGTAAAAATTATTACATTTTCACGATATATTAACTCGCCATCACAATGTGTGTTTGTTATATATGTATATGTGTATATATCTATAGAAAAATACTATACCTGAAAGGACAAAAAATTAAGGATCCATTTTTGTTTGTATTAGAAGACACAGAATTTAATTTGAATTAAATAATAAAATCTAGTTTTTTTTGGGATGTCTATATTAAAAATATAGCTAAATTTTTATAAAAATGGTTCTAAAAGACTGGAAACTATAGTGAGAATGAATTTTATTTTATAGATAAAAAATAAAATTATTACTGGATAAAAAATCTAAGCTTTTACGAAAATTTATAACTAGGCATATATCTGAACATTAGGACCAAATTAATTTTTATAAAAAAAATAAACAGTTAACAATGAACAATATTAATTTGTCAATAAACTATTACAATATTTTCAAGAAATTTATTATTGCAAGAAAATATTTTTGGTTTTCATTATAATTGATTATTATTTACTTTGATATCTCAAGATGAATTTTTCTAAGAACTGAAATTATAATTTTAATATTGTCAGTAATAATCTAAAGTATTAATAAAAATAATATTGAAATTAAGAATATTTTGAAGGTAGACAATCCAATTAGCATTTTTTATAATAAAATAGTATGTACAAACGTTTGTTCAAAATCTAGTTTCATAAAATCTAGTCTAGTATTGATTTCTTTACGGTTTAAAATAAAACCAAAAAATGTAATCGAGTGAATACAAAGCGTCTGATTAATTTTAAATATATCTGAATCGAATTCAAATATTCTAAACTAAATTTTTTACTACCAATTTCAATAAAATGAAAATTCATTGTGATACAAGAATTTTCCAGTTTTCTATTTTCCATTTTTTCAATTATTTAAATATATCTTTTAGTTATATTTCCAAAAATGAAATTATGTATTATAAATATATTAATTTGAATTAAATTATTCATTAAATAATATTTTATTAATTTTTTTAATAATATTTTTAAAAAATTGTACGATAAAAGCTAAGAAATATAATAATATTTTTTGAAAATTAATTTGATTTTATAAGTGATTAAGTAATTAATATACTAAAACAAAATAAAAACTAGTATCGATTTTAAAGTCGTTTCTCGATTTTTCGTTTATTATTCTCTTTTAAAATTTACATATAAATTGTGTTTGATAGAAGCTGAAAAAATAAATAGAAACATTTCTATGTTTGCCGAAAAAAAGTGATCGTATAGTAAGTGGCTGTATGAAAAGTATACAGCAGGAACATGACATAACCGTACAACAAGAATTGCATCAACATTGTATGAATGGGGCTAGAGCAGTACGTGTCTACCGGTGGTAGCAGGAACAACGATGATGATGATGATATGACGTTGTAACGCTGATAAAAATCTGCATGTAAACAATATTTGCATGATAAACCAGGCTCAACCTCATACCTTCAGCATACGTGCGATGCATAATGTACAAGTACTACAGTGGCATTATCAGTCGGCGTGCCAGATAAAGAGAACTTCATCGTACATATGCTACTAGAATATCACCAATTTGACGTGGAAATATTCAATACATACAAGGATTATAATTTAATCGAAAATGTTTTGTACATTTTTTTATATAATAGATTATGACGTACTCTGTAGCAGTAACCGATTTATTATCGATTGTATGTATTAATTAATGATGGAAAAAACGTGCTTTACAATATTTTAATCCATTATAAATAAATACATACATATATACCAATACACACACGCACACACACACACACACACACATATATATATATATATATAAATTAATGTATATGTATGTAAAATATATTTTACATATTATTTTATATTATTAATTAAATACATTTCGTATCTGTTTCAATGAATACATAAAAATGATTTTATACGAGTTTTTAATATAAATTCGTAGAATATTAAAGTTAAAAAATCATAATTAATACAAAATATAAATATTTTATACAAAAATAACATTAAAAATAAATTGGTGTATAGAATTAATAAATCAATTTAATATTAACATTTTAAATTTTATTGATTTATTGTTTATATGGAAAGTTTGATTATTTATTTATTAGAAAAAATGATAAGTATTTATAGATAATTTGATAAGATAATTTTTATGTTGAAAAATGGAGTAGGCAGTTTCTATTTTACTGTTCTCACCTTTTTTATGATAGAAAATTTCCAATATTTATTTTTTACCCTGATTTATAAAATCATTTTTTGGATATAAACATGTTCAGCTTAGGCAGTATGTTTTCAATTATGAATTTAGAATTTGGTATATATTGTCTTGCTTCAACTATGCTAGCAAATACAATTAACAATATTTTCATTTTAATTTTTGTTTCCAATTTTAAATATTAGTATGACAATAAATAAAATTTGCTTGTGATGTTTTAAAGAATTAAAAAAATATAAAAACAGTATAACTATATTTTAAATTTAAATTATTTATAATTTTTTTCAAATCAATATGCTTATAAATTGAATTCTTTGTAAAAAATCAGAATTTATAACTATTTTCTTATTTTTAAATTTATATCTTTTATTAATCTTTTTATATAAATTAAAGCGTTTTATCATTGATTTTTGAAATATAATATAGCACAATGTCATTTGGTAGAATTTTTCGTTAAATTAGTGAACTTTTTTTTATAAAAATTAAGTCTTCAAGATGAACTTAATTTAGATTTTTCTACAAATAACTTTAGTATCCTAAAATATCAATACAAATTTATACATAATGACTTTAAAGTCTCTGAAAAAGGTAAATAGAGTTCAATAAATATTTTTATATTAATATAGTATTTTCTATTTGACTAATTTAAATTCTTTTATTGCAAATTTCATTTAAAATCAAAATTACAAATTTAATTTCTAAAATATATTTTTAATTAAATATTTGTAAATTAAAAATGATTTTATTACAAAAAGTAAATAATTTTCAAATATATAAAATTTTATATTACAAAAAATAATCTGAGTAAATATTTATAATGTTTAAATAAACTTCAGTTATATTCTGGTCAACTAATTCATGAATAATACATGTATATTTGTTTTGTTGTTAGAAAATGTTAAAAGGAGTAAAGAGTGCAAGATGTTGAGCTGTCACGAATTTTAATAAAGATTTGTGATACTTGTTTTTTATTAAGAAAAAAGATGTTTTTAATGTTAAATGAGCTTTAATCTTCACAACGTTCTGAAATTATAAAATGGATTTGTATTTAACTTTAAAAAAAAAAATAGAAAATAAAATAGAGATTTCTAATAATAATTAGTTCTGTATATTTAATTTATTTTGTTTTATTTTTATTAATTATATTTCATTTTATATTTAAAAGTAAAATTATTTTTCATCTGGTAATAGAGTAATTACTTATACATATATACTTATATATATAAAATTTTATGTCTCAATGAAAATAAAATTTGTAGCAATTAATCTTTTTCTATTTTTATATAGTGTAAATAAAATTGAATTAGTAAAAAATGCAAATGTTTGACAAAAAATTTTTTGTACACATTACGTAAACAGAGATTTTTTTTAATAGTTTCAATTATTCTCAGTTGTTAAAACGTTCTAAAAACTACACAAAAATAATCTACACGAATATATATTTATGTATGTGAAAACTGTACGTACGCATATCAACGCAGAAATGTAAAAATGTTACAGGAATATACAAGTTTTTTTTCATACTGGCAGTACAATAACATGTAACTGAATTTTTAAATTTTAATTTATGTCAGAAACGTCACAGCAAGCTGTACAAAAAATGAAAAATTAATTTTAATTCTTTTAGTTACAGAATTTGCAATAATTTTGTTTACATTTTATACATTTATATATATATATATATATATATATATGTGTGTGTGTGTGTGTGTGTGTGTTTGAGTATGTGTGTGTGTGTATGTATAAAATATTAATTTTTCACTATTAATTAAATTATAAAGTGTTTTTTAAATTTATATTTAAAGGAAAATAGTTTTTATATAAAGTATATATAAATTATATATTAATTTAATTATGAAATTTTCATTATAAAATTTTATTTAAATTTTGGAATAGGTAATTTCTTAACTAGAAACTAGTTTTAAATTTAGTTTTTCAAAAATAACTATTGAAGTTTAATTAAATAAATCCTGTCAAACATTTTTTATAATAAGATATTAATTTTAATTTTCATAATAATTCACTTACTATTTAAATATAAATTAATTTTCATTTATGATTATTTTGTCTTTTTTAACATTTTCGATTGTTAAGTACAAAATATCTTAAATTTAAAATGAAATTCAAGTTTTTTTCTTATTCTTTGCAAAATACATTAATCTATAATCTTGATTTTTTTATTAACATATTTAATATATAATTATTTTTGAATATTACTAATATAGATTGAAATAAAAAACCTGCAAATTTAACTCTCATATACATGAATTTATATAAAGCGTTATACATTTCTGTTACAAATATAGTATTCTATATAAATAACTGATTTTAAAAATCATGTAAATATTTGTATGCAGTTGACGATTATTTATATTTAAAAAAAATATAAAAAACTCAAAATATTTCTTTTATTACAATCGAAAATAAATAAACATTAAAATAAACTTCGTATGTTTGCATATTCGTAAACTGACTTTTATTCATTATATAAAATCAATATCAAAATTATATATATATATATATATATATATATATATATATATATATGCATATATGTATGTATGAATATGTTTAATATATAAAAAAGGTTTCCGGGAAACTTTTTTTCATTAAAAAGTTTTAGACCTGATTCACATATTTTCTGTTTGTCAGTGTTTTTTCGATGATAGGATGATGAGAATTTTAATAACATGCAATTGCCAAAAAGTTCATTCTGATAAAAAGTAAAATTTGAACTTTTGTTTATACGAATATTATATACGTTATTTGTCTATAATTAATTGCCTACAATTTGATCCATATAAGTATATAATTGTTATATATATATTCAGTACTACAGATATTTTTATATTGAATTATTTACATTTGTTATAAAATTTACTTACTTGAAAATATTTGTTATTTTTTTGAATATCTGTGACAAAAAGAATTTCGAGGAATTTTTCAAGAAAATAGAGTTTATTAAAAATTTCATATTTTGTATTTTCAGTTTGTAATAAATAAAGACAATTAGAATTATTTCGGTCGATAATTATTTGATAATATTTTTTCAAATATTGTTTTAATGCAAAGGATTACTTAATATTATTGACAATTTTTTCAAATCAATTTTATAGAATTTATTCTGAAAAATCTTGCTTCTGAAATGTTTAGTAAAAAGTTTTTTTATAAAATTAGAGATGAAATAAATAAATTTAAAAATTTTACTTTCTCGTCAACAACAATTATATTTTAATATTTTTTAAAATTCAGAAATAATTTCATTAAAATCAGAATGTAATTAACATATTTTTAATATATATATATATATATATATATATATATATATATTATATATGTTAAATGGTGGAATTTTAAGGTCTAGGATTAAAATAATTGTACCTAAAAATAAGTTTTCCTTTTTAAAATTTTTTATTGCTATAAAGTATTAATTAGTAAATGTTCATGGATAAATTTAGAAGATTTATGTAACAATTATTTATTTTATGTGAGAATTATTAAAATACAACTATATATGAGATAAATCAAACAATGAATTCATATTATTTTGTACAAAGTAAAAAAATAATATGAATTCATAGTAGCGTAAATAATTCATTTTAATATTTTAATTAATAATTTTAAACATTTGTTTTTCGAAATTTTAACCAGTAATAGAATATTTAGACAATATTTGTTAATTGGAATAATTAGAATAAATATTTATAAAATGAAATGTTTATAAACATTTTATGAAAAATAATGTATCAAATACAATTTCATAAATTCATTACAAACTTTTAACTTTTATACATAAACATTGAAATATTTATTAACACGTACATAAATGAAAAGCATTAATTTTTTTACATGCAAGTATGTGAACTAATATGATTACAATTTTAAAACATTTTCATTAAATATTTACATTATAAAGTAGTCTCATTGAAATTTTATTTTCTGTAAATCGTGTTTGATTTTGAAATCATGAAAATTACTCGCCAGTGGATCGACCACAAATGATATCATTGCTCAATAATTGAAATGTGTTCGAATGTTTATTGAAAACTTGTTACAAAAAACCGTCGAAATTGGTATTTTGTAATTTTGCTAATGCATAATCAACTATGTACTTCCATTTCACATACAAACACATACATACATACAAACATATATATATATATATATATATATATATATATATATATATATATTAAGATAAATCAACTAGAAAAATTATATAAAATACTAAATGATTTTATATACGAGTACATATAATTTATATTGGGATAGATAATTTATTAATAAAAAGAATATACGCAATCTATTAACGAAGTCCTGTCAAAACCAACATCCTTTTCAAATTCATACTAGCATATAATTGTTTTTAGAAATTGAAAAAAGGAGAGAGTTCTAAATAATAATTATCTTATTAAATTGTTTTAAATATTTTATTAATTTTTGAATTTTAATGATCATTTGTTGGTAAAATAACATATTTTTTTTTACTTAAATTTAATAATCTCTCTCTCTCTCTATATATATATATATACATGTGTGTGTGTAATAAAGTATTTTAAATATTATTAGTTCAGAAAAATATTAATATTTCATTAAATTACAAAATCAGTCAATTCTTTACACAAAAAATATTGATTTGTTATCAAAACATTTTTTACTGGTTGTTCAAATTAGTGTTTTCTCTAAATAAAATTTGATTTATGTTCAAAAATGCAATTTTAATCACTAATTCACTTTACTTTATATCCGATCATTGATTTTAGATGAAAAAAATCAGTTTTAAAAAATGTTGATTTTTCATAAAATTTTGCATACTATAGGTCGTTGTTTTTTAGGGTCAAAAATGGATTTTTTTTTAATTCATTGTAAATTAGTTTTTTTCACTACAAATTGATTACTTTGATAGATAATAATCATTTTTCATCAAAAGTAACATTCTTTATTAGGAAATACAATTTTTATAATCTAAAGTTGATTTTTGGTCATTTGAATTGATTATTTTTTTTCTAAAATTACTTAAACAATTTTAATTAGAGAACATATATCCACTAAAATGTAATATTTCAGTTTAAAATATATTATTTTGTATATTTTATACATTTTTATTAACAAAAAATATAAAATAATTTAAGATATGCCTTTGAGAAAATAAAAACATTAATTTCATTATTGAACTAAGAAATGACTGTTAGAATTGAAGTTTTTGTCAATAAAATTTGTATTTGTTGAAAAAATGTGTTTTGAATATTTGTTATTCTTTATTTTGGAGCCAATCAATGATTTTACATGAAAAAAATCTGGTTTTAAAAATGTTGATTTTTCATGAAATTTTGCATACTATAGGTCGTTGTTTTTCAAGGTTCAAAAATTGAAAATTTTAAAATTTATTATAAATTGAACTTTTTTACTACAAATGGATTATTTAGATAGATAATAAACATTTTTCAACAAAATTAATATTTGGTATTAGAAAATACAATTTTTATAATCGAAAGTCGATTTTTGATGATTTCAATTGATTAAAAATATTTTTAAAATTACTTAAACAATTTAGTTCCAAAATATATATCAATTAAAATGTTATGTTTCAATTAAAATTATATTATTATGTTTACATTATAGATTTTTAATGAGAAAATTAAAAAATAATTATGATAACCTCTTAAAAAATAAAATAATGAATTTATGATTGAACTAGGAAATTATTGGTTAAATTGATGTTTTCTGTAAATAAAATGTGCATTTTCTTCAAAAACGTGATTTTAATGTTTGTTATACTTTATTTTAGAACCAATCTTTGATTTTAGATAGAAAAAAATAATTTTTAAAAATGTTGATTTTTTATGAAATTTTGCATACTATAGGTCGTGTTTTTTTGGAGGTTGAAAATTGAAAATTTTAAAATTCACTATAAGTCGATCTGTTTTAGTACAAATCGAATATTTGAATAAAAAATAATAATTTTTCAGCAAAATCAACATTAGTTATTTGAAAATATAATTTTTATCATCGAAATTGATTTTTTATTAATTTTGCTTACTTGATTGAAATTTAAAAATATAAAAATTTGTAAAAAATACCTAAAATATCATTCATTATTAAAATAATACAGATTTTATATATTTCCACTATACGTTAATTTATTTAAAATGAAAAATTACCTTTCTAGTCAAAATAATATATTTGTTTTATTGATTTTTAAAGAGATTTAAAACAAATACAGATAATATTATAAAATATACTTTTGTGATATTAAAATTTATGTATATTTTATCCGTGCAGTATACTGATATTATTTATAATTTATTTTAAAAATTTTCTTGAGAAAATTCAGCCATGGATTTTATTAAATAGGCAGAATAAAAATAAAGAAAAGAATACACATACATATATGTGTGTATGAATGTATATTATGTTTATATATGTATGTGTGTGTGTGAGTGTAAATTTATAACAGTATACATAAATTAAGACAATAACTTTTCCGCACAAAGGCTTGATTGTAATCAAAACAGAGCTCATCAAGCGACTCTTCAATTAATTTTGAAGTACACAGCTATAAAAAAATGCTATTAGGCTGAAAAAAAATGATTATAGATATTATCAAACAGCGTTTTTGGTCTGAAAATACGTGAGAGTTCAGAATATTCGATGTATTATTAAGAGATGTGATTTTGTCGGTACGTTTTTAACACATAGTTAAATGAGACTATCTATTTTATCAACGTCACGTTATTATTATGACGTGTACTGTTTTGATAAATGTAGATAATTATGATACATGACTGGGGTATATGATATGTCCTAGAATTACTGTTTACTCGATTGTATAGTTAATTTTAATAAATTGTGTTTATTTTAATTTTTAATTAAAAATTTTAATAAAGTTCTTTAATTAGTACATTTTTAATATTCATTTAATTTAATGTCATTCGAAATAAAATCATTTTTTAAATATTACTTAATGTTATGTAATATAATATATATAAATAATTAAAAAATATTTTTTGCATTACTGTATATTATTTTTCATATTTATTAATCTATATAAGATTTTTTTATTTTTCTATGAAATTTATATAGAAATTTTCTGTTACTATATCATTGGAAACTTTTATAATACTTAAAATAATATATATATATACATTAAAACATTAATTGATTAGCTAAATTAGAATTTTCTCTAACTATAATTAATGTTTTATTCAAAAATTCCAAGTTTCAAAATTGACTAACTTTATTTTATAATCAATCATTAATTTGTAAGAGAAAACATTTTTAAAATATAATTTTCTATTGTAATTTGTCTACTATAAGTTTTTTTTTGAGGGTAAAAAACATTTCAAATATCACTAAGAGTTAGTAATTTTTTAAAAAAATCAATTATCAAACTAAAAATAATAATTTTTTAATAAAAGTGATATTCGTTATTTTAAAATATGGTTTTAAGTATTCGATTTCTGATTATTAATCTAATTATATCAGTCTTAAATTGTTAAAAAAGTAATTTATAGAATCTAGTTACAAAATGCTATTAAATAAATATCTTTTGACTATCTATTTATTTATTTTTCTCTCTTTCTCTCTCTCTCTCTCTCTCTCTCTCTCTCTATATATATATATATATATATATATATATATATAATGTACATTAACTTGTGTAAATAAAATGTAGATAATACATTCAAAGCTAAAAACATTGGCAAAGTTGCGTTCGAGTGTCTTTGTAAAATGTACGCTGTATCACCGCAGAATTCTATAATTATATTAATTAATTAACCTGTCACTTTTAACGTAGGGCTACGTAATTACAAATTAAAATTGCCGGCAACGACAGTATAATAGATTGTTTAATAAAGTAGTTCCTGCTGTGACATCGTCGTTAAGCGACTGCGCCGCAGCATCTTGCGACCAGAATGTCGAACAATGAGATGCAGTACGAAAAAAATGATTAAAAAAGAACGTCTCAAGCATTCGAATTCGCCAGAAAATAAAATCGCTTTCACTTTCAGATGAAGCAATTAAATTGTACATGATTTACAATTGTTTAGTACTCGTAAAATTGATAAATATGTATTGGATAAGTAATAAAATGAATGAGTGTCGGAAGAGAAACAAGAAGCGTAGATAAATAATCATATACAGTTGATAAAGTAAATAATTCAAATAACGGAGCAAAATTTATTTCTTAATCTGTAACCTGGGAATGCTTCACTAGAATAAATAATATTTTTAGATCTTATATTTGCTTTGCTCTGAGTATGATGACATTTTTAAATAAATATGAATAATCTATTTAAGAATAAATAAAAAACATACCTGTTTATTAAATATTCTATGATATTGAAATATTTAATCTATATTTATCAATACCATCAAACTATAATTGTTAACATTTTATTAATAAAATATAATTTTTTGTACTTAATTTCATTTTTATTAGACATTGTGTTATATATAGTCTTTTAAAATTATTTTACCTCAACTTCACTCTCATTAAAAAGCAGAACAGTATATATTTTTAATGAACCATTAGAATAAATAATATTTTTTAAGTATAGACAACAATATGGTTTTCATAAGTTAGTTTCTATTTAAATGAAATTTAAAATATTTTTACATACTGGTTTTTAAAACTAGTTTTTTTCAAACGAAAATAATTCATAAAAATTTTAAACGTTAAAATTCAATGTATATAAACATACACACACACACAATATATATATAAAGTAATATTATTTTGTGATGAAAAAGTGATTTAATTTTCTCTTCTTGTATCTTGAAATTTCCAAAAATATTCATTACCTATTCTCGATTTTCTTTATCGACATCTTCATTTACTTTCATAAATTTTATCTCTCGAATATAATTCGCATTCATAAATATCTCAAAAAAGTGATTATATTTTTGTTACATATACTGTTCGAAAATACAAGAGTTATATCTTAATAAAAATGTTATATAAATGTAAAAAATCTTTCTTAAGTCAATATTGTATCATAAAATCAATTTCTTATTAAAAGTTGCTATGATGCTTTGTGAAAATTAATTTCGAACGAATAAATAAATATTTAACATTCTTTTTTCATAAAGAAAAATATTTTAAACCTTCATTAAAGGTATTTGTTAAAGTACGAAATTTTAATGTTGTTGATGTATTTTTAAAAATGATTATAATCTAAATTCAAATAAATGAATATTAATTTTCTGTTTTTTAATTAATTCTTTTTTAACAAGTAATTTTAAAATCTTTGTCAAGTACAGTGTAAAGAAAATTATTCCAAATTTATTTTTTTTACTGAAATTTTATTTTGTTAAATAATATTTTTTTCTCTGATTATACTAAAATAATATGTAAAAAAATAACAGATATATAATTGTTAAAAAATATTGTTAGTTATTAAACTAATTTTTATGTACATCTATTCAATTCTATCTAAATTATATTACAGTAATTCACTTCGTACATTTAGTCTTCTAACAATAGTTATCTTCATTTAAATTGCTGATAATTTCTATTTTGGTTCAAATTTGGAACCTAGTTGACCTGAAATAAATGTGTAATATAGTGAAATAATAAGGGTCTAATTTCTAATCAAAATTACCAATATTAACTGGTTCTATTTAGCATTCATAAACATTTCATGTAAATACCAAAACGATATAATATAATAAATTAATAGATTATATCTATCTATCTATCTATTTATATATTTATAGTAATGTGTGTGTATGTACAAAATTGAATTAACAAGATTATTATGATTTTAAATCACTAATGATTAAATAAATTCGATTTTTTTTAATTTTAAATTGATAAATTAATTATTATTACAATCTTTCTCGTGCATTAATATTATTATTATGATCTTGTTTCAAAAAAAAAAATAAATAAATAAATAGATATCAAAATTAGAATTAAACATGCCTAATATTTTTTAGAAGTGTGTATTTTTAAAAAAAATTATTGTTATATTTTGAAAATATTATTTTTTAATGAAAATATTTCAAAATAAATTGAAAGGCAATAAAATTTTGTCCTATCATGAATTTCTTTTAAAGAGATTTGTTGTCTTGAAATGTATTCGTAATTATAATTATTGAGAATAATTTCTATTTATTTGTAAAAGACATTATATATACATATATATTTGAATAAATATTATCTTTAACATATAAACTATATTCAGAATTTCAAACACTATATATATATATATATATATATATATATATATATATATATATATATATATATATATATATATATATATATATATATATATATATATATATATATATATATATATATGTATATATATATATATATATGTATATATGGATGGATTTGTGTGTATGGATATATAAAACCTTATATTTAAACTTACAATTTTCTCGAGATAAATCTACTTTTGAAAGTCGTCTTATACTTTGAGTTTTAGGATTTGAATATTTATTACTGTAGTAAAGTGAAAATTAAATTTTATGCAATAAATTACTTCGTTAAGAAACGAAAAGTAAATAGAACAAGTACTGTTGAAAATCATATTTTATAAATTAAATATCTTCATTTATAAAATTAATTATACTCTATTAATAATGAATATTATTTATTTATATATATATATATAATTTAATAAAATAATCATAACTTTATTTGTTAATTACGGTTATTTTATGAACCATTGCTTTTAAAATGATTCCAAATAAAATATATTAATTAATTGAAAACATAATATTTAAATACAAAATTGTATTTAAAAAATATGTAAACATTCCATAAATTTTCACATTTGATTTGAATTTATTAAATTTGTGTTTGGTAACATTCTAATTTATTTGTTTAAAAAAATTGCATATACACATACATATGTATATACATTAAATCAAAAAATTTGAAAAAACTTTTATATTTCTAATAATTTTCTTGTACATAAATGATATATATAAATATACAATTTTTGTTTACATATATTCTTATAATTATTTATAAAAAAAATATATTGAACTACTTTAATATAAATTAATAAACTGTATAAATTTATATAATGATATTATAGATTATTTTAAAATTTTATACAATTTTTATAAATAAATATAATTTTTTGTTTGCATATTTTTGAACATTATATAAAGAACTTTTTTTAATTATTCAAAAGTACATTGTTGTAGTTAACAATTTTTAAATTATTAATAGAAAAAATAAATTGTTAGCAATTTAAAATAAATTTTGCAACTTCAATTAATGAAAATTTTGATTTTAGTGTGTTTATTTTTTAAATCAATATTGTCATTTTTTGTTCCGTTGAAAAATATATAATTGATTAAAAAAATATATATAAAATGTCTATATGTAAGTTCAGATTCTGTTTATAGAACTATATCTAAATACGCGAAATATAATTTAAGGAAAACGAAGAGAGACTATCCATCTTTCAACTAATATTTCTCTACGTTCGAAAACTTTCCCGGAACTTATTTCGAATTTAATTAAAAATTTCAATAGATAGAGTATAAAACTATTTACAACTATTGCAATCACCCCCATTTAGCTGTAAAGTCTGAAACGTGCCCTCAACCACAATATCACGACCGTATCCTGAGGCTTGTTGCGTAGGGGTGTGTGGTTGCGGGGCAAGGACTCGATGTATTGATTTTTCTGACCGCATACACTTTTGCACCCTTTAGAATAGAGTGAAACGGAATACTGTTCTAACGTAACATCAAACACATGGAGTCTACGCACCAAAACGAGTGTGATACACGCTTGTAAAGTAAATGAACAAGCGACGATTTTATTCTAAAGATAAAGTCCTGTTTGCAAATTGCAAAAGAAATATATGCATGTATTTATACACACACACATAGACAATCACGTATTACATACTGATAGTCTCATCTTTACATATACTTGTTTTTTTAACAAAGAATAGAATTTACTATAAAGTACTATTCAAGATAGAAATAGAAATGAAAATAAAAAAATACTTTTAAATATTTTTTATTACTATATATCTTTAGTATTTTAATATAAAAATATTTATTTATATTTAATAGATAAGAAAAATTCAATTACCGTCACATATTCAGATAAACTCATCTTATTTTTATTGTATGATAAACCAAATTTTAATCTTTTTATATTTCCAACACTTTCTATAATTGTAAAAACAGTAGGAAGATATCGTTTATGTCAATGTATTAAGCTAGCAGAACAACGGTTGGTATTATATCAATTATAAAAGCACATAATACAACAGGATTCGCACAAAAGAAATCACTCGAACTCGTATAACTATATTAATCAGCTTATACACCTGTTGCGTTTTAGAAACGAAAATATATTTGATTTGTATTCAGTTAAATATTTATCGAATTCAGATAAATGTCATAATAATATAAACTCTACAGATATAAAACTATACATATATACAAATATATATATATATATATATACAAATATATATATATATATATATATTAAAAACATAACCTCTAAAATGGTTATTTATTTATTTACATACATCTACATTCAATTACCCCCTGAAAAAATCTACAATGTTGGAATTTAGTAATATATAACAAATTTATATATTTTTTGATAAATTTGTAAGAACATGAACGAAAAATTAAACAAATAACTCTTCGAACTGTAAAAAGATACGAGAAAACAAAAATATCAAATTTACACTTACAACGAGAGGTTTCAATCCTGACAGCAAATAAAGTATAAGGTTTTATTTTCAGTCTAGAGAAAAACAGAGCTTTACAAATATTCTTTAAAATAAAAGAAGGTAATTTATTTTTATTTATAATTATTTTTTATAAAAAGATAAAAACTGAATTTATATTTTTAATATTAAATACTACGATTTGACAAC
Organism: Neoneuromus ignobilis; assembly: GCA_029203775.1. Classification (NCBI taxonomy): domain Eukaryota; kingdom Metazoa; phylum Arthropoda; class Insecta; order Megaloptera; family Corydalidae; genus Neoneuromus; species Neoneuromus ignobilis. The sequence goes on along the minus strand of CP092091.1, from coordinate 10,594,093 downwards.
AAATTTTAATTTATTTTTATATTTATTTGTCATATATATTTTAATATAATTTATTAATTTTACTTTAAATAAGTAGCTTCAGTAAGATTTTTATAAAAAAAGATATATAATTGTTAATTTTATATTATTAAAAAGATACAAATTTTTTAAGGATTTTGATTTTTTAATATATATTGAAATAATTATTATTACACATCAACAAGAATGAATATATATAGTATTTATTTTTTCAAAATAAAAAGAAAATAAATTGTTCTTATTTTCGCTTATATCACAATATTTTTATTAAATCTGTATAAAATATTTCACCGTAAATAAATTGTAAACTTCTCAAACGCAGCAGGATTTGAGATTGCTTTAGTATATATATAAAACACGATCCTAGTCTATCTTCAGCCTCCTGCTAATTTAATTGATATGACTGATATCTATCGACATTTGCTGTCCCAAGTAAATATAGCTGTCAGTTCATTCCTGTTAGTGATTGTCAATATTGATTTTAAATTTTAGATATACATACATAAAGAGTTGATTTAAGATGGTTCCAATCAATCAGTATATAATTAGATGTGTGTTAGTAATTTTTCAGATATTATTTAATAATTTGTCGTTTAATTAATACAAATTATTATTTCTTAACAATGTACACAGATAATAATGACAGTAGAGTGAATAATTTTCTGATTCTTCTATTTAATTTCTTATATTTATATATATATATATATATATATATATATATATATTCATTGACTAAATTTTTATTTAAAAAAGAATGGTGCTTCACCTACTCCTCTGGGATGATCTGAAAAATTAGTTTTCGAACTTCACTGAGAATTATCGATTTATAATTTTTATGAATTATTAAAATTAATAGAAAATAGAAAAAATAGATTTTTAACAAGTCTTTTCAGACAGATTTTCAGATAAAAAAAATGTAATTGTATTGCAAATATATATCATATATATGTTATAATAAACATTGTGTACATAAAAATATTACCATAACCTTTTTTTCTAAACTTTTTTTTTATTATTAATTTAATTGTTTAATTGTTAAATGGAAACAAATTAGGGAGTCTACAAGCAAAGCGAATAGGAATTCAGCCTCATGGAATAAAAAAATATTTTTTGACTCAGAATGAAAAAATCCTAAAGATTATTATTTCATTTATGCTTTACAAATATGTATTTTATTAGAGTATTTACCATAAATGATTCAACAATATTTATATATCATATATTTTAAATATAACACTTTCGTATGTATTATGCGTTTACGTATATATGTTTGGAAAAATATATTTAAGTTCATATGTAACTACTAATGTACATATGTATATATATATATATGTATATGTATATGTATATATATATATATATATATATGTATATGTATATACATGAAGATGGAAAATGAAAAATTCAAGTTAAATTTAGACCCGTGAGGAAAATAGATTTTTTTAAAGCTCAAACAATTCGCAGTAGATAGTTTTGGTGAGGATTTTTCATATATATATATATATATATATATGTTTTTACTTATTATATATTCCCTCATTTTTGTTCCATATTTTATTTATGAAATATACTTATACATATACAAACATAAAAATTATCTAGCGTATTTTTGATATATGGTATATTAAAAATAACACAATTTCTAAAATTTATCAACCAAGTGAATTTGAAAAAGGGTGGTTATATATATATATATATATATATATATGGTGTGAAAGTAGGGGTTGAATTAAAGGATTATATATTAGTCATCAAAATTTAGAACAATTAAATTTTTATATATAAATTTTATAAATAAAAATACGTATGCATATAGATATAACGGGAATTGAATTATTTTATTTTAATTGAGCCTGAAAAATGTTGGAATTTTAAATTAAATGGGTATATGTATATATATATATATATATATACTTTAAATTAAGAATAGAATTTGAAAATTATATATTAATCATCACAATTTATAATACCTAATAAGTTTATATACAACTTTTAAAAAATTAAAAAATATGCATGTTTGTAATTGTAAAAGGAAATTGATTATTTTACTTTAAATGAACCTGTAAGTTATTGTCTGTATTTTTTATAATTAACGTAGAAAATGATTAATAATATATTTTTTTTGTTTTTGAAATGATTTTTTCAGTATGAATAGTAATATCTACTGCACATTAATTTATTGTTGCGATTTAATTATTTATTTCTCCATATAATTTTTTTAAATTTGTTTATAGTAATATATATATATATATATATATATATATATATATATATATGGTCATCAAAATATGACTCCTACATTTGTATTTTATTAAAAAGAAACATGTGTATAAGGTGTTGTATAGGGAAATATGTTTTTAGTTTCTTTTTAATAAAACACAAGTCTAGGCGTTACATTTGGATGACTGTGTGTGTATGTATATATATATATATATATATATATATATATATATATATATATATATATATATATATATATATATATATATATATATATATATATATATATATATATATATATATATATATATATAAACAGAGTAATAAATTATATAATTTGCTTTTAGTAAAATTATTTGCGAATGTTTATAAATCACCGATGACTGTTAATAATAAAAATATAAATCAAAAATTACATCTGTTTTTAAAACATGAAAATATGATTTATGTATATACACAACTGTAATGATACGCAAATCATCTGTCTTGATTTATAAGTTCCACCATTATAAAAATATATTCAACATTATTGTATATGCTTAAAAAATGTCAAAACCAAATGTAATCCTTGATATTGATATTCTTCAACATGTTATTGACATCGATACAAAATCTCATGAACGCTTTTCAATGATGAAATGTTTAAGACATGGGTTCATATCAAACACCCTGATATTATATATATATATATATATATATATATATATATTTAGGGAGATAAATAAGGACATCCTTTTTTTATTAATATCTCATTTAAATTTTATTTCTCATTGTTTGCATACATTTTGTAAATAACCGTATCCCAGTTTGAATATTTTATGAAATCTTAAATTCAGATTTATTAAAATATGTAGTTTTTTTATTCTTTGTTCAAGTCTAATCCAATATTTTTTCTGTTTCATTTTTAAACAGATCATTTGATTTATTATTAATTAAACGTAGGTAAATTTTGTTATAAAATATTAGTAAAATAAATATTTTTTTAATAATTTATTTAACATATGTCATATATTCAATAGAAAAGATACATTTTTCATAATTATTTATAATAGATTAATGTATTTATCAAGCGTTGTTCTTGAGTAAAATTTCGTAATTAAAGCCGGAATTTCGAGTGAAAACGTAAAACTTCCAAAGCTATATTTAACAAACCCTTCCTGTTTTGCACAGATACTAACAGATTCTGGCACTTGGTTCACATGTTAAAAGTATCGATCCTCAATTTAGTACAGAAGTTTAAACGCCATACCGTTCTCACATAAATCTGTACAAGTTAGAATGTTTGTCTAAAATATATTTTCAATATGGTGAACCGAACATTTATAATGAATTCGTTACAATCATATAACTTATCACCAGAAAAGTCTATATTCGTAGAATGTTGTTTAATTATTTCGTAAAATTTTATTTTGAACAAAAATTTTAATTTAATAAACAAATATTTATAATTTTTTAATTCAATTATATTTTCTGGATTGTTATTTAAAAAATGTGTATTTTGAAAAATTAGAAATTAAAATATAGTTTTTAAAAATCAAGAATATTTTAATGTTTTGATAAGATTTTCATTAAACTATTATATTTTTAATATACTTTTTTACATATTCTATTTATGGTATAAAAATTAGTTTTTGAAACATTTTTGAAAAAAGTGACAAATAACAATAAGTATTATTTTTTCTTTTCATAAAATAATTTATTATTCATATATTCGAAATATTATTTGATATTGTTATATTAAAAAATTATAAAAAAAATTCATTTAAAAAGTATTTTTTTTAAAAAAAAGATTGTAAAATATATTTCTATATATTTTATATTATGTTAGTTTTGGACGAAGTTTTGATATTTTACTCCAATCAATATTTCGATTAAATTATGAACATTTTTGTGTTTAAGCAAGTTATTCAAAAGTAAATATTAAAAGCTTTTCATAGAATTATATTTTAGTTCAGTAAAATATAAAATTACATAGTATCTGTTTGTAGTTGATACTAAGTATTCACTTCACAGTAAAGTTTAATCCACTGTTCTATAATTATTACTAAATTATAAATCAGAAAGTTTGTTCTCTTTTATAAATATTTCTATGAAATTACACCAATAGAGCTTTCATTCTAGCATTAAGAAGTTTTAATTATATAATAACAATGTTTGTGTAAGGCAACATCATTGATAATATTTGTCATGCACTGTTATCAACTGGGCCACACTACATTGTTAGGTCAGCAGAATAGCGTCGTCGACAAAGTTTAGGCGCCTAATTGGTATAACGACTTTGATGAATTCTAGATCAGAATCAACTTGGTGAGATTAATTAATAGTTTCTCCTCCGCGCAATTGTAGACATAACGGCAGTACGCGGCATATTTAGAAGTTGTGTTGCCACAGAAACGTTATGATGCGGGTTTGATTCCGGATTAGTTTTGGGCCCTCGTTAGCGAATTGATTTTGTGTATATGGCTTATAAATTATGTTTCAGATTAAAGGAGCTCTATTATTATACAACTATACTACAATTATTCATTACATGCATTGAATGTAATTACTGGCTTTCTTAAGATAACCCTTTGTTTATTTTATACAAGGACTAAATATTTACTTTTTAATATACGTAAGTTATTTAATGTAGATTAAACATTTAAAATGTAAATAGCTTCTATGTAATTATTATATCTTTGGAAATGTTTAGCTGTTATATCTTGGCAAAGTTATTAAACGTTAAGACACGTAGTAATTTACCATATTGAATTTTTAAACACTTCCGTTATTTTGATTGTAATTAACATTTAATTAAGATTGGAGCACATTACCAATATTAATTTTCCTAATGTTTATTCAAAACTCAATAGGTAATAAAGAAGTTGATATTTTTATTTTATTTTTCTATTATATTATTCTAAAAATATACCCGAATAAATAATATTTAAGTAATTTGTCTTATTGTTAAGAATTAAATTTTTTTAGTTTATTTATAATGTTTGTTGTGCAGTTGATTTCACACATGTTTTCAATTTATAATTGATTATTATTAAAAAGATATACAATTTAATATTTGGACAGATTTATCCATCCTTTCATTTCAGTTTGTTTCAATTAAAACTTTAATATTTATTACTATATACAAATGTTGTAAATAATTAATTGCTTTGTTTAATAATATAGTTTTTTCTCTGTGTATTAAAAATAATGATGTATACATATTTATATAACAAACATTTTATCGATTGAATTAATTTAATATTGTAATAAAATGTGTATCTAGTTTTTTAATTATTATTTCATATTAAAAGTTTTTAAAAACAATATTAATTGAATGAAATATCTCTTATATATAAAAATGTCCTAATTAAATAGATAGATGTAAAATATTAAATACTTCATTAAAGCTATATTTTATTACATTTTTTATATTTATATTAAAAATACTTTGTCTTTTAATATAGATAGCTCTCGTTTAAAATGTGAAAAGTTTATTAAAAATATACGTCGTTTTTATCAAAAAAATTGTAGTTAAATTTTATAAAAGTTTAATTTAATTTTTTTATATCAAATTGATAAAAGAAAATTATTAAAATAAAATAAAATAATTCTCATAAAAATAATATACATATAAGCATATATATATATATAATTAAAAACTATTATTTTTTATTGAAAATTCAAATAAACACATAATAAAATTTTAAGACCAACAATTGATTAAGTTTGCTGTTAAGTGGCTATATGGGTTTACAAATGGGTTAATTAACAGTTAGCCAAAGAGCTAATTAATAGACGACCCTTGGTTTTATCCTCTCTTTCATTATATAAAAGTTTTACAGGCTGATTTATTTTATAAATCTGTGAAAAAATATATTTTTTAAAATGAAAAATAGAATATTTTTATAATTTATTTGTAATATATTTATTGAAATTGTTAAGAATTTTTGTTTAATTTGTATTTTTTAAATAATTTAACTATATAATACATTAAACAAAATTATATATAAAAATAAAAATTATTTATTGAAATAAAATGTTAATTTAAAAATAATTTAATTGTTAATTAAAAACCCATTTTAAGAAATTTTTGAGGCTTTAATTTTCTCGAAAAATAGAAATAAGGATATTTTTTAATTTGATTAATTAGACAGATAATAATGTTATTATCAATAAGTTTTATTGTGAACTTTTTTAGAAATTAATTATTATTAAATGTTATTATTTGAACATCAGATTGATAAGAAAAAGAAATTGATTTTTATTGAGTCGATTAATATAATAATAAAGGGCTAAACTTACGAGACAAAAAAATAATTTATTCAACAAATTAATAGTCAGGTTTTGTCTTCTACTGTAATAAAGTTTATCTCGGCTCATTTAGTTCTTCTTTATTAAATGACGCGTGTTAAAAAAGTCTGGATTGAAATTATAAACCGATATGAATGTTGATATTCACTGAATGTTTATAAGTTCGGTGATTATTATTCAAGAAGTGATTTGAAGTAATCGTGGGTACTGGAAGCACAGTGCAAACAGCAAGAGCACCGACAATACAGTCCTTCGACCATATCTGTTCAGTGTCGTTGTGCAGAATTGTGGTAACCGCATGTAAGCGTCGCCGCCCCTGACCCTTATGCATTCACTGGCAAGCAACCTGACATTCGATGGGGGTTGAGTAGTGACTGGTATCAACCGCCCACATTTCGTTTCACGCTTGCGGTGGTGTTAGAAAGCTGAGAATCGAAGGACACGTTTTGCCTTTTATACTAGTCGCTTCGCGAGAGGTCCAAATGGTATAAAGTTTAAGGGTAAAAACGAACAACGGTGTGAACAGAGTGAGGTGGATCGGAAATATCTAGTGATGGAAATAAATAGATGTAGTGGATGAAAGATTTGTGTCGCTTTTTTTTAAAAAAAAGATTGGATTGCAGACGTTATGAAATGAATAAAAATGGATGATTTTTTTTCCTCGACACATTTTTAAAGTACTTTGTAGTGAAGAGTAGTATCGTCCGTTGAGGTATGAAAAAACATGTTTCTAATATCGTTGGTGAATTTTATATGAATTCACATCCCGTTACAAGGTTACTTTATTCAAGGTACATGGAGAAAAGTCGGATATATAAAATAAATTTCAGTTCAGTTTACATATCTTTAACTTGAAAAGAATATCAGAGAGGTTGCTTGTATAAATATTTTCAATGAAACGAGATAAATTTTTCAATTATATTACAATACAATGATAAATTAATTTAAAATTCTTAATGTTTGACGATAGCAAAAATAAATATCTTCTAAAAAAATTTTTTTAAATTATGATAATTTTTTAAAACAATTTTAACAATTTTTTTACTTGATATTATATATATATATATATATATTTATTTATTTATAATAATCATTTTCCAGTAAAAATAAATAAATAATACACATTAAATAAATATCAGTTCATACACATTTTTTTTAATATTTATTGTTCCACACACTTCACGTACATCTTGTTTTTTTATAGTGATATAAAACGTACATGATGTTTGTAAATGTCAGACTTTTTCATGTCTAAATGAAATTTGATTCAATTTACAGAGAATATGAATAACATAAGAGCAAGTCTTTTGTCATTTAAATGGTTAATGGACACTAGAAGCACTAACGCCATTTCCTAGCTCCCTATTTTGCACGACATCGTTTACAAGGGATCTGTTGTACTTGATCGCTTATGTCACCGTGTAATTGAGGAAGACATTTATTTGTGTGGGTTTGTCGAAGCATACACATACGTTACATAAATATAATGGTTGTACTGTTAGTATACATAAACGTTGCCCGTCTGTGAATTATTGAAAATTTCCATTAGTCTACGATTGTTACAGTAATATTTATTGTCAGTTTGCAAACAGCGATAAATTTATTTTCGTAACTATTGACTTGCAAAATTTATAAAATAGTCATAAATAAAACTTGCAATTTAGATAAAACATTAAACATATTTTAGTCGATGGAAATTATTCGATAAAATTATAAAAAGATCAAATTTTAAAAATTAATTCCTAGAATAAATTTCAAACTAAAAAAATATCTTAAAAGAATTTCGCTTCAAACTATGATTTTTTTTATATTTTCTGTTATCCATATTCTTTCTACATCCATTTTTTACTATATACATATTTTTCACATGTGCTGACATTATTGATAATAGAATGTCAAACTCAGCCATTGTCATTTTATTTCTTCCTTCTTGTCCACTGCACACGCAAATTTGTGTTTCTTTGATATGAATGATACATTATATTTACTTTTTATAGTTTTTTTAATATATATATATATATATATATATATATTTATAAAGTGTTTTTAAAATTTTATGAATAAACATATTAACGTTTTTATATAAAAAAAATTCACATAGTTGTCACATACTGATATAAAAATTGAAAATGAATGTCAAATTAAAATAATTCATATTTCATATAACATAAATTGTATAATTATAATTTTATCAAAAATATATATTTATATTATTTCTAACATTTTTTGAAGTTGATAATTATTTAATAAAAAATACTTTAAATAATATAAATAGTTTGTTCCAAGTTTTTATTTTTAATCGTAATTTAAGTTTAAAATATTATATAGACATCGTATTAATTAAATTCATGAAATACGTAGATTATTTTTTATAAATCTGACTTTTTAAATAAGAATGAGTGATTTGTATTCAATTATAAATTATAAATAAATGATCGAATGAAAAATATTTTATTAATATAATAATGATTTAAATGGAATATTTATGATAAAAATAACTTTTAAAGAACATGCATATAAATTAACTTCTCTTATTTAATATTCATTCAATTTTAAATTTTATTTATTCATTTAAGTATTAATAAAGAAATAAAAAATTAATATATCTTATATTTTATAATTAATTAATAAATAATTTTAATCACAGTATTAAAAATATAAAAGTATAAAAATTGAAACATTAAACATAAATATCGAATATATATATATATATATATATATATATATATATATATATGGATTTATCCTTCAACTAAAATATGAAAATATTGATCTTTCCCGGTTTCGGAAAATGTTCCGGAGAAAATGTTTAGTGTTGGTTAATGTTTAAGATTGCAAAATTACAAATCTACAAGCAAGTTTGACGAAAATTTGACCGAATTAGCCTTAGGCAAGCAATCTTAGTTCCTTGACGTCTATCTTTCGACTAGTTTATTAAAAGTTTTCCTGTAACTTAACTTATATGGTAACTAAAATATAGCGTAGTATAATATGTATATACTATAATGGATTTTAGTTCATATACATATATATGTATATAAATAATTATATCTTGTAATTTATTTGATGAGATAATTTCAAATATTTGCATAAATGTATATTAAATATATATGAAATATGAATATTTGATAAATCTAGTTATATATTAGACCTAAAAATGGATATATATTATCAAAACTAAATATTATTAAATTTTGTATAAAATAGAATTATATAATAAGTGTTATATATTTTTAAAATTTATTTAAAAGTGTAATTTATATATTTTTATATTTCAAATTAGTTAAAAATTTAAAAACCTATATTTTTTTATTCATATTAATTCATCTGTACATAAATATTCAATTGTTGTTACTAGGAAAAGAGTTCGACAAAATTCACAAATCAAGTATTCATGAAGTATCTGAATACTTAATATTATAATAAACAATCCAATTGATTTTTAATATTTATCATTAACTTGCCGAAATTCCGTTATCAATTTTGTAACTTTGAATATTCTCGTCAGATTTAAATTGAGAATTGAACACAGTACCACCGAACACTCAATATAACTCGTTAATGGTTCACACGGAATGAATAATTGATCTGTTGTCGTTTATTACACACAGTTCCGATCAATTGATTAACGATATACACCAGAGAACAAAACTTATCAGTATTGATTAATGCAGATGTATTTGATGTTTTCACTTTTTGCAAAGTCAAAGATATTTCATATAAATTTGTTTCAATTAAAATGCGTATGGACTTTTTTCCGTTCGGTATTCAAATAGAATTTATTTCGTGATTCTATTCTGCTTTCGAACAATATTTAATAATAAATATTACAGAACGGAATGTTTGAGAGTAATAAAACAATACCTTTAATGTCGAGAATTCATTTAAGATTCAATTTTCTTTATTTGTTGAGATATTCTTCGAACGAGAACAAAATAAAATTATCAAAATGATTTTATTGTAGACAAGATACTGGGTTTGGTATAATGAAAAGTATACATTAATGTCGTCTGGTTATGAATTTGTCATCAAATGCTACTTTTACACACATATCAATAAATATTATATACACATATACATTTTTATATATAGGATTTTCCATAAAAATTTCAGAAGTTTAAATCGAAATAAAACAAAAAATATTTAATTATTTATTTATTTTATTTTCAAGAACATTCTATGGCATTAATGATGGAATATAATTTCATTCATATGACCACCACTACTTCACTTAGTGAATTCATTTAGTCCAATTTCTAGTCACTCTTTCACATAATTGTAGTTCAATTTCATGAATTACAAGTTTAATGTTTATTTTTAATGCTTCTATTGTTTGTGGTTTATCAACATAAATCAATGATTTCACATAACCCAATAGAAAATAATCCAATGGAGTTAGATCACATGATCTTGGTGGCCAATTGATGGGTCCATTTCGTAAAATAATGGACTCATTAAACTTTTACTTCAATAAATCTATTAAAGTTCTTACAATTTCTAAGCATTGTTGAATTATTAAACGTTCCATGATAATTTGACAAAATATACTGAGTTCAAATCTCTAAATGAGCTTAAAAAATTCAAACATGGTTGCCATCAGCTGTCAAAGTGTTGAATTTGTTATTAGAAAACCTTATATATTGAATTTCGAGTTAAATATTTTAAAATAAAAACTATTCGATGTTATAAAAATTAATAGTGTGTTTTTTTAAAAAAAATAATTAATTCATATTGAAATAAAAAATAAACTCAGTACATTTCCAAACATTAATTTTGATAATATTATAGTAGATATGTTTACATTATTTCTATAATTCTTGTTAAGAAAGATATAACATTTTATTGAATACATTTACTTATAGAATAAAGAATATTTTACTACTACCACATTTTCACACATATAACTGTCTTCATAACATTTAAATATTTCACTTTATATTTCTTCAAGCCATACTCAACGGAATTATGTGTGTCATAATATGGTAGTATCTTTCAGCTATATATATATATATATATATATATATATATATATATATATCTGTGTATGTATGTATATACATACGTGTACATTTTTTAAAATTTCTCAGTGTTTTGACCGTTTTCAATCGTGAGTGCTTTTAGTGTTTATGACGTTACGACATGAAAATATTTTGTGTTCTCTTTGAAATCATACCATGAGGAAAATTTAATTAAAATACTTACTATAGTAACGAAAAATATGAGCAATCGTCCCGAAAGTAAATACGTGACCGAATATTTGTTTGAAACAATAACTGTAAACTGAAGCAAAATATTGACAGACAAGGAGATATTTTCAATAAAATTTATCTTGTATTACGTACATTAGTGTATATATATATATATATATATATATATATATATATATATATAATTATATTATTTATATATCATATGCATTTCTGCAAGCAATGATTTTTAGTACCATTTTTTGAATTCGATAATTACTATTAAATGCTTTTTATTTGCTTCCATTATATTCAAGTATGTTCATTGTTTAAAATGTTCACATAAAAAAGTATTATCGTTGGAAGGGAATGAGGGTTTACTCTATATATAACATTCTATAATATCATATGGAAAAATATGAATTAAATTATTGAATATGAGATATAAAAATCCACAATCTGTTTTATCAATGTCAAAGTGGTAACTGGATGTAAAAAAATAATCAATGATAGAATTGTTAAGAGAGCTAGAAATACTTTTATTAAAAATTATTAAATATTTCAAAAGAAATTATTAGAATAAAAATAAAAAGAGGAATAAAAAATCGAATATTGACAAAAAATTACATTAGGGCCATCAATTTAAACAGGAAAAGTAGAATTACACGTAGAATAGGAATTAATTCATACGCCATTTCAATTATTATTAATATTTGCTTGTAATTATAATTTTTTTAAGGTTCTTATCTTATTTATGTGTGCATGTTTTTTTTAAAAGAATTGAATTTGTATGAGTATTTCAAATAATTTGGTTTGTTTTTCTGTACTTGATAGATTGTAAATATTTAATTCATAAATATTCAGATATGTAATTAAATCATAGTTTTAATTTGTGTTAATTTCATTACGAAAACACATACACACACACACACACACATATATATATATATATATATATATATATATATATATATATATATATATAAAAGCTATAGCGTTCAAACTGTATTAACAAATACACGACTTGAAGTTAGCTAGCATTCTCACTCCGATATAATTTCAGTGTTGTCTCCAAACGACCCCCAACAGGTATCCCGTGCAATCTAATTAATTTGATTTACGGCTTTGCCTCCGCGGCGACGCTATATTGAAATCAGAACAAGAGCGTTCCACAGTCATCGTCTCTTTGAGACAACAATATCCTATTCATCAAATATATGACGATATAGACAGTGTCGAGCAACAAGAGCGTTATATTTACGATGATAATATGTGGAATAATTTCGTTTTATATCTTGTGTTTTTTCTTTTATTAAATATATATATATATATATATATATATATATATAAAATCAGATTATTTTTTTACTGCCAAAAATGTCTCTTGAAATTCAGAAAGTCAACATTTTTCCAATTTTCTTATACCTTTAATTCATCTAACAATAAGTCCATTTCTAGACCTATTTATATTTCTGGATTTTCAGTTAAAAATTTCTGTTATCTATCAATGGATTCTCTTCTTGTTGTATATCAGAATCATTTTTATTTTAAGCTTTTCACTCTTGTTATAAAATTCATTACTTTTGTTGTATATACAAATGTACATGTATATAAGTGTTCTAATATACATGTTTAAAATATATATAGAGAGATAGATAATTTAAGTCGATATTATTTTCCAGAGACTAATAAAAAATAATATATTAAAGAAAAAGAATTGAAAAAAAGCAATATTTTCTTTAATATTTCTCTATTTTAAAAATACGACACAATTGTGAAAACTTCAATTAACTACATAAATCTTGACAATATATATAATTTTTTTGACAACTTTTATTGATCTTTTAGATATTTTGAGAAACCATAATAAGCTTATTTAAAAAACAGTTAGTAGAATAACTAATAAAGAACGCATTAGTACGGAACTGAGATAGAAATATCATTCGAGATAACACTCGATGATAAGACTCTTACGTTCTCGTTAAATTTTCAAGCAGTTAGAAAATAATGTTTGAAATAAGAGGTTATCACAAATAAGTCCAACGTCATTTTCAATATTTTACCGTTTTCCAATTTTATTTCATTTTATTTTCAAATTTTTAAACAAGTATGTGGTCTTATAAAATGGACTGAAATGTGAATAAGAATTCTTATTGTCACTCATTAATAGAAATTATATTCATTCACGTATTATTTTTTTCTTAAACGAAAGTATAATCATTTATATATATAACTAATTACTAAAAAGATGTAATATGAAATACAAAATAATACTTTAATATATTATAAACATTTATTCAAAATTTAATGAAGAAGATGCCTTAAATACGTTAATATTCTTTAGAACTCATATATTCTGCATAAAATAAATTATACGAGATATTTTCGAAAATGTTAAACAATTTCTAGTATACATTAAATGGAAAATATCTTCAATAAATATCAACAAAGAAACTTTTACGAAATAAATATACAATTACTTTGAAACTGTTCTCCTTAAACATTAAACAAATTTTATGAATCATATTTTTGTATGGAATTAAAATATTTTATTAAAGTTAGTTCACAAAATAGCTTTAATAAATTTTAATTAATACTGAAAATAAATTCAATATTTATTTGTTATATAAATGAATAAAAGGAAATAATATATAATACCATTGATAATATTTTTCATATTTGAATAACCACAGTTAATTAAAAAAAATAATTAGAGTATATTTTCAACAATAACATGTATAAAACTATTAAATTCGGTATTTTATTATAAAATAAAATAGTATTTATGACTTCATTTGTAACTGAATTAATTAATTAAATTTCTTTGAATATTTGAAATATATATAAATGTAATTATATAATATAATATTTTATATAATAAAAGTTTATTTGTATGTTTTTGGAAAATAAGTCAATAGTGGAAATAGAATATTCTTTTAGCTCAATTAGTTCATTCAGTTAGATGGAAAATATGTAATTTTCAACTTTATTCATTCTTCAATCAGATATTTTCTAGAATAGAATTGAAAGGAAGTTATTTTCTAACGTTTTGTTAAATCACTGATCAATATGTTTTTTTTACTTCAATTAACTGATGTCTTTAACTAATAAAATATAGTTTTTTTTATTTTATATCCTATTTGACATACTTTTAATAAAATTATTTACCTTAAAAAAGATATTTTCAGCTCTTTAATAAACTACAATTTATTATCATAAATTTAATTTTACTTTAGTTCAATTTTTTGTTTGTGTTAATTAAAAAAATATAGATATTAAAATGTAATTTTTCGAAAAGTATTTTTTAGTAATTTTATATTCAAATGATATATGTAATGCGTACTTTTTGTAAAATCACAAACCAATATTTGAAATTGTTTCATCTTTCATTTCAATTAACTAATGAACCATTTTGAAAATTCCAATATCGAGTGTAAATTTTCAAAATGAATTAAACTGTTTTTTTTTTCATTAAAATTGTATGATTAATGAGTATGTTTGTTTTAAATAAATATTTTTAAGAACTTTTTTAACTGAAAATGTTTATTGATAATTCTTTAAATATCTTAATTAAAGAATAGATTTTAGAGAAAAGTTTTATATATGTATGTATGTGTATGTATATATAAATTATCTTTGGATAGAAAATTTTATTAAACACATATAACTTTCAACTCGATAGGAATATTTTTTTATTATAATTATTTTATAAATTTTTTTAAATATATTAAATTATTTCAAACAAAACATTTTGATTTTTTAAAATAAGAAAAATATATTTTTGATCAATAATTATAAATTTCACAAAACAAAAAAATATTTAAACTTTTTTTAGTTATTAAATTTTATTTTTTTCTCAAATATTTTATTTGATTATTTTAAAATTAAAATATCTCATAAAAATGTTACGATATAAAAAATAATATTAAATTAATACATCATGATAAATTCGTTAAATATTTTATTTTTTTAAATCAATATAAGAATTTATATAATGGAGTAACAAATAAAATTTATTTTTTGGGTTTTGTTGAAAAAAATTTAAATAATATTTTTTAATGTAAATATTAACAACTTTTGCGAAAAAAAAATGTATAAATGTGAATAATTTCTTCAACACCTGCTCTTATTCTATAATTTAACTAAGATTATTGCACAGATATAAAATTATACTTTAAGAATAACCGTATAAAATGTAGCTAGATTAAGAGATAGATTATTACAAGAAAGTAATATTTCTGTTTAATATGTTTTATAATTAAGTAATTTATATGTTTATTGTTCTAATATTTTATATGTTCATTCATCATTTAATTTCTGTTCATTCGTTTTCCTAATTCAGTATTCGTTACATAAACTAATTTTTATTTATTATATTTTTGGATTCGTTTTCGTTCCATTAATTAAAAATAAAATGAGAATTGAAACACCATTTAATTGTACTAAATGAAATTTGGTTTCAAACTAGTACAATTTTCACTTCCAACCGGAACATTGAATACATTGGTCATTACGAACCACCAAATAGTAAATGTATAAATAAACGAAAACTTAGATTTGTGCAAATGTACAAAATTTACGTATAGAATTTCCTGTTCTGTCTCGTTGCGTACACCGAGTTCGATCGATAAAACAAATTTTAATGATCACGTAAATTAGCGTGTAACGAATGTTACCACTAACTTAAACCCATGTCAAGAACTACCCAACTACTCAATATTATTAATAAATGGTGGTTGAAGCATATAGTTAATTAGTAGGTTTCAAAATTAGCCTGTTTATGATTAAAAACAAGAATTAATCAATAATTTGTAATAATTAACACGTTGTTTCAATCGTAATTAATTTTTTAAAAATATATTCAGAAATCTATCAATCAAATTTCTATATTTTTAGTTGAAAGAGAATCAAATTTAATTAACAACCAATTATGTAGGATAATTATTAGAAATTGAGAGATATAGAGAGTAGTTCAATATCCTAGAATTTACTATGAGTTTACAATATGTGTTTGTAGCAAATTATTAAATTTCAAAATCAATATCTTTGTGACTAAGACAAGAAAAATAAAAAGTTTATATCGGTTGAGATATTGTGTCGTTTTCTAATAAAAGTAATTTTTATTCGACATAAAATTAAAATATAGTTGAATTTTATTAATAGAAAAATATTATTAATAGAAATTTAATTCAAAAAATTAGTTTAAATTACATCATATGTTATCAGTAATCTTTTTATTTCGTTTTTGTTGTTCTGAGAATGTAATGCAATTTATTTTTTAATTTTGCATACATCATAGAAATTATGTATATTTTTATTATTTAATGAACAAGCAGTCAAAAAAATCAGTTTTTATTTATTTTTAAACATTTTTATAAAAAGTTAAAAATTTATTTATATGTTAATTTCTTCGATTTTTTCTTAGAACCACAATGATCAATTTCGTTCGAATGTATTTGTTAATAATTTAAGGATAATGATTTGATTCTAGCTTAGTTAAGTTAAATTTCTGCTATCAGCACAAAAAATTGAATTTTATCATCTACTCAAATCTACCTGAAGAGAACTTTAGCAATTTGGATAACAATATTAATAAAATTATTCAAAGTTTTCAAAAATAAAAATAGAGAATTACAATATTATTTCTTTATTGATTATTTTACGATTTTATTCAGATATTGTTTACAGTTTAAAATAATAAATTCTTTACAGGAAAATAAAATATTCAAAATGTTGAACCTATGAAAAAAATTATAATATTTTTATTGAATTAATAAAATAAATATTTAAAGTGTGTATAAATATATTATTTATAGTTATTTAAATTTTACTCGTTTACTTTTATAAATATTCATTATTAATTTAAATATTTTAGTCTTCTCTCAAAATAACATGAAATATAGTATTAGATAGATAAATGGTAGTTTTGTATGATTTGTTTTTAAATATTTAATTTGAAAAATAGATAATTGAGTTTCATAACACTTTTAAATAATCTTACTATTCAGTAAAAAGATTTTGAAACCTACTGTAAATGTAAAAAACGTTTTAGGAAAGAAAATATTGAAAATTCATTCTGCCTTTTTAAAATGTACACTGATTAACTGTGATGTTTTTAATTGATTTCATTAAAATACGATATTTGGTTTATGTGTAATGTAATTCAAGGTACACACACATACAAATATATATATATATATATATATATATATATATATATATATATTCACATAATATAATACGAAATTTAAATCATGTAAGTAAAGAACCAATAAATATAGATTCCACTTAGCAATACCCGGAATAATCTATGATATAGAATATAATTATCTCTGTTTCGTTCTAACGCGTTCGTTGAGCTGAAAGCGAAGGCTCATTCATAGTCAGGGCGAAACCAACCCTTTTATCTGGTAACGCGATACAGCATTAAATAATTAATCATGTCTGATAAAAGCAGAAAAGGCATCCTACTAAAAACATAATTACGAGAACAATTTGATAATCAATTCATGATATATTATGAAATAAAATTACGGTAAGAACATAATCAGTACATACACAATGGAGTTTTAATCGTCGCTTCCATTTTAAATTGAATGTCACAAATTTGAACCATGTTTTATCGCCGATGTTTTAAATAGATACGAAAACTTTTGCTCGTAACTAAAGACGCGAGGCGTATATTAAACAAACATATAACAGTTTTACAAGTTTAAAGATTGAAAGTTTTCATGTTGCTCGTGTTGCATTTTTTATTCAGTTTTTTTATATTTTATATTGATTACAAATTCGATTTATAATATACACATATATTTAAAATTACGATTTATTATTTGATTTTTTTATAAACGAATCATTATTCCAGATATCACAAAATGTTCATTATCAAATCACCAACTAACTGTTTGTTGTATGAAATTATTAAACATTTTTATAAAATAATATAATTGTATCCGCACAAATGACTCATTTGTCAAAGTGAATAAAATCTCGTTATCAAAATATAATTGTGTTTATAGATAATTATTCCAAATAAGCGTTTATGTAGTATATATCTGATATAATAAACTATCTGGTACAGTAAATCATCAATTTTTGAATATATGTTTTAAATAGTGAATTTCGAATAGCAAAATTTATATTTAAACAGTGAACCATTCCTTTCGGAAATATTTCCAGAATTTTGTACGTTAGTAGAAAATATGTCGAGTATTTATTATGGAATGCTATATTATTTCATTTACTATTTATAGTTTATTGGATTTTTCAAAGTACTAATTAAATTTCAATCATTGCGTTTTATAGTTATAAGTACAATTTATTATTAACTCTTCAAATAAAATAAATTAAAGAAAAAGGTCAATTTATAACATAAAAATTTAATTCTGAGTGTTTGGTTTTTCAGATAATCCACTTTTTATAAATGAATTAATATTTTTCTCGATGTTTAATATTTTTTTTATTATTGTATATAAACAATCATAAAAAATATATTTAATGAAAATATAAAATATTCAGAAGTACAACATATAGAAAAATGTTCTTATAAATTATAATTGATTGAATAGCATATGTTAATTTTGACTGTAGAGTATATAAAAATCAATATTTTTTCACTGATTTATAAAATAAAATCGTAGATGTGAATATTAAAAAAATATCGATAAAAAAACAACTGTTGAGTAAAAATGTGGTGCTTGAAATGTTGTGCAATTTCGTATATTAATATATTATCACATTCAACGCCCTTAGAAATTGATTGAAATTAATAATTTATAATAATGAAACACCTTACTACGAAATGAAACTCTAATGCTTGTCTTCGAGATAAATTTATTTGCTGTATATTCTCTCTCCCTCTCTAGATCTATATAAATATATACAACATTCATATGCATATATGTTTATGTATGAGTTGATTTAAATGTAATTACTGAATATATTCGAAAACTATTTCGTTTTAAAATATTTTTTATACTTTTGTAAATTTACAAAGTGATTGAAAATTTATTAAAAATATTTTTAACTGATTATTGTTGAAAAAATATTTTAATATATGTGTATTAATTTTTTTCTTTTTAATTTTACAAACTGCCTTTTCATATCCAATAATTAAATAGTATTTTAGATAAAATAATATTGAATTTCTTTTAGATGATTTTTTAAAATTAACTGTTTTAAGTTTAATTCACTTCGTTCTTTAATTTCAATTAATGTTTTCGTGCATTGCAATATTTGATATTTTAAGAAATGTACATATTAATAATTTAAATATTTATCAAATAATAACTTTTTATTATCAATTAATAACATTAAAAAAATACTTGACAAGCTTTTTAAATTTTTAAAAAAATTCTATAGTTATTTTAAAAATATAAAAACATTATTTCTAGAAAAATCAATTATTTTTAATTTTCTGTAAACGATCTGTCGTACAAATGTTAATTAAACTCGATATTAAAAAAATCCATTGTTATTCTTTAAATGAGTTATAAACATACATTTTTCATAATTCAAATTCAATCAGATAGAAAGACTACTGTTTCAAGTGGACTCGTATTAATTAGATATTTCGATAAATGTGCTTGATAATATAGAAAAGAATGGGATGAATAAACACGCTAAACAATTAAAATAAAAAAAGCTATTTACATTTTTTTGTTGAACTGTCATGGAATGTATTAAAGTGATTAAATATAATGTATGCAATCTGTGTAACTGTGCAAATAAAAAATGTGTTTATTTTATATTTATTTTATTTTATATGTAGTTGAATCCGGTGCTGTAAAATGCACAATTTAGAACTCGTTTAAACTTCTGAATATTTTCCTAACTTATTATATTAAAATAATTAGTACGACATATGTATCCTACAATCAGTGAATTAAATCAATAAAATTTATTTCTCTCGTTTCCGATAAAAAATTATGAGGATATGAATCGTCAAAGGATTTGTTTGTCAATAGAGGTACTTTATAAAAGAACAATAGCGGAATTTACCAGTTGAATACAGAAACAAAGCGACAATCAATGTCTATGAAACTCCATTGTAATTGAACCCTCCATAACAACTGAGTAATTTTAACATGACGTTACTTGAATTCTGATGAAATGGAGCTCAAAGAAGACATTTAAAATGAACAAGCTTACTTGTTGATAGCTAAATTGATTATAATAATCACAAAAAATCTATTAATTTAACATTTCAGTCGAATTATTTTCATTGGAGTAGTTGAAATAGATTTGTTTTTATGTATTAAATATATTTTCTTTCTAACATTTCTATTATTATCTCAGTTAAAAAAAATTATTTACCTTAAACTTTTTTCATATGTTAATTTCCAATACATGGAGTAGATAAAGTAACTTACCTGAAACAAACAAAAATTCTATTAATATTTTTAATTATTTTATTATATTTAAGAATATGAAATATAAGTCAAAATATTTAATACAAATTTATTTTAAAAGTAACATATTTATATATTATTTAATTTAAATAACAAACATTTACCATTTAAAAAAATTGTTCTTTTATTACAAATATTAATTGAATAATTATTAATAATTTTATTTGTGTAATAAATATTAACTTGTTTTAAAATTTAAAAAAAAATCATTATGAAGATTTAATTAAAAATTAAATTTTTGTGAATGTTTAATAACATTTTTTGTGAAAAAAATTCTTCGAAATAATGTTAAATGATGAATATTTTATATAATTCGGTGAAATCTCTATAGGAATTAAAATAATCAAAGAGTTAGAATATATTATTTCAAACAAATGTACGAAATTAGATAATTTCTTGTGAATTATTTACATATCAATTTCCATATAGTATTTTCAATTTTGATAATTGAATTAAAAACTTTCGCCCCCTATATTTCAATATGAAATTATAATAAATGTCTGTTTCATACAGTTTGATATTTCAAATTAAAATACCGTATTTTCAATAAAATTATTTGCAATATTTGCACAAACCAGAACTAAAAACGTAATTTCGTTTACGTTGTTCTAGCATTAAAATAATTAGTTCTCTGGGAATCATTTAATATTTTACAACTTGCTTATATACTCACAGATATATATATATATATATATATATATATATATATATATATATATATATATATATATACATGGAATAAATTAATATATACAAATGTTTAATAAAGTAGAATAAATTAAAATATTCATTTTAGTATAATATAAAATATGATTGGATTTAAATTTGTTTTTAAATTAATATTGTCTATTTATAATACAAAAGTTAAAAGTGTTAAATTTTAAATACTATTTTTTAAATTACTAGAAATTAAAATATTCAATTTGATAAGAAAATATTAATAATATTTTTAATTTTTGTTGCATTTTAACATTTTTGTAAAAATAATATATATTTTTTAAAATTTGAAAACAATTATAAAATATAGTTTGTATAAAAATAATTATTAAAAAATTCATTAATTATATAATTATTTAATTATATATATATATATATATATATATATATATATTCAGTCAGTAAATAGATATTGATAAAAATAATTGATATATAATTTTTTCATAAAATTTCAAAAGGCAAGATATTAAAAAATTATTGAATTATTTTTAATTCTCACAGTAATTTTTAATCGTAAAAATAATTGTAGTTTTCAACTTTCATTAAGTAATTAATATTTATTAAAGTATCGTAAATGATGAAATGAAATATTGTAATTAGAATGTAATTAGTATTTTAAATTATGGAAAGTTATGTAGAAACGTAGATTAATTAATTAGTTCTAACGTCAATAACATCACCGACATCGATAGTGTTAAGTTCTCCAGTCTATGCAATATGTTATAATTATAATTAGCTGTATAACAAGTCAATGTACGAGTACACAATTAGTTTAGAATTGAATTGTATTTATACATTCGTTTTAGACATTCTAATTGAAACTTGCATCAATTATAATTAGAACAATTGTTTTGATAAATCATTAAAGTGTTTTATTTGAATTCTGATTTTTGAACCAGAAGAGAATTGTATAACATTTACAACTTGCAATATGTTATAATTAAAATTAGCTGTATAACAAGTCAATGTACGAGTATACAATTAGTTTAGAATTGAATTGTATTTATACATTCGTTTTAGACAGTCTAATTGAAACTTGCATCAATTATAATTAGAACATTTTTTTTGATAAATCATTAAAGTGTTTTATTTGAATTTTGATTTTTGAACCAGAAGAGAATTGTATAACATTTTTATAACAAATATACAAGAGAGTAATATAAATAAATAAAATTCAATTTTAATTTCAAATACGTTATTAATAATTGTTAGTCATTATTAATTTTATTATAACATCTGATTAATTTAATCTATTTATTCTAGAATAATGAAAATATTTCAAAAAAAATACTTAAAAAATAATCACAGTGATTAAAAATATATGAGATATTTTATCAAAATATACACTAATCTTTTTTGATTCTCTTTTTCTATGTGCATTAAATATTATTAAAAACAGTAGTTTAACTAACATTTTTTATCAAAATAATATTTTATCAGTTTAAATAACATTTTTTTTTAATTCTCTCTCTATTTTATTAGTAATTATATATATATATATATAGAGAGAGAGAGAGAGAGAGAGTGTTATTGAGCGTGATAGAATTTTAAATTGAATCTCGAAAGTTCTATTTAAAAAAAGACCCTTTATCATACGTTCATAAATAAATACAACACATGTATATATATAAATATGTTTTTAGGTTACATAGAAATTTTGATAGGGATTCAATTTAAAGTTCTATCATACTTAAAAAAACACTATATAATTTCTAATAAAAAGAATTTTTAATTCAATATTTAGCAATAAAATAAATTGAAATTATTTAAAATAATTGCACATTTTTTATAATTTTTATTTAATTTAAAAAAATAACAATTACATTTTTTTATTAAAAGATGAAGAATGTTTAAATTTTTATTATCAACTGAATTTAGAATCATACAACGTATATATTCTTTCCTAAAATTTTTCATCTGATAAATTATGAATTTAAATTAAATTAATAATTATAATATTATCATTTTCTTTTACTATATTTATTTTTTGAATATATTATAAAAAATAATGTACTATATTTAAATATTGATTTATAATTACTACTAAAAATCCATTAAAACATGAGATAAAAAGTAAACTCCTTATAGTACTTACCAAGAGAGGTAAAAAACCTTAAAAGCATTTTCTGTTTAAATTATTGATCACATTTTTAAAATGTTTTTTCAATTATATCAATTTATATATACATATATATATAATCCATTCGAGTATACATTAAAATAAAATAGAACTATAAAAAAAATAATTGTGAAAAATAAACAAAATTATAAAAACTTACTAAAATATGAATATTGTTATAAATTTTGATTAGTAACTTAATATACAGACATGTTGATTGTTAATTAATTGAATATTTCAATTTTTTTATTTTAAATTTATAACTGAAAAAAATTGCTATAATTACTAACATTAATATTTTCAAAATAATTTATTTTTCAATGTAGCAATTTAGTTTTTGAACATATTAAAAATAAACCTTGTACACTATTACCAAATATTGATTTTTATTCAATATCAACGGTCCATTAAAATATAAATTATTTGTGATAATACATTTTCAGTAATGATATAATATTTTAAAAGCATTTTTAGAATATTAATAATCACATTTAATAACTTTTAAAAATGTCCTTTAAGTATAATATATATATATATATATATATATATATATATATATATAAACATATGTTATTAAAAAAATCTTTATTCAAAGCGAATAAACTTTCATATCTATCAAAATGATGAAACCGTCCAATATTTCACAGCGAACAAAATAACCAAATAAAAGACAGCAATCAGAAGCTGCCATCTAATTACATTAATGAATTGAAAAATAACAAAGAAAAAGTTCAAATGTCAAACAGTAATCTTAAACAACAATGTTTTACTGTCTATATATCCTCAGCAGACACTCAGAAATGTTTACTCAATTTAAGCTCATCCCAGTAGAATGTATTTACAAATATGTCGTGAATTTAATTGAATGAAAAACGTATCTGCACAGTCGACGCTAAGGTCGTATGCACAACGGGAAACAAAAATAAAACAAGAATAAAATGAATAAGATACAGAAACAAAGTATATAATGCAGTGTAAGATTGCAAACTTCAACTCAAAGAAATCATATTCATTAGATACGTTTTATTAAGTTAATGGGTATTTTCAATCGATATCTTTGTCATTTCATTAATTTATTTCTTCTTTTTTTCACAAAAAAATATAATGTCGTTAAAAGAATATCAGTAATTGGTATAATCATCAATCTAATCTTTTTAAATCAACATATATATAATTATCTTAATTAAAGCTTTTAGAAAATTTGAAAATTATTTTGGAAAGAGATAATTTTTAAGAAAACAAAGTAATATAAAAATTGCTTACGAATAAAAATCGTAAAGTAAATAATAAGTACTTAAATTGATTATTAAGTCATTTATTTTCAAAAAAAAAATTTTTTTTAATGATTATTTATAATAAATGATTATGTATTTTTATAAAATATTTATTTGAAATAAAATACAATTTTAATTATTAAAAATCTTTCAAATTTTTTTGGAAAACATACAGATATCCAAAATATTAAAATTGCTAATAAAGAAATTCTTATATAAATCCATACCACAAAACCTGCACATAAGAAAATGCAAGTTTAAATAACGTAGTAGATTCTGTTTATTTAGCGAAATCTTCTTTTCAAACACGACTTTACACAAGTAAATAAAACCAAACGAACGAATGTTTTCTTAGTATTTTCTCAGTCTGAATATAAATCGATTAATGTCTTTAGGGAATTATTTCTTGGTAAAAATACATTTCAAACACGAACAAATACGATTACAATTATGCAATATTTTTCATATAACAAAAACGTTTCGTTTGCCAAACTATTTGCAATAATCAACTAGCAATAAATCTTGTTACCATTTTCAGTTACATATACAGTAGATTATGAATAAAATTGCACAACATGTACATGTTAAATGGATTCTGTTAGTTAAATACACAACATTGTGCTTTTTACTTTTCACAGTTATGTTATGTTTTAATATATAGCTTTTATTTGTTGTATAAAACGAAATATTATTAATTAAAAATATGCTCTTTTTCAATTCAACAATTTAATACTATAAATGATTTATATATATATATATATATATATATATATATATATATATATATAAACATATATGAAAGAATATATATATTTAAACGTATTTCCACATGCTTTTGAAAATATAAGAATAAAATGTTTGAAAATACCAAACTGCTGCGTATATCTTTTTATAAAGCTACTTTCTGTCTATATATGATGTAGCATGATGCAATATTGTCTTTCTCGTAAATATAAAACATAACTTGGCTTCAAAATTACTACTAAAACTATTCCTGAAGTATGAATACCTTACCTTTCAGTCTATATCTTCCATAAAAATGTTTTCTAAAGTATATTCACCAGTAGCGTACGAATATACTTGAACAAATAAAGAAAATCGAATGTATCCTTGGAATGTTTTTCGTGAGGACTTTTATTATGTCGTTTATATTTGCTCTTTATGTCATGAATACAAATAAATTTTAAGTGTCCAATAATATATATAATACAAGTATTATTTATGGTCGTTTTTGAATAACTGAATGTACACACTTATTTTTTAAAATAAGTACCTAATATATATATATATATATATATATATATATATATATATATAACATCTTATATTCATAAATTATAAAATAATTAATTATAAAACGATTAATGTAATAATTTAATAATTGGTTAATAATTAGATTAAACTACAGACTAAATTTAAAAATATTATTTCTTGGTGAAAAGATTTTAAATTATATTTTAAATTAAAAGAAATATCTATCAAATACTTTTCAAAAGACAAGAAAAATGGTAACAAATTTAAATAAAAAATTGGTTATTGAAAATTGGCCATCAAATAAAATCTCAATCAAATCATTTATTAGTAAATAAAATTATATATAATAGAAAATCATTCTATATCATCATTAACAGCATCAACATTATTCTATTCACTGCTAAATGAAGATAAAAAAATTATTTCTATAGATCTTTGTCTTTGTTTAATGTTTTTCTTTCCCAGTACATTCCAACGAATTTTTTTCATCTCTCTATTCTATCCAACTATGGATCTTCTTCTTAGCATTTTTAAGTATCTTGTTTTCCAATCAATATTTTATTTATCTAATTTATATATATATATATATATATATATATATATATAGAGAGAGAGAGAGAGAGAGAGAAATAAAGATACATAAAAAAATTGAATATTATAATTGTATAAATATTTTTATTAATATAATATAAATTTTTAAAAAATCAAATTAAAATTAAATTAGCAAAAAAAATATTAAAATATATATTAAAAAATATTATTCTTTTTTTAAAAAAAATGATTCGGAATTTAACTTTCAAATAATTATTAACCCTTTGAGTGCCAACCAATTTCTTAGGAACTATGCTAAAATTGCCAAAATTTTGCTATATTACATTATATGTATTTTTGCTGATATTACAGTAGTTTAGGAAAAAAATTATGAATCGAAATTAAATAAAGTTACATACTCAAAAACTCAAGAATAACCTTATTATATTTGTTTTCATCTTTTCAATATATTCTTTGCTGATTCTATTATAAAATATTATTAGAAAAAAATATTGAATAAAATATATGAGGAGCGCGATAGCGCTCCCTAGTACTCTAAGGGTTAATATGAGATTGTAGGTGAAAATCAAATTTTAATTCAATTTATATATAAAAATATAACATTAGATAGAAAAAAAACTTTATGAAAATATATTTGTTCAATATTTTATATATTTGTAATTAAATAGAGACATATTTTGAAAAATAATTAATTTAATATAAACATAAGTGTATTGATAATTATTTTGTGATTATAAAATATTAAATTTATTTATAAAATTTTATCATTTTCAAATATATTTCATTAAAGTGTATTGAAACCAAGTAATTATATTTTTATTTTGGTATGTGACCAGAGCTTGAATTAGAGTATATTTTTTTTAGAAATGAAATCTGTATTGTTTACTGTTTTCGGTATTTACATATATATATATATATATATATATATATATATATATATATATATATATATATTTGTATTTAGATGATCGTATCTTTACAAAAGTTTTTACGATATTCCACATATGTTCGTTTTGTATATCTAAGACATAAATTGTAATAAAAAGCAATGATTTGATTACCGTAAAACCGGTACCATCTAGTAGTTTGAAAATTTCAAATTACTAATATCTGAGAATGGTTTGTATAAGAATTCGTCGGCTTTAAAAAACGTAAAGATAATCCCATTTCATTTTCTTTATATGCCTGTATAAACGTACTTCCTCTGCGATGATGCAAATAAAAACGCAAACAGAGAAATTTCACCACCAACAAAAATAACTTGCTCTCATTCGCGACAAAACTAAAACCTCGTTTTGTGTATCTATCTGGAAAAGAAACAAGCGTATCACTGTCATGAATAATTTAAATATTTTTGTGTTACCAACAATATTGATTCTAGTTGCATTCGGATATTTTTCTCGATATACATATATTTTATTTTTATATAACCTTATAAAAAAATTCAATTATATTTTCTACAAATATTTTCTATAGCAAATAAGCTGAGTTATTTTTATTTAATTTTCAATATAAATACTAACAGTATATTTACTTGCACGTTCTATTTCCAGTATGTATTTATATAAAGTGAACAAAAATAAACTCTACAACTCGGAAAAGACTAAATACCTTTTTATAGAGTTTATATATTCAATGATTTAGAAATAAATTTAAAAAAGACTAACATGCAGTACAGATTTATATATATATATAAATATAAATATAAATATAAAACACAAATAAAAGATAGTAACTAATTACACAATGTTTACTAAAAGTTTGTTTATTAACCTCACTTTTCTATTAAATTATTTTCACTTATCAATTATCGAACAAAAATAAAATTGTCTCTACATATACATATATATATATATATATATATATATATATATATATATATATATATATATTTCTAATATAAATATTATTATTTTTTGCATTTCTACGAATTATTTATTAAAACAATTTTTATCCTATCTATTTAATGAAATTAAATACATTGTAAAAGAAGATCATTCTTATTTAATTATTTAAAAAAGTATTTCATTAATGAATTATCAAATTTTTATATCTGTTATAATTTTTTTCGTTTTAATTATTTTTTGTGTAAAAATTATTTGGTAAAATTAAAATATTTAATTACTTAATCACGAAAGAAATACTATTTTTTTAATGAAAAGTATATTTTTTATAAGTATAAAAAATATCATATTTAATAAGATAAGTGATTTTAAAAAGGTTTTATATTCAAGAAGGTTAATTATTGTTAGTATATTTTTTTAATAAATATAAAAATATTTATAATATATATATATATATAAATAATATTAAAAATTATAAGTCTATTTTTGCACGCTTATAAATTATTTATGAAAATTCATTCTAAATTTTTTATTTAAAAAATTATTTTATTTATGAATTATAAAATTTCAATGTCTGTTGTAATTTTTTTCGTTTTATATTATTTTTTGTTAAAATTATTTAGTAAAACTTAAATTTTGAATTACTTAAACACCAAAAAAATATCATTTTTTTTTATTTAAATGTATATTTTTCATAATTTAAAAAAATAACGTTTATTAGTTTATGTGATTTCAAATATGTTTTATATTTAAGTAGATGAATTATTGTTATTATGATTTTTAATAAATTTAAAAATCTTCACATACTATATATATATATATATATATATATATATATATATATATATATATATATTTATAATATTAAAAATTATATGTGTATTTTTGCAAGTGTGTAAATTTATTATTATCTTATCTAACTAATGAAATAAAATACATTTTAATAAAAATTCGTTATAATTTATTTATTTAAAAAAATATTCCATTTATTAATTATAAAATTACATTTTTCGTTTTTTATTATTTTTTTCGTAAAAAATATTGAGTAAAACTAACAATTTTAATTACCTAAATACCAAATAAATATTTTTTTTTTGTTATAAAATAATATTTTTTTACAAAAATGTAAAAATGACATTGTTAATTATTTATGTGATTTTAAATAGATTTTATATTTAAAAATATTATTTATTGTTATAAGTTTTCGAATAAATATAAAAATATTTATATATTATATAAATATTTATATATATATATATATATATATTTGTAATATAGAAATTTATAAATTAAATCTATAAATTATTTATTAAAATCATTATTATTTCATCTAACTAATGAAATTATATAAATTTTAATAAAAAAATATTAAAATTAATTTTTACAAAATTTTTTGAAAATTTATTTATTTAAAAACGATTTGATTTATGAGTTTTAAAATATCAATGTCTATTATAATTTTTATCGTTTTATATTATTTTCTTTCGTAAATATCGGTGGAACTAATTTTGTTAATTCATTAAACACCAAATAGAAAACATTTATTTTTGTAATAAAAGTATATTTTTTATTAATATAAAAAAAATCTTTAATAATTTACATGGCTTTAAATAGGTTATATATTTAAGAAAATTATTTATTGTCGTTATAATATTTTGAATAAATATAAAAATCTTTCTATACTATATATATATATATATATATATATATATATATATATATATATATATATATATATATATGAGTTTATGTTCACATATGCATATATTATATACATATAAATGTTTATACAAACATAATATAACAACGTTAAAAAACGCACATACGAAACATTATTTGTTTTACCTCGTTTCACAATTTCTTTGAAAAAAAACAACATTACGTGCTAGTTCCTATCTTCGTGGAAATGCTTTAGCATTTTAAGTACGCTAAAAGCCATCCGACACATAAAATGAGTAATTCGCAATAAAAATAAACCCGCCTATATAATTTTAAAAGTTCAAATATGAAGCAGCAACGTGTGTACTCAATGTCGACTGATGTTATGCACTATGCGTCCCAGTAACTGTAACAAAGCTGGCGGCACAGGCATCAGCGGCAAAGTACTTGTGTATTGAATCGCTGTCAACATGGATTTTGGGGATGCGGGTGTCAACCGCCAGCCAGTTTCACGCAGGTGGGAGAAATGAAGGTGTCGCGCATTCCCGCGGGTCGCCATCGTGCGCGAGAATCGAATTAACCCCTCTCGCAGCCATTCGCCACAATCCGATGGTGACAACATTTCGATGACTGTTTTCGTACGTACACGGGAGATTTTTATACGTGAACCTGATGGGCTTGTTATATGGCTTCGTTTTGTTGTGTAATTTTGTGTATCGCGGTCGGGGTTTCATTCTATTTTTATACATTGTGATGTTCGGTTTTTCGATGTCGTTTCATGTTCGGGTAATGCGTGTAGTAATAATATGTTAATGACTATTGGTAATCGAAATGTTCGATTTATGTCATTTAGGTACATTTTAGTAATATTATTAGACTCATTCGACTGTCATTATTTCTTTTTTTCTTTTTTGTTCTCGTTCACTGACGATTCTCGATGAATTTTACAATTGATGCCATTAAAAATCTGTTAATTAAATGCACGGCGACACAAACAGTCAATCTGTGAATATAACACGTAGGGAGTTTTTAAACGTCAAATAAAAATGTAATTTACTTCTACTCAGTCAATTCTAACAATAGAAATCTTTTTTATTTAAAATCATTGTATCACTTATCAATAGTATAAACAAGTACAAACTTGTTCTTTAAATAATATAAAACGATTTTTAATTAAACATGACATTATTTTTTATTATTTAATTATAATAGTTATAACTCTTACCTTAAGAAAACTTATCAATTTATGATGAATAATTTTGTAAATATGTTTATAATAAATAATTTATTTGTCTTATATTCAAAAAATAAGTCAAACGATAATTTTCTTCATTTCAAATTTAAATAAGTTATAAACTAACATTAACTAACAAAATTTTAGAATATATTCTATAAAATATCTTGTTTTATTCGTGAAACTTAAGATACAATATCTGTATTTTAATTTTTTGACTTATTCAAATTTCGAGAATGTTTTTTTTATATACAAATATATTAAAAAAAATTTGAAAATTTTTAACATTGGGATTTGTATAATAATAATTTACTTTTTAAAAACATTTATTACAGTTGTCTCTTTTATAAGACAACAATGAATTCAACAAGTAATTAAAATAAATTATATTGATCTAGTAATTTTTAATTTTACCATAATTTATCTGATGTTGAAAACATATATATATATATATATATATATATATATATATATATATATATATATATATATATATAAATATATAAATATATATAAATATATATATATTTAAAGAGAAGAGAGAGAAATGTAAATAGTAAAGCAATTATAGCAAATTTTATTTTACATAATTAAAATCAAATAATTATAAATTGTTAATTACATGTTATTGGCTTAAAAAAATCAAGGTAATTTTTTTAATATTTTGTAAAATTTAGAAAATTGTTTTTAAAAAATTAAAATTCCTGATAATAATTTATATTTTCTTAATTTATTAAATCATTGATTTGAAAATAACAATTCAATGTATTTGTAAATATTTTTATTTCTTTTTTCGTTTACATAAAAATTTAGAATTATTATTTATATACATACTTATATATATATAATTTAATTAGCATTACTTATTTTCATATCAACCAAATATAATAAGTGAAATTCACAATTTAATATTTTTCGAAAAATTAATTGTGAATAAAAATAATTATATTATTAATTGAAAAATATTTCAATAAATAATTTGTATTCATTAAGAAACGTTTTTTTTTTAATTTTCAACAATACTATCTTAATTTACTGAAAAATATTTATAATTTTCAGTTGAGATGTAATTACATTTATTTTATTACAATATACGTGTTCAAACAATTTGTAGATAAATTGTTACAAATGTTATTTCGATTTACATCATTAGTTAGAATCCAATTTTGTGTAGTGTACAACTTCCTATAATGTATGTCAAATACAGTACGATTGTCTCAAACAATTGTAATAATGAGTAAACTTTGATAGAAAACTTTAAGTATTTCAAGAAACTAAATTGTGTACAACGCTTGTATCTTTGTAGTAGAAATAGAAATATTTTTATAGGATAAATAAATAGTCCGATTTGATTAAAATGTCATGTTGGTAATGTAAAATAATTTGTATAAAAAATAATCGTTATAAATTTTAAATGCATTTTTCATGTTGATTATATTTGACATTAATATCTTCATAAAATGGAAACTGAAATGAATTTTATTTTATTTTTGACATAAACACGTAATTTAATAATGTGTTATTTATTTAATCGATATTTTTTATAATTTAATAGTATATATCATAAAAAAGAAATATTAATGTAAATGATCAGTAATAAACTATAAATAATAAATTTAATTTATAGAATAAACGATAATTATTGAATTTAATTCAGTTCATATATTTGTTTTATACAAATTTAATTGTAGTACGATAATACAAAATATCCGTAATTAAATTGTGGATAGTGAAATAGATTTCACGCAACGAATTAGTGAAAATAAATTTACGAAAAATAACATGAAACACATCAGTGACAGAAAATCAATACGCGCATGCAAAATACAAGAATAAAACTTCTATATTACGTTTTTCATTAAAAACGGTAACACTTTTATTAGTTTCTTATAAGACGTTTCAAATAAAAAAAGTCTCGAGTTAACGCCTTTACGAGTACAAAGAAATGACAAAGAATACTTAGACACGAATTTCAGATTTCATTCGTCGTGAAAAAGAAACGTTCGTCTCGAAGTAAAAATAAAACCTCGGATCACAAAAACTGACACAGAAATATGAAGAAGAATACACATCGTGCACAGTGTGACAACGATATCAGAGATAGTCTTCTAAATACCACGTTTTTTCCCCTCTTCTCATCGTTGTGTTCCCGCTGCGCTTGATTCGTACAATCCCGAATGTTCCTGCGGCACAATTTTCTTACACAACGCGCTCTCTGTTCTCAGTTCTGATGCTTGCAAGTACTACGCTGTTCTGCCCGAGGCAAGAAGTGAATTTGATGTGACGTCTTGACGACGAGCCAAATAATGGCCTAAAAAATGGGTGTCAAATAACGCATTAGAAGCCGCGAGCTTTACGGATTCGAAAAATAGTTTTGAAGCCGGTTAAAAAAATATTGCGTGTGAAAATCGTTATTTCACGCTTGACAGAGAAACAATATGTGTACGGACCATTATTGCACGTATAACAGTTGTATCTGTTCTTTGTTATTTAACGAGTTTACTTTTTTAGACTACTGCGAATGTTGATTAACGATTGTTATATATTATGTTACATTCAGTTTTATTATATCACATCTAGTTCCGAACGAGAGATATAACGACAAAAACTAATGACCATTTTCATTAATAAAATTGTCATTATTGTTTAAAAATCTACTTTATCTCATTTTCATTTTTATCAGATAGATTAATGAGAAAGTCGATTAAAAATAATAAATATTATTTATTATACATGTATAATATTATAGATTTTTTAAAACGTGAATTATTTTTTATTCATTAAAATATGTATAACTAATGTTTTTTTAAACATCAATACATATTTCATTTTTAAACTTAGTTCAATTTTTAATCTTTTAAATCTTTGTCTATAAAAAAGATTACGAATTTCTATTTTCATACAAATTCAAACTCTCTGAAACAATTATTTACAATTGTCTAATTAAAACCAATCAGAAAATCTTGTTCTTTTCATAAATAACTTCTTATCAGTGTTTATATTTTCTCCGAGATCGTAATGTTTACCGTCTCAAAATTATCTACTCTATTTTACTGTAATGGATGTTTTTGTTTATTTATATAATCGTAAGAGCTACATTATTGTAGCTTATAATAGAGCCTTTCAAGTCGACCACGTCGTAGGTAACATCGAGACTATTTACAAAGTCTTAGTCAAGATTGTATATATGTGAAGTTTCTAGCACTTGATCTGATGGATGAGAATTGTACTATTCCCAACGGCAATGAAAGCGGAAAGTGGTTACAGTACTTTGAGTCGTTCTTGTTAACTAGGTATTCATTACAGTTGGATCGAAATAATCATTGTCGTACAAAAAAAAGTACAAAAAATTTAATTGGAAATAATCAGATAAGATTTGTTTTTATAATAAATTTAATAAAATATCAAATAATAATTGATAAAAAATATTAAAAATTTAAACTTACTCAAATTCGTACATGTATATGTGTATGCATTTATATACATTAATTACTTTTTTTGGTCAGATGAAATAATTAAATAGAAAATAATTGTTTAATATTACATTTATCATTTTTTAAACAGAAAAATGAATATAAATATTTGAATTGAATATAAATATAAAATGGCAAATATAAATATATTTGATTTAATGTTTTTAATTATAAAAAATTAAAATTTCTTTAATAAATTATTGAATAAAATAATTATTATTGAATATTTTATATTTTAAAATTTTCAGATAATTTTTGTTCCAAACATAATCTTTAAAAAATATATGATTTTTAATGTTATAAATCATTCTTTTATTTATATTACGCTATTATATTTGATATATAAAATATATCAAATTTTAAACTTGGATTTTAATTCTAACGTACTGACATAGAATACACTGTTTTATGTGTATGTATATGTATATATTTGTGTTAATAGTGTTTCATGCAAATAGTATTTTCATATAATACATGGAATTGTCAAGCGAAACAATTTCCTTTAAAAGTTTCGTCTCTGATACGTAACAATATTTCACGTTCGTGTTACATGTGTAACACATACACCTTATTAAAATTTCCGTAAAACTTATTCACTTTGTAACAATAATATAAAAGGCGAACGCTTTCCTTTATTACGGTGTAAATGGCAGTAACACGCCCGCGAGACCCCGACATTGTCTTAAAGCACAGAGAGTAAGTTTCAGTAATCTTACTACAAACAGTACCAAACTATTTACGAAGACCAATTAAGATTTTATCAGATTCCGCCGAGAAATTCATGTTCCGATTTATATGCTACACGGAGCATTGCCATTAAGTCCAGACCAAATACATTATACTAAAGTTAATCGAAAACATGCTACGCATATATTATTTCCTATAGATTTTACACAATATTTCTATTATACACTTGTGTTCGACGAAACAATTGTACAGATGTCACAGATATGAATTCTGGTAGTATTGATTCTTTCGTATTTGGTCTGATTCTTAAAGATGTACGATAAATTCAAATCGGATTTTGTAGGTAAATATTAATCATCTCTGAAAATCACTTTTCCTAATTAACAATGCACGACTTGATAATAAATTATATTTTTGTAATGTTTTAAATTTCAAAAATGTTTAAAGAAAAAATAAATAAAATTTATAACAATATTGTTTTAATATAAGATATCTGTTTTAAATATTCGAAAAAATTCATACAAATAAATATACTTTCTAGACATAATCAAGACTCTAATTTATTTCCAAATGACAACACAGGAAGAATTTAAATTAAATCAAACACTAATTGTGATTAAGAACGGTAAAATTAAATATTCATAGTATTCGTGTAAAAAATACCAGTGTAATATAAATGCAAATCCTTACTCAACATACATTTTAGAAAGACAAACAAAACTACTCGGTGTTCATTATAGTTTCTTGTTACTGCATATCATATATTCGTTTGCAAGTAATAAATATACAAATATTTATTACTCTGTATACTGTAAAGCATTTGTCGGTTATCTGAAGTTCTGTTCTAATAAATCTTTGTTTATATATATATATATATATATATATATATATATAAATATATATATATATATATGTGAATATATATTAATGTAAACAAAGATATATGTACATATATATATATATCAAAATAAATAATTACTCAAAAAATATTTTATTAATATCTAAAATACTTCATAGTATAAAGGGGATAATTTAATTAATTTTTTGTATTTTAAATAAGTACAAAAAATTTATATATTTAAAAAAATAATTTACTACAACTAAATTATTTATTCGTTTGTAAATAAATATAAAATATTATCATTTAAATATATTTCCATTTGAAAAACAATATATTCTTTTAATTACAAATTAATTTGCCAAGTAATTAAAAATATATTTTTTTAAAAAGGAAAAATTATATTTGAATTAAGTGAAAATATTTTTTTTAATTTCCTCACTATATTTTAAAAAGAATAATTAATTTCATAAAAAGGAAATTAAAAATGTATAATTCTTTATACACGCATAGATAGACACATACATTGATATTAATATAGAGTGGTCCAAGAAACTTAATGATAGTAGGCAAGTAAATGTATGTCTAAACCTTTCAGCTTCACTTGAGTTACCAAATATGTATATATGAATTTTAATATCTTAAGTCATAAATTAATATTGGAAGAAACTCCTATTTTCAATAATAGACTTATTAGTTCTTTAATCTAGTTTTTGATATAATTATTCAATAATTCATTTATATTCCTATTTCATTATATTTTATATACAAAAATATAAATTTTTTGACGATAATTTTATAATGCTATATTTATAAAAGAGGGTAAAAAACTTTTTAATTTCTTGAACATTTCAAATTTCAATATATTTATTATAGATAAAATTACACAAAATATTGTTTAGAATATCTTAGATTTTGCTTCGGAAAAATATATTACTTTACTTTAATTTTTAAATTTTCTAATTAATAATTTATTAATTCCATTTTTCATTCGAAAATTATATAAATATATAAAATATTTTATAATTTTCTCTATAATTTATAAAAAAATATTTGTTTAATAATTATAAGTTGTAATATTTTTATTCGAATACTTATTGAATATTATTACAAAAAATATTTTTAGTACTGATATAAATGTGTAAATTTTTTAAAATAGACATAGTTAAATATTAAATGTGGTTTAAAGACAATTTAAACAACAAAAAGTTAATTACTGTTTGATGAAATAGTATCAAACAGAATTTTATGTTAGTATAAAGGGCTTAAAAATTTAATAATTTAAAAATTTACCTAACATTATTTATAGTATTCGTAGATAAATTTTGAGAATTAATTAAATTTGAAACTACAATATTTTATAATGTGTTTTTAATTAATTGTACTATATACTGACATTAAAATGAAATTAGTTTAGAAATTTAATTAAACATAAAAAGTATTATTAAAAACATTACTAAAATAGTTAAGTATATTTTTTTAAAAAAAAATAATCAATAAAAGAATTTAGATATTTATTTTTTATTTTTACTTGTAAATAAATTGAAAATGTCGATACTTAAAGATTATTCAATTAAAAATAACTGATTTAAGAATCCTAAATTTCATTTATATTTTTTAAAACAAGTTTATACACTTCCAGATGTGTCAATATTGGTAAAAAAATCCTTACTACGAATCCTTGAAATAAACCTAATTTTTCTCCAGTACTTTCCACTTAAGTATCATTAATAATAATCCACAATTTCTAAGTACACATTATATTGGTTTTTAAAAGATTCTTTTGGCACACTTACTTGTTTGTTATAGATAATCCTTGAATCCTCCCTTCAACTTTCACTAGATAAGAGGGGAAAATTATGATGCCATCAGCAAATCGCAGAAGGCTTAAGTATTCTTCATTGATCTCGATTCCTTTCACTTGACTGATTCGACTGATTTGAAAATTTTATCCATTATTACTTTGAGATATTTCGGTTCGATTGTTCTTCACTGTACATATTTGATGATTATAAACGCTTTCTTTGTTTTTCGATAATCTAATTATGTACGAAAATTATTAATTGATAATGAAATTTAATTCCTATAAATTTTAATCAGTCATTAAAATAAAACCTGATTTTAAAGATATATGATAGATTTTTTTTCTTATTACGATTTTGAGATTGAACAAGGATTTATCTCGATAAATTTATATATATATATATATATATATATATATATATATATATATATTTATGTGAGCTTTCATACTTTAAATTAGGTATTGTTTTCAAACGTTGACCTACATATAACAATCGCATATAAAAAGAATTCCACATTTGTTCGAACACAAAATATTTTATATTTGTAAGAAAGCTATATTCGAAAGCTTTGCCATTCGGATAGCATAATAAATCCGATAAGTTACATGTATTCGTATATATAGGTACGAATTACTTGCCAGCGAATATGTACAGAAGTTACGGCAAACATTGTAAACCATTCGCAAGCGTTGCACATAAATTCCCCACGTGGATATTGGTTGCACACGTGCGCCTGACATTGCTAACTATAAACACATGAGTTTATTGGTTGCACCGATCGACACTACTGTATGTTGGTATCACAGCCTGTTCGAATTACTCCATGATCTTTGATTACACTATATGAAATGTGTGTATGACATCCAAATTTCGTTAATACCATTCTCCCCTAACGTGCATACTACACTCACGGTATTTCACATTGTTTGCCAACTTGTCACACTTTTATACAACGTGTGTGTTCAGTTAATAATATAAATACACACACACACACATACATCATATATATTGTTATACTGCAGGAAATTTTCTAATTTTGGTCATTTCTATTTTGATTGCGTATTGTTGTTTGGTTTGTTATTATACTATTTAAAATGAATAAAGTTATTGCTCTTTTTAATTGAGTTTCGATATTGATTTAAATATCTAACTATAATTAGTATTTGTATGAGTTTGGTATAGAAATTAAATTTAAATTTGGACACAATATTATATTGGTCGATAGATAATTTAATACAAACAATGTCATCTAGTGAAATATTTCATGGTGGTTTTATTGATTTTTATATAAATATACGAGTTGAAATTTAATATCTATGAATTTTAAAAATGATTAGTATCTATTACACTAGCTAAATTACGAATAATAATTAGTACACTATAAAGTGTTATATATAAAATAAAATGACATAATAATCCTTTTTATTTTAATAGAAGGTTACAATTTTAACCATGGATAGGTACACATTGCAGCAATATTATATTATTCAAACTTATAATGAAAATGGGCATTCTTTGAAAAATACCTTTCGCAAAATTCATGATTTTTTTGATGTAAATAATCGACAAAATCAGTCTTCAATTCAAAGATTGGTAAAAAATTTGAAAAAATTGGTTGTGTTATTGATAAATCAAAAAGTGGAAGACCAAAAATGATACGCATAAATGAAAACATTGCAGCTGTAAGTGAAAATGTTAAAAATGAACTGACAACATCAATTTCGTAAGAATTGGTCATATTTTATAGCTCTTTATGGATGATTTTGTATAAAGATGTGCATTTTCATGCGTACAAAATTAAATTAACTCAAGAATTGAAAGAAAGAGATCATTTACAATGTCGTAATTTTGTTAGTTGGATTATTGAACAACGAACAACAGATTCATTGTCTTGAAGAAAAAATTTGTTTAGTGTTGAAGCGCATTTTACAATGGATGGATTCGTTAATTAGCACAATTGTCATATATGGAGTGATAACAATCCTTATGTTGATTATGAAAAATTTCAACACCTACAAAAAGTCACTATTTAGTGTGTATTTTGGGCAAATGGAATCATTGGACCATTTTTCTTCGAAGTAAATGCAAGAAATGCTATTACTGTGAATGATGAGCGATACCAATCAATGTTGAGTAACTTTTTATGATTGGAATTTAATGATATTGATGTATTTGATGTTATTTTCAGCAAAACAGTACTACATGCCACATAACTAGAAGAAATATCCAGTTTTTGCAGTAGAAATTTCGACAAGGTGTAATTTCACAAAATTCAGATTTCAATTAGCCTCCAAGATTATGCGATTTAACACCATTAGATTCTTTTGTGAGGTTTTTTGAAAAGTTAATTTTTTGCTAACAAGCCACGAATAATTAATGATCTAAAGAACAACATTCGAGTTGTAATTTGTGAAATAAATCCAACATGTCGAAAAGTCATTGAAAATTTTGATTTTTGAATTGATACCTGCAGATGCAGTCGGGGTAGATATTTTGTTCCAATTTTAGTTTGTAATGAATCATACTTTCGATAAAAAGAAACAACTTGAAAAAATTCCAAATAGTTTGTGTTTTATTAAAAAGAAACATTTAGGCGTCACATTTGGATGACCCTTTGTAAAGTATGTTATAATTGATGATTTTTTATAATCAA
Source organism: Neoneuromus ignobilis (assembly GCA_029203775.1). Classification (NCBI taxonomy): domain Eukaryota; kingdom Metazoa; phylum Arthropoda; class Insecta; order Megaloptera; family Corydalidae; genus Neoneuromus; species Neoneuromus ignobilis. The sequence continues at coordinate 10,552,857 of CP092091.1, read as the reverse complement.
TTTATATATATATATATATATATATAATTTTGAAAATAGATATGTATCTTCTTAAAAATCTGATAATGGTAACAAAATAACTTAGAATCTAAAAAAGTTTAAATACGTTAAAAATACAGAAAAAGAATAGTGCAAAATATAATAACAGCAAAAAACTTAAAATATTATTTATCGATGATGATATAGTCATAGAAATGCGCATTAATCAAATATTGTTATAAACAACAAAGTGAATAACAAGTTATTATTGAATACGTAAAAATTCATTTGTGTTAAATTAATAAATATTTTTTCTTTTTTTTCTGTAGAATTTCAAAATTCATATCTGTTTTTGATTACTATTTTTCAGTCTAATTTAGACAATTTTATATAAATAATTAAACTATTAATACGTGTATATAAAAAACATTTTTATAAAAATGAAATATTTAAAATTTTACAACTAAATTTTTTACACAAATATTTTTATTAAAAAAAATATTATTTGCGTTTGGAAATTTTCATAATAAATGTTATTCTTTAATATCGTAAAAAATATGACAAAAATGTTAACAACAAATGATATTAACAATTGATGCATAAATATTTACAAATGTAAAAACGGTCTTTCTGTTCAAACAATCGTCATATAAAGAAAAAAATATTTCAACTGTAATAACAACAATAACTGCTACTTTATTTCTACAAGAATCTATTTGTATATAACTTTTGAGCTCATTCCGGTAAAGAGCGGTATGTTTAACTGTTGATACAAGCTTTTATAAACAATACAAACCACATAACCAGGTACATGGTTTCGTTTCCCTCAATTGCTTTTGCGGCCATCTCTCATCCCTGAATAGTAACGTTTACTCTCCACAGCTGAATAGAGACAATGACGTGATATTTAAAAAGACTATTTATATGTACATATAAATATAAATATTTATTCAAATACATATCTGCTTATATATGCAATTTGTCAACAGATGAAAGTAAATATTTGTTATATTTAAAAATAGAAAATAATATAATTAATTTATAAATATTTTGTTCATGAAATTCGATAACTATTAAAGGAATCTAAATAACATGCTGGATAAAATGAAAATGTTTAAAAATATTTTCATATATTGTATAAATTAATATGTTGAATGTTGAAAATATGGAATTATGATAAATTTTTACTGTTTTCAAACAGAAATATAAACTTGTTAAATTTAATTTAATGTTTGGTCACTTTCCACTTAAAACAAAATTATCAGTGTTGACTTTTGCCAATCGACTGTATATTTATTTAATAATTTTTTTATTTAAACATTTTTTATACTGTTTCTATCTCTAATACAATTTTTATATTAATAAAAAATTCAGTTAATTACATTTTACTATTAATTTTATTGAAAGAATAATAATTTTTATTTTGTCAACATTTTATTTCACTTTATATAAAATAAAAAAGTAATTTATAATACATAAAACATTGTATTTAAAGAAATAAAATAATTTATTTCATTAAAAATTCAATATTTTAAATTTAATTTTATAAGACGATGAGCTTTATAAAAGATTTGCTAAGTTGATTTATTGAAATAATATTTTTAATGTAATTTAAAAATATTTTATTGTAATTATACAATTAAAAAACTACTAAGAGGGATGAAAAATCTTAAAAATAAAAACAGTTAACATTAAGCACAGTACATTGCCACATTTTACTCAATTTATAAATCTAAAATATATGACTGACTTCGAACAAAAGCTAATTATTCACAGGAAGGCGCATCCAAGTTCTGTGGATATAATGAAGGCTAGGATGTGATGGTTGCGGAAAATATCGGACTTGCAAAGAACGAAGGGATTCATGTCTAGTGGTGTAATCTTACATAGTGAAAGGGTTTGTTACCTAAGCTGCAGAGTACATGGAAAGGATTGCATAACTTATTTACGTGAATTAATGATGTGATTCGAATCTAATACCGAGAGTTAAGATGCAATCTGTTTACATGAAGAGGGTGTACGATACGTCGCTGAGACATTTATGAAAATCAACAATGAGTACATGATTTTAGAAAATGGCAAATGAAGTCTTTTGAAAATTAAGACGGGTTTGTTTTGTAAATAAGGCTTCTTTCAATTATATAGTAAGAAAGTTAATTCAGTACAAAAATTTCAATACATTTAAGATATTAAATTAATTAAATATAAAATAATTTTTCATTAAACTTTTTTTTAAAAAAATACTTTGTTTAAAATTGTAAAATATAAAAAAATAATTCAATGAAATTGTGTGATTAAAATTTGTCATTACTATATAATAATATATAGTTGTATAAAAATATTTCTGTCTTTTTTTACAAATCTATAAGAACATTAACAATTATTATCATTTGTGGAACTTTAATAACAAATACATTACGACGAACGACTAAGTACTAGATTGAAAACTTTCGAAACTCGAGTTGCACGTCTCTGTCATTAGTTAGATGTCTGAAGACCATCGTTGGTTCTTTCTGTTACAATACTACAATGAAACAGTAACTAGCTAACAATTGTACTAACTTATTCTTAAGATTACAATTTCTATGAGAAAGGTACAATTAAGTAAATTATACACTTCACTATAAAGTCGTTAATGGTACATTATATACATGTACTAATATAAACTATAACGAGTAATAATTCATAAGTAAATTATGTACAGATGGTACTTCGTTTCTCTAAGCCGCTGTTTAAGAATCCACGTTAAATATTATGACAGTTAATTAAATTACATAATATCAACTAAGAAAATTGTTTTTCATTATTACTTAGAAATGTTGACAATATCAAATTTTATTAGACATTTAAGATATTTTTTATTAATATTATTTATTTCATTTTAAATAAATAATACTGATATTTTTTTTGGAAAATATTCCACTATTTAGAATTTTCTATTTTAAATTAAAAACAAAAACATTTATTTTTTGAAAAGAAACGAATTAATATCATATACAATATTTACGTCATCTTATTAAATAATGGATTAAACACTTCCAACCTTTATTATTTTATACAACTATGCTTTATATAACAATTCAATCGCACCCTGGAGTGAAATCTCTAGAAAGTTTGTATTTTCAAAGGCAAACAACAAAGATTAATTTATCGAAAACTAAACAATCAATCAGTTAACGTCTTTACTTGAAGATTAACGACTTACGAGGGTAACTAGAATTAGAGCCGTAAGCACCAAAGCATAGGTTTTTTGTTACATGGCTGGTATTTGCTTCAAGTTCATTAAACGAACAAATTTACACAAACAAGTATCCACATTTTAAAGTATATAATAAAATTATATATATCATATGTACATACAATTTATATATATATATATATATATATATATATATATATATATATATATATATGTATGTATGTAAATGAGTATACAAAAAATTAACAATGAAACAATGTAGTAAGTAATAAATTGTAAAACTTGTGAATAAAATAAAGGATTATCCAAATATGATGCCTAGATTTGTGTTTTATTAAAAAGAAACAAATATATCGGGTTGTGTATAGGGAAACATGTGTATATTTTCTTTTGTTTCTTTTTAATAAAACACATATCTAGGCTTCACATTTGGATAACTCTCTATTTTCTATTTTTTTATTAGAAATCATATTTTTTTAATATATTTTTATGACTCTCTACAATTTATAACAATAAAAATAATTGTTTTTATACTCGTTTTTTGGAAAAAACAAATATTCCATTTTAAATAATTTTTTCATGAATTTTCTATCATGAATATTTTCATTGTCAATATTATTTCAAATATAATTTTGTAATTCACTTTTTTATATACTTTTAACATTTTTTTCTTATAAATTAGATTAGTTGTTGTATATAGGTATTTCCACAATGAGAGTTTTGAAAATAGTTTGTATAAAAAGTTAAATTAGTTTGTCATTGGCAAAAAGTAAATTGAAAAAGTACAAGCTGAAATTAATTTTACTTTTTCCGTAATTGACTTTCTATTAGATAACATATACACTGTACGATTTACGAGTTGGCAAAATGGATTTATGACCGATCCGTGGGATAATTAACCCATTCATTATAACAACACAAATTGAATAATCAAACAGAATTATTTCATTTTCAATTATATTTCGCGTTGTTTAATACGTTCACGATAATATTATATAAGTCCTTAATTTAAAAGTCCTTTCGTACTTTCATCCGTCCTGTATTTATTTTGTCACAAGTGTTTCGTCTTCGTTCAGAATTATATACTATATTGTATAATTCTTGTGTAACCATTCTTGACATGCCACACATTCTATTCAGTCCGTTCGTTCTCCAATACTCTATTATTTTTTCCATTTTCTTGCTTACCTTTTTTTATTATACGACTTTCTGTTACGGTTTTGATTTTGCTTTCCTGATATTTTAAGTTCAATCCACAAATAAAATTTATACTATGTTTTTCTTTCTTTTATCAAAATACATTTCATTCTTTAAAAATCTTAGTAAAATATTTATTTATATACTTATCAATAAAAAAATAAAATAAAACATATTAAATTTTAAATACGGTTTATATTAAATATTAATTCTTAAAATCATCTAATGTATCTCTTTATTTCTCTTCATCTATCTCTTTCTATATGTGTAAATCGATATTTTTATGTATGTATTTTTTTAATTAAAGTTATTATTTATTCAGAAGAACAATATGTATCGAACTACTCTCGTCGTTTGTACACGAGTGAAACTTTCCTGTTTTGATTGAATTAGAAAGTAATTTAAAGTTTATACTGCTGCCAATAGGCATCAAATACGATGGTCAGAGAGCTTTCTATTCCATATATCGCACGTTAATTATCACACAAATACGATAGAACTGAAAGCACGTGCTTTGAAAACTAGTAAACGTATTGTGTTGAGAGTATAGTGCTATATAGAGAAAGTTTTTTGATGTTTCGATATTATAGAGGAATCTCTCTCTCTCTTTCTATATATATATATATATTATTAAAAAAAGTCCTTTTCAATTTTCAATAATTTACTTAAGAGTTTTATATTTGTGGCAATAATATCACAAATATTTTTATAATATGAAAAATATTTTTTTAACTAAATGAAAAATAAATAAAACTGGTATTTGTTCAATGAAATTATTTAATATTTGTTAAAAAAAAATTTTATTCTTCTACGTAATGTATTTTAATACTAATATTTAATTATTAAAACGAATGAAACGTTGAAAATTGTTATAGAAAATAAAAAGATTATTCAATTGGTTTAATAAAAATTTGTTTGTATAACAAATTAACTTATTTATTTTTTTAATACAAAAATATAAAGTTCTTTTATAATAAAAGAGTTTATATATTTATTCTAAAACATAGTGAAACTATTTTACTAAGAAAAACTAATGGTAATAAATAAAAAATGTTTTCAGTTCATTAAATGAGAAGAGAGGAATATTAATTAAAACTTTAATAACTGATAATATAGATATTTTAAATTTAATGTTTTTTTATACATAAGTTTGTAGTATTATTAAAAAAATTTCAAATTAAATAGATTTAAAGAGATATCTCATATTTGAAACGTTTTTCACTCAAACTAATTAATTCTCTTTTTTAACATTTTTACTATTAATTACACATTTTTACTATTATTGTATTTTACAACACAAAAAATACACTGATTTACATAATTAAAAATCAATTTCATGTTAAAATAACTGAAATCACTTAATGAGTTTTAAATGATTTATAGATAAAAAGTACAAAATAATTTTTAACTATTTTTTTATTGAATATGTAAGGGAATTCAAAATAAACGAAAAACATTTTTATTATAATTTTTAAATTGTTTAATAAATAATAAAAAAGTAATTAATTAAATTATTTGTTTTTGAAATCTATAGGTATTTTTTTAAAATAAATTCTATTCAAATGGTACAATTGTAATATTTTTATTGTAAAATATTTTTTTAAAAACTAAAATGTAATTTTTTATTTTTCTTAAAATTACTTTATACAACCTATTTTTTATAAATGAAATATTTATAGTATTTTTCAATTAAAATTATAGTTTTATTTAAAAGTCCATACTTTTAATTTTATAAAAGTTTTCCATTACTTAATTACACTACCACACTAATATTACTACAACTTAGTCTATTAGTACATTATGGTTTCACTATCACATAATATAAAACTTTTCAATTAATCGCAATTAACGTTTGTCAAATAAGCTTCGTTATTGAACTATGCGTACCTGTTCTTAGATCTGATAATAATTTCTGAATTGAAGTCGGCAAAGTTCTAACACCATTAAAGCTTAAGTATAACACTGTTCAATGAGGTTAACAACTTAAGCTGGTCGGACTGAATTATTAAGATACCAGTGTTGTTCGTGGTAGACAGCTAGTAATAGTGTAAATATTTCAGAGTTAGTTTTGCTGTTGGGTTTAATGTTGACTAACGATTGTGTTTCGGAATTTATATTGTTGAAATTTATATCTCTCGCACAAAATCATATATTATTTAATACAAACGCAATGTGGATTATTTTATCACATACATTTAAATTATCTCTCTTCTTTCAATCAATTACACACAAGAATCTCTTGACAGTATATATATATATATAAAATTATAACAACACATTCTTCAAATTTATATAGAAAATCATAAATTGAAAATGATTTATAAAGATTAATTTTGAATTATTTTTGTCATATATTTAAGTTTTGTACATTTGCTGCAAAATTAAAATTATGATTATTTTCTTTCATTTTTTCGTGTTAGTAGTTATATGTTATTTTAAAAATTTAAATCTGAGATTCATTATTTAAAATGACCTTACTGTAAATTTTCAATTTAAGTAACTTCATATTATAATCCCAATTTTTTCCACTTTGATCGATGCAATATTTTCCTCTTCAAGTTTATTTTTTATTTATCTCTCTGTTCCATCTATCAATGAATCTCTTCTTGGGATTTCTTATATAAACATTCTTATTTATATTCTCTTCTATTAGTGTAAAAAAGGGTCGAGAATTAAAAAAAACATTTTAAAAAATATGTGTAATTTCATGAATTACACTTCAATGTTTATTTTTAATGCTTTTGTTGTTTGTGGTTTATCAGCACAAACCAATGATTTCACATAACCCCACAAAAAATAATCCAATGGAGTTAGATTACATGATTTTGGTGGCCAATTGATAGTTCTATTTTGTGAAATAATGAATTCATTAAACTTTTGTTTCAATAAGTCTATTGAAGTCTTTACAATTTTTAAACGTTGTTAAAGTGTTAAACGTTCCATGATAATTTGTCAAACTATACTGAGTTAAAATGTCAAAATGAGCTTAAAAAATGAAACATGGTTGCCACTAACTGTCAAAGTTTTGAAATTCTTATTGAAAAACCTCATATTTTTAAATTATTTTGTACTTTTTATATTATCTGTCTATCTGTATCTATATTTTGATTTTTTTCATAAAAACATTATTTATAAAAAAATCATACAAGATTTACAAAACCAGAGATTACGTTGAAATTCAGTTTCAAACTACTAAAAATTGTATAAGTGTAGAAACAGGTCGTAGAAAAATACTTCAATAATAACTGAACGATGAATATGTGAAAAGTACAATAAAAATAAATATACCTAGTAAAATAAATGTATTACGAACGAATGTAAAATTTATATTGTTACGTATATTTTTGATTCGTAGTGAATTTATTTTTTTATTATTGATTCAGGTAATAAAAAATATATCGAAATTATGTAAACGAGAAAGGAACGTAAAGCAAAAAGAAACAACAGAAATATAAATATTAAAACTGAATAAAAAATCTTAAACATAATTCGATATAAATCCATAGTAGAAACACACCGCACTGTATTACGAACAGGAGCAGAGAACTGGAACACATCGACTTAGATTCATGTAATTCGGTAGTTTAGTTCTGAAGATTTCGACTTTGGATACTAGTACGATACACCTGAGAGCAATGATATGCTTCAGTAAATGAGTGTACTTATATCTTCGTCGGGATATGAATAAGAGATGCGTGTGGGATTGGTAGCAGCGAACTCACTACCATAGTAACATATACTCGGCACTAAATTATCTTTTCATACATTCAAATGTGTGTTATATTCATCGTGACAAGCAATACCACTGTACGATATGTGGATACGTGTGTGTGTGGTTCGTTGAACTGGACTTTTGAGATATGGCGTCTTTAATAAAAGTCTGTTTTTATTCACATGTATATCTACGGAGTAAATCTAAAATTCTTTGATGACATTTGCTGATACATACCATTCTCGTTTTATGTACTTCATAAGTTATGTTTTCGAGGGAAAAATATATTCGAAAAAAGTTATTCGAACGGATTCAACGAATAATACGTTTTAGGCTTAGAATAAATTTCATATATGTAACATCGAATACATTATTATATATTATATACTGTTCTTTGGTTGAACTGATTTAAGATTTACATATTTCATATTCATGAACGAATTTAAATTATCGTTTATTTTCATTGAATACTTCAATTTAAATATTATATCGAAAGAGAATAAAACGACCTCTTTAATATTCAACGTAATCTCCACAAGTACAATACAAATAATTATACAAAGCGTTTCACTTTTATTCTTTATGATGGGGTATTCTGATTTAATATACAATCGAATCAAATAAATAAATAATTATTTATGGGCGATTTTAATTAAATCAAACGATTGAGATTTAGAAACAGATTTATATCTCGGTTTTTTATTTGTTGTTTTGGAATTGTGGCTGATTCACTTTACACAAATGAATTTTAACCCCAACACCACAATAATTTTAAGTATTCAATAATCACTTATTTTTTATAATTATATTATCTATAATTATATCGGCTGATGCATTTCGATGGCCTTTCTGTTCGCATTAAGCCAATTAGATTAATTGTAATCCCATTAAGCCAACAGAAAGGCTCTGACGATGATGGCGTCGCCATCGAAATGCATCAGCCGATATAATCATAGATTATATAATTATAAACAATAAGTGATTATTGAACAATTTAAATTGTTGTGGTGTTGGGGTTGAAATTCATTTGTGTCAGTTTTTTATAATATAAATCAGTAATATATTTCATATATTTTAATTTGCTTCAATAAAATTACCTGTACCTTTCATAGAATTGATTTATTTTTTTATTATAAATTAAATTATAGAAAAAAATGTTAGATTCTTATATATAAAACAGAAAATAAAAATATTTTTTTTAAAATAAATAATAATTTATTCCAAATATCATTATACTTTTAAATGCAATGATCTATTTTTTAAGTATGAGAATTTTCATTAAATGAACTAAAATAATTACATAAAAAAATATTATTTAAATAATCATTATCAAACTTGATTAATTTCATATCACTGGAAAATAAATATATTTTTTAAAAAAATGTAATTTTAGTTTATTGAAAACATTTAATCCTTTTTTATAAAATTACTAATTTTTGAACTAAATTAATTTGTAGGTATCAAAAAACATCTAAATTTTATAAAAATGTTTTTAAAAAAACTTTATAACATCAATTCAGATTAAAATTAAACACAAAAAATAGTTTGACAGTTTCAATATATTCTTGCTATTAGATTGTATGTATAAATTGAATAATTAATAATTTTTAATACAAATTATTATCCAATTATTGGTACACAAATATATATATATATATATATATATATATATATATATATATATATATATATATATGACATGCCATTTAAGATTTTAATCAGAATTCCCATATTTTTATTATTAATGAAAATCTTGAAATTCTTGTAAAATGTGATGTACACATCGTCAATGTTAATATATAATAAAATAGAAATTATATATATATATATATATATATATATATATATATATATATATATATATATATATATATATATATATAAAGTAAAAAGATCACGATTGTAATAATCGTAACGTCAGAGATGAAATTAAAATTGTTATTTTAATTTATCTCTAGTAATTTCGTTTCATGATTGTGGTAATAAAAACTACAAGTTATATCTTGCATTCTAAACTTTATATATATATATATATATATATATATATATATATATATATACATATTGTAGATATTAAAATTAAATCTGATTCTCTAAGACAGTTGTATTGTTAGAAATATACAAATTAATCTCCATTTGTTCAAAATAAATTTCTTCTTTTATACACTAATACATGGAATATTCTTACAGTTAAAATTATTTTCTTCTCAATATTCTGTTTCTCAAAAACATATTTAAATTCAGAGAAATCAAACTGATGTCTAATTAACTTTGTATAAAAGTATCGTTATCTTATCACAAAGAAATGTTATTATGTATTCAATTTATTGTTATCTTCAAATTAAATACACATTAAATTTTGAAAAATAATCAAAATTGATATAATTTTTTTATTTAATATTTTTTTTATGTTACTGTATTGAAATAAAATGATGTATTTATATAAATGATTCAATTAATAAAATCTATTATATATCATCAATTTTTTTGACCAATGCTGAATTGAAGGCCTTTTTTAAAATTTTCATAATTTTGGGAGATTTTTGATCTTGATTCACGATATTGATCTTACTTGTTAGTTAATGAATATCTTTTCACTTTGTCTGGAAATATTTTTTAAGTTTTCTCCATTTGATTAGACCTACCGATATTCAAAAAATATTCTAGTACCTTATAATATTTTAGAATTCCGCTTACATATTTCAACTACTTTGAGGCATTGACGTAGGAATTATATATATATAAATGTATAAGAAAACAATTTATATGTAATTACAGAAAAAAGAAATGTAATAAAAAATCTTTTTATGTTGAGTAGCTATAAATGTTTATGATTTCACTGAAAAAATCTTAAAGATATTACTTTTATTCAAAATAATTGCATAAAATAACAACCATTAAGAATTCTGATGAGTTCTTGTATTGAAAAACATATTTTATTAAAGATGAGATTTTTTTATATTAAAATAATCATATAATTGTCAAACATATATTATTCATATAAAATGTTTCATAAACATTTCAATTTAAATAAATAAATAATTTATCAAAAACATTTTGGATTAATATACGAGTTACAAAGGGAAATAAAGTGTAGTGAAATACAAAAAACATTTCAAAATATTTAATATTTTATATACATATCCAAATGTAAGAATAGATTTTTTTAATAAATATTTTTCTATTTTTAAAAAAATAGTTCTTGATGTGAAAATTTCGTTTCTGAATATTTCCGAATTTTTCTGAGAAGCACCGAAATACAAATGTTATGAAATCAATTAATGATTCTGTGTACATTGATAATAAAGTGTCTAGTTAAAAGTATTTGGAATAAAATAGAAAATTAATACATTAATTAAAAAATTAAAAAGTGTTTGATAAGTTAATCATAGATCTAAAATGTCTTCATTTTGCTATTCTATATATTAGTCTTTGGTTAAATAAAAAATGACTATAATTTCTTTGACGTTTATATAAATGTGATTATTTACAAATTATAAAACTATTGATAAACTTTCTATATAACTTTCATCGTTCATTGATTTGTTTCATTCGACAGTTCGTCGTTTCCGATTCCATAATCAAATTAAGTAACAACGAAATAAACGAGCCACAATCTAACAAGTCGAAAATATGTGGTCTACTTGAACTGTGTTTATTTTTTTCTGCAAAACTTCTCTATTTAGGTCACATACTTTTATTAAATTATAGCAATTTGTTAGATTGGTTCGAGCAAGGCGAACGGATGAGATGACAATGTCCGCTGCTAATCGGGTTACTTCAGTTGTTCGTAATGTGTGTTCCGTCGTTATGTTCTAACACATTGTCATCGCTAGTGAACTTGTTTGAGGACTAGAATATTTTCACGAACTTTCTAATATGATTATGTTTATATCTACAACTTTATAGTCTATATTACGTAATTTTTAATATAATAAACGTACTCACTTTTCATTATATTGGACGACTTGTGTGTTTTTCTAGTTCACGACACTATTTCAAATATATTACATTGCCAATCGCGAAATAAACACACGATGATTAAACATTATACGATCATAGAACTGGATAAAGACTTAATATAATAAACGCAAATTGGTTTACTGTCGGATATGCAGAAAATGATATCATTTTATTTGAAACTTTAACGTATGATTTAATAAAGTTAAATATTGTTTTCAGCATTTTCTTTCTTTTACAAAAAAATTATATCTTTTTAGATACTATTATTTAATTTCATTACTAGCATCAATTCAAATTTATGTTAAAGTAATTATAGAAAAAAATATGGCCAATGATTGAGTTTATATTTTTTAATTTAAATACAATTTTCTACTGATAAATAAAATTTATATGAATTGTATTGTAAATAAATTATTAAAATTATATAAAATAATATTATAGATTTTAATCTGATTATATTTTAAATATTAATATTTTTTACATTTTATATTATTTTTATTAAGAATAAGATATTGTAATTGTAATTAAATTCATTATAATAAATCAACCATTAGTCGAATTTTATCAAGATTGATAATTATTAATATAGTGTCAACCAAATACGACACCTAAATTTGTATTTTATTTGAAAGGAACAAAAGAAACTATACACATGTTTCTTTTTAATAAACACAAATCTAGGCGTCATATTTGGATGACCCTATATATTATACTAACAAAATTAATATTCAACAAGAGAATGAATCAAATTGATTAATAAATTATTCTGAAGTTGAAAAATTCAAAAATCAAGGCCGTTTTACAGTATTTTTCTATTTAAAAATGAATAATCCTTGGTGTTCGGTCTGATATAACATTTCGTTTCCTAACTTTTCCAAAAATTATTGAAGTGAAAATGTTATGAAATATTAAAATTAATAAAAAAATAGAAAAAAGATTTTCAGGCAAACTTTTTGGATCTCAAACTAGTATTGTATAGGGTCATCCAAATGTGACACCTAGATTTGTGTTTTATTAAAAAGAAACATGTGTATAGTTTCTTTTTAGTAAAACATGAATCTAGTCGTCGTTTTTGGATGACCCTATATATATTAATAAACATTGTTTACACAGAAGCATTAACACAGTTTTTAAACGTTTTATTTTTTTAACTTATTTAAATTGTTAAATAAAAGCAAGTTGAGGGATCGATGAACAAATCAAATAGGGGTTGAAACTGCTGGTACTAACAAAATTGAGATTTACTAATTAAATTATTAAAAATGATTAATAAATAATTTTAAAGTTAAAAGAGTCATTAGTTTTACAGTATATATAAAAAATATTTATCATAAAACTTAATTTAATAACAAATAAAATTATAAATCAACAATAATAATTCTTTAATTAAATGTTTGGATGATTCCATAACAAATATATCAAGAACATCAGTATCTTCTCTATCCATTGCTAGATAAAGGCCTCTATTAAAATTTTCCAATTTTTATTACATATATATGTATATATATATTTGTGTATGTACAGTTTTAAAAAACATTTTTATTAATTTGATTAATTTGTCAGATAATAGATATCTTAATTTCATATGAAACATGAATATGTAATAAACTAATTTTATAAAGTTAAAATATACTTTGAAAAGTAAATTTAAGTATACATGTGTACGTGTGTGATTTTCGTGGAAGTCAGGTTTCAAGTTCATTTCATGAATATCATCATCTAAGTTTGTAGAAATGATTTCGACACAGTAGTATTGACTTTCAGAACAGATTTGACCCCGAACTTTGACTACACTATTTAACTAGTTTAACTGTTTTGTCATATCTATTCGAATGTAAACTTTCATAAACTGTTTTAATATGTAAAAGTACTTCTAGTGTGAACTACAATGAGAAGATTATAATTTACTCGACGTATATTTATCAACATGTTACTTACATGCTATAATGCACAACTAATTTAACTCCAGAATATTAACTGTTGAAACAGCAACTTAGTATTTGCACTTTTATCACATTACATTTATGTCATTAATGTGGGTATGTATGTATATAAATATACTTATATATCAAAGTGAATTTAATAATTGTTTACATTTTGAAATTTCTTATTATTTCAAATATTTTTTGAAGTTTAAAAAACATTTTATAATTGTTTTATTTTTTATACATCTATATTAAATTTTAATTATTTTATAATTAATCATACTATTTTGCCAGAAAAAATCTGAGGCATAAAATTTATTTGAATTAAAATTGTTTTACTGAAAAATATTTTTTTAGGGTAAATTTTCTCCAATCATAAAAATATGATTTTTATATTATTTTTTCGATTATTTATCATGAGAAATTAAACGAAGACAATAAGAACAAAGAGTGGGGGATAGAGTTAATATGTATATGTAAGTTGATTAAATAGTAATTGATTTTTAAAAGATCAATAAATAATTAAATATAAAAAACGATATTCAAGCAAAACATTTACATCTATAAAAAAGTTAATTTATATTTTGTCAACAATGCGAACAGTGGTGTTATTTGTTGGAGGCGATTCTTTCAACGGCTACTTCTAATAACTAAACAAGCCATGCGAGCTGAGAACAGGATATAGAAGTCGTGCGTGGCCGTTGACACAGGACAGGCAATTCGACGTCGACTACCACGACGGCCAACGAGGACGAAATTGAATTGCGCTAAAACGAATAACAGAATCAGACGTGTGAAAATTATTGTGAAGTGACCATGTCGGTCAACCGGAATGACCGGTCTTTGTGTTGATGAAGTCTCCTTGTTATCGGTTGCTTGTTTCTGTTGTAAATTTGGAATTTTCCATGTCGAACTTATATGGTATTCTTATTTCATTTCTGAACAAAGTTCGAATAACTTATATTGTATTATACGTTATTTACAATTTATTTGCATTGTCTTGCAAATAAGGGTTTTTGTTAGTCATTTCCAAGTTGAATCTATAGACACAGATTCCACAAACAATTCTGTATTTGCCTTTCTCGTTTGCTATAGTATTTGAATAAAATTTAAGATGAATTTTTATTCATAAAATTCATATGCATATTTTTTTTCTTAAACAATTGTATTTATTTTATTTATTTAATACTACTATAAATATTCTATTTAAAATAATAAACATAAATTTATTTCAATAAAAAAAATATTATATCAATCATTTTTTAATATCGTAGTTATATTAAAAAATATTAAATATTGTTTTACCAACCTTAGTAGTTCTAAAAATATTTTTAACAAAATAATATGATATTAAAACATGATCAGAAAGTATTTGATATTTTTTAAATAAGTATTTCGTTTTTAAACATTTTTATAAAAATAAATATATAAAAGGTGGTAAAATAAAAAAATCATCTCTGAGTGTTTTTAAATATCAAATTATATTAATAAAATTTAATACCAAAATTTCTTTATATAATATATTTTAATTATTAGATAATTAAATTGTCTAATTTATAATCAACAAATATTAAAAATTGTAAGTTGGTACAAAATCCACATTTTATAAATTTTCAAAAATAAATTTATACATTTAAACTATGAATTGCTTTCAAGTTCGTCTTTCTATTGGGTATTTTTCTGAAATTTTTGTAGTAATTAGAAATTTCATTTCAAACAAAAACTTTTTTTAATTAGACAATAATAATAGAAAATATTAATTATTATTTTACTATTAAAGAATTATTTGGTGTTTTTTAAGAGTGATAGAACTTTACATTGAATCCCTATCGAATTTATTTATATATATATATAAAGATGTTTTTTTAAGTTAGATAGAACTTTCGATAAGGATTCAATTTAAAGTTCTATCACGCTTAAAAAAACATATATACTATTTTATTTTATAAAATTTATAGTAATAATTTTAAACATCTATGTTTAAATTTATTATTTTTATTTTGTTAGAAATGAACAGGTAGTCATATTTAATGAACTTTTAAATTTAAATTATATTTTTTTAATGTTTTTAGTAATTCTACGGTGACTTTCTTTACATAATTACAGACTTTTGAAAAAGACTAGAATTAAAAATATTTTTAATAAAATTATCAGTTAACACTTTTTCCAATTAAATTAAAAACTAAAATAATAAAAATGAGAAATAAATTTATAAATTCTATATTTATAGAAAATTTAAAATACGTGACAAATTATGTACGAAAACATTACAAAACTTTATCTGAAATTTATTCACGAATAATGGTGATAAACATAAAATGAAAATTCGTATATTAAAACACGTTATAGAATCGCAATTCATTTTCCTCGTTATGACCGTAAAGTCGACACACAAATGCGGCGGACATCGTGGTTGGTGAATGTTTCTCTATACCTATGACCTTAACCAATAGCTGGTCAAGCTTTAGCTGCAACCCCACTCACATATAAGTCACGGTAATGGTCCCGCAGGGTGAGCAAACCGCAAACCAGACATCCTACAATAAGATTCAACACGAATATACTGTACCCTGCAGGAATATCATCGGGTGCAGAATCAGCCAGCGGCAATAACGGCACCAATGCGAAGAATATGAGTTCGCATCACAACGTTGGGTGCTCGCTTGTCTGTGTTCAACTCGCACAGAATTTTCACTGTAACTGATAAAAGCTGCGCTTCTAACGGAATATCATACGCCCTGTAGCTCGATAGATACGTACATATCTCGAAAATATAAATATCCTGTATATATCTATATATGTGTTTAATGGACGTTGTTATCAGATTTTGTACTCGTTAACATGTGCACTATAAATTATAATAATCTATGGGTGTTTCGGTAACTTTTATTAAATATCTGCGCGCTTTTTCAACATAGAATTAATTTTATTGTCGAAAAAGAGAAATACATTCAGTGGAAATCTCACGCCGTGCTACAATTATTATTATGTTAGCTTTTATATATTCCTAATTAAGTTAATCATTTTTATATTGAATGAAAATTAATTAAAAATCATCATCTTTGATATAATTTTTAAACTAAATTTCAATTAAAAAATTAAATCTAAAATGAATTACACTTTTTTAAAATGATATCTGATGAAAAAAAAAATGTAATTTTGAACATAAAGCATTTTCTGTGTATATTTATAAACACTGATTTGATATAAATTTTTCATAAACACATTTATCTTTCCATAAAATTCGATTGATTAAATATGACTATTTAAAAGGTAAATATTTCAACTTTGATTAAAGTTAATTAGTTGTATGAATGATTACACCAATTGATTAAATATATTGAAAATGTTGATTAATGGTATTATTTGTCATAATTTTTGTTACACTATCATTTAAAACTGGCACCAAATCATTAATAAATTCAATTTTGAATGCATCAAATTTAACCTTACTAATGAATAGAATCGTTAAATATACGAGATATTGATTTCAATTCAGTTGTTAGTTCAATCAATACATTTAACACAATTAGAATATATGTTTGAAACGTACACAACAAAACAATAGTCTCATTATAGTATGTTGATTTATATAAACAGACACTACAAGTAATCAATATAAATTAAATAACCCGTATTGTATACTCTTCATGAAATTATCGAATGCCTAATTGATATTATATCATTTAAATCCTTGAATATTATTTCATTTAGGAAACATATCTGTCTGTTTGGTTTGTCATCACATTGATTGGTAAAATAATCCAGACAGTAAACATGGCCATATGCAATATCAAAGTTGAATATCTTAATAATTAAAAGAATTTTGAAAATATAATTCGTTTGGTAGATTTTAACACTGGTATCAAATAAACGAGTGTTAAAATTTAAACATCACATTGCAAGTAGTAATTTTTCTCATGACTTAAAAATTAAATTCAATAAAACTATTAAAATAAATAATATCTTTTTTAACAGAATGTTTTTTTATAAGACTTCTGATAATTAAATTTTACAAATTTTCAAATGAAATATTTTGATGAATCCATCATTTTACCAATATTTATATCATTATCAATTCCTTAGAATATTAACATTTTTAAGAAAAAAGGATTTTACTATAACAAAAAATGGTTAAATTCGTATATAATTAGATTTTTTAACTGAAATTTTCAAAGTTATTAGTTTTATAAAATATTAAATAAAAATAGTTCAATATTTCTCTCAAACATTGATAAAAAAATTATACACAGTAATATTTTTTGGTAAAATATTTTAAATAAAGCTCTATATATATTATTGTACATAAAAATAGACTAAATATAAAAATAATTAAAGTAAATTAAAAAATAATTTTATATATTAGCTCTCAAGATGAAGCTTTAAAGCTTATTAAAAAAATGAGTAACATATTTGGAAAATATTGAATTAATTAAGTACGATACTTGAAAAAATATTTAAAATCAAAATTTAGAAATTTTCAGAGATCATAATGAAAGTGCATTACACCTGAAAAAATAAAAAATAAATAAAATGTTTTCGTATTCAGTAAATCAAATATTATATTCAATTTATTTTTTAAAGTAATTCATATTTTAATTTTTTTTAAATATAAAAATTATAAATCAAGTTCATACACTGATTTATAATTGATTTAAAATATTAAAAGTTATTTAAAAAATTAATTTATATTAAATAAAAACTTACTTTAATATTTTATTATTAATTTTTGCAAATAAAAAATATAAAAATATTATTTCGACGAAAACTACGAAAAACTAAATAACGAAAAAATTAAAAATATATTTTATAGTTGAAAATATAGATACGATACTACATTTAATTAAAGAATAATGCTTCATTACACAGATGTACATTTAAGAGAATTATTAAAAGAATAAGAATATAAAATATTTTTTTAGTATTTTAAAACTAAAAATATACACTCAACGCATGTTTCGAAATTATCTCTCGGCGCGTAAAGTTTTAAAAAAGAAATAAAATTTAATGAAAAGGAGAAAAGTTTTTCTGTTAAAGCGTTATACGTATATATATCTACAAGGAGTTGTTCCTAATCTGCGCCATAGGGATTTAACATGTAAATTCATAAAATCGTAAATATTTACTTTTTATACACAGCTTTTGCATTTTAAATATATTTCGTTTGAAATCTGTATTTGTATATATGTGTTTTTATACAAATATATTCAATTCTGTATAAAAGAACTATTGAAAAGTTTTGAACGTGTTGACAAATTTTATTATTTTCATAAATATATACATATATATATATATATATATATATATGTATGTATGTATGTACAAAATTCGATACACAATTGAATATTGCTGTTTGAAAATATTTTATTATTTACATTCCTAAAATATTTGACTGTTTTTAAAATTGAATATTAAAAATAATATATCCTATTAGTAATCAATGAAATATATATGTAATATTATATAAAAATAAATTAAATTTTGATATAATATATTTTTTAAAAATACACATCAATTCTATATTAATAAATCAATAAATTAAATTATGTTTCATTTTGTGCTTTTAAAAATTAGATTTTGAAAAAACAATTCTTGATATTTTTTTTAATAAGAAGGTAAAATAGAATTCAAAATCAGGACTCATATTTTTATATTAATTTTTAATAAAATAAACTATTTTATTAACTAAATTTTCGATTAATTATTTATAGCATATTCTTCGATTTGTACATAAATTGATAATATCATTAACTAAAGTGTACTATGTAATAATTGAACTAATTATAATTTAATTTACATACTATCTATAATATGTAATATATTAACTAAGTAATGAAATATTCTATTTTAGTAGTGTATGTGAATTATACGTTATTACGAAAATATGTTAAAGTCATAAGATAGAAAGAAATATGTTAGAGAAAAACGTACGTTAATTTTTGTTAAAACTACAACTAAGTTTTCTACTTTAGAAATATTTTTAAACTTAATTCACAAAGAATTTCTTTTGTAATAAAAATAAACTATCCGGAAGACTTAGACAAAAGAGTTTTAAGATTTTTTATTCAACTGAAAACCGTCTACAAACATCTTTAAACTCGCTTATTAAATCTAGACTAAAGTTAAAATTATTTTTCGTACTAAAAATATATTAATTCAAAGTTTTTCTCCATCACTGAAAAAATCTATAGTTTTATCACTTATATATATATATGAGTGTATGTGTAAGTGGGTATGTATGTATTCTTACACTTCGTATTTTTATATTTTAAATGTAATAATAGAAGTGAATTTAAAAAATAACATAATCTAAAAACATGATTTATTATCGTACACATATATTGTTTATTTTAACATTATTGTAAATTTTTAAAGAAAGTGAAAATATATTTCAGCAAATATTGATTATATTTATTTATACACATATATATTTATGTATGTACAAACATATATGAACAATTCTTCAACATTAAAGTTTTTCAACTCTAATTGCAAATGTTTCCGTACTGTTGAAAGTTTTACTTTAACTTCCTGACACGGTGGTAAGTGGCGAAAGAAGTTTCTTCAAACTTGATTTAATAAAGAAATACTTTCGATCAATCATGAAGAACGAACATTTGGTAAATTTGTCTCTGATTAGTTCAATTACGTACTATAAAAACAAGAAAAAAACTAGAACTATTAAAAAATACATATTATGTTAACCCATTAAATTTATTATAAATTAATTTTTAATAAATATTGTATACATCAATATATTCTTATAAATAGCAACGATATTGAAATATGAACAGATTAAACAGATATTTTGATTTTTCACAAATATACGATAGTAGAAAGAGAAACGTTTTAACGAAACAATCACTAAAAAATGAGTTTTTAATAGATTTTTCCAAATAAATTTTAACGTACTGTTCATTTTTAACCTCTTTTATTTTTTCAGTTTTCATAATAATATCATATACTTCATGTTTTTTTTTCAAAATTGACTGTTTTATAAATACTGTTCATCCTATATACCTTTGATATTTTTTATATTTGGAAAAGTGTTAATCTTTTGAACCTTTCTATATAAATTAAATATTTTTATATAGCTCGAAAAATTAATTTTAGAAATAGATAAATAAGTATTATAAATATATATATATATATATATATATGTGTGTGTGTGTGTGTGTGTGTATATATATCATTATCCTCTCTCAATCCACTGCTATATAAAGATCTTTCCTAAAATTCACCACCTCAATCGATATAATGTCTTTTTTTAAGTCAATTTCGACAAATTTCCTCATTTATCTGTCCCATCCATCTCTGGATCTCTTTCTGGACCTTCTTATATATGTAAGTTTCAAATTAATAACATCTCTTGTACATAAATGGTCTTCTTTTTTTACTGTATGATTCAAATTTTTCATTTTTGTCATAACATCCGGAATTTTTTTTATGATCCATTCATTTTTCTTCTTATCTTTTCGGGTTATTCCCAACATATATTTTCATGCTTCTTTGTGTTATATCGAGCAGCTGAACTATTCTGGAATTCAAAACCCATCTTTTACTGCCGTATGTAAAAATTAAGTAGGATGTATTGATCAAAAACTTTTTTTTAAACATATAAGAATATTCGACTTTATAATAATTGAATTTCTTCCAAACTGACACCATCCCATTGTACTTTTCTGTTCAGTTCATCTATAAACGTTTTTTTAGTATTAATTAGTTGTCCTAGATATACAGTGCAATTTATTTATTTTTTCTTTCTTGTAGTTCGATTTTTATTTGATTTAAAAATTCATTAAACATTATTTTTTTGTTGAGGTTTGTCATAAGACGTACATTTAGACTTTTTTATCCATTTTTTTATTATTTTTTCGAGTTCATTTGGACTTTTCGAAAAAATAATAACATTATCAACAAATCTTAAGTGAATATATATATATATATATATATATATATATATATATATATTAGGTTGGCAAATATCTCCCTCCCGCCTTCTGGTCTTTTTATTTTCGCCGCTATCTACAAAAAAAAAAAAAAAAAAGAAGCGGAAGGGAGATACTTGTCAACCTAATATATATACTAGTATATATATATATATATATATATATATATATATATATGTGTGTGTGTGTGTGTGTGTGTATGTGTTACTTAACTTGATTAAACTATTTTCCTTCCAATAAATAAAAATAATATATTTGACCTGAAAAATTTCATAAAATCGAACTAAATTTTTATGACTTGTAAAGATATTTTTATTTTTCAATTTTCTTTATTTATTTTTTAATAGTAATAGTTTTATGTCAAAAGTATAATTTTATCTCTTATTTTATGTACATAAAATATATATATAACAAAACTATAATAAAACTAGACATAAAATTGATATGCTTTAAACTGCACATAAATCTCAAATTTTTACTAATAAATAATATTTGAAAATAATTACGAAGAAAACGAAAATAAAAGACATTTTATTTTTACATGAAATTCAATTAGAAAAATTTTTATTAAATCGATTTATAGTTTTCAATTTATATCTATGTTAGATTATAATTTTAACCTGAGTTTTTCATTTTTTGTGGTTATTAAATAAATATTAATCTAATTTAGAGTGATTTTTTTTGAATAGTTTTTTTTAGAAATAAAATTTATAGAATGAAATACATATAATAAAGCAAATTTTTCTATTTAATTTTAATAAAAAATATAAAATAATGTATTAAGAATTTAAATCCTTTTTTGTTTTAAATATTATATCTATATAGTTATTTTAATAGTTTAATTAGTTTTGATATAAAAAACGTTCTAAAATAATTGAGATAAAAATTGATAAAATACACTATAGGTTTAGAAATAATAAATAAATTATGAAAATAAAAATATGTAAATATAATATTTGTGTATAGAAAAAGTAAAATATTTAAGTTTTTACATATTTTTTTAAAAAAATCGTTTTAGTTGTAACATATTTCTAGCAGAGGCGATAAAAACAATGTTATACACAATTTTATAGAAACGGTTATAGACCCAATTTTTATTTAAAATGAGATAATTCGCCGCATAAGAATTTATAATGTATAAAGATGTGCTTCCTTTACCAGCTATCGTTAACTTTAATCTGCGATTAGTAAATTTTGTAGACACTAAGAGGTTTCTCACATAACCCTGTGAAAATTATGAAAATTTCATGACCATATTTAATTAATTTTAAACGAGTTTGCGGTTTCCCGTACGCGGTATATATGATTTGTCGTGGTTCGAATAACGTGTATAGACTAACACGCATTTTAATTATTGCTTGTAAAATTTCCGTTCCATTTCTTATATTCAATTTCATTTACCTTTTAATTTCAACATTATATTTTTACTCCTACAATTACAGAATTAAATAAAAACAACATATTGAAATTTCCTTATTCTAATGATTCCATTTTAAAAATATTTCTAGTATTTAAAAAAAAAAACATAGATCTTCACTTTACTATTTGATAAATACTTTTATTGACATATAAGACATTTAAATTCCACAGTAGCTTGACATGTCATTTAAATTGGAAAAAAAGAATCGAATATAAGGTCTCACATTCAATTTTATTGTGCCTGTGTAGAAATGGCGATATTGTTATCCAATTTATCTTTGTCTAAGAAATTGCCATGGCAGGTGTAATAGATATCAGAAGTTCAGTTTAATCGGAATCGATCTCACTTTCATCACTGAATGTAACAGCAATAAGTTTGATTAAATGATCTCAATTTAGTTACAGGATAAATATTTCATCGTTTTTGTTACAATCAGCGAAAAATAATAATAAATTGGAACTTCATTAACTGATTTTGTACAAGACTTCACAGTAAAACGATTTGTGTTGATTTAAAAAAATGAGTTATTTTTAGAGAGAGAGAAAGATTTTCATTTTTATTAAAAAATAAATATTAAAGAAAATAGATATTTTATTTAATATTATTTTTTTTTGTAATTTAAATAATATAACGACATGCATTACCATCTGTCATGAGGAAGATTGCGTTTGATCGGAGAGTTCCCCAAGTTAGGGAGTTGGATATGAGGTTGACAACCTCATTTCGTAAAAAACATAATCATCACTAAATTCTGATATTGTCAGAAAAATCTTGTACACTAGAAAATATCGATAGTCGTTTCAAAAATGATTATGTATAAAATTTTAATTTTTTTTTTAAAAATTCTGTATATTTATATAATGAGATTCAGTAGTTGTAACTGCATAAAATTAGTTGTTGATTAATTACATTATTTTATTTTTTTAACAAAATTATACTTATTTTTTATTTATTTTGTTTCAAAATACTTTTTAACATATTTACACAAAATAAATAAAATTGTGTATAATTTTATGCTTAAGGGACATTGAAAAAAATATATTCTCGTTTGAACTGCACATAAATAACTAAAACTCTTTATCTTTGAGGAATTTTTAGTCATAATAAAAAAAACCCTCATGTTTCACTAGGCTTTTTGAATCTTTTCCTGGTCTATCCACATCAACATTTAAAAACAACACATATCATTATACTTACCCTCAACATATATTAGTACATTAGGATAACCTAGAAAGCTAAGTTTTGTAACACAAACATATGTATCACTACATGTATAGTAATTTCCGATAATAAATTTATATTTGATTTGATCTTTGAGGAAAATCTATTTGAATACGTTTTTGAAAACACCAAAAAACTCAAAATTATTAAAAATAATTTATGAAAAATATTGTTAAAATTATCAAAAAATTCAATACTACATATTTAAGAGTGTTTAATTTTTTTTTTATTTTACATTTGTATAAGAAAAAAATGAGCTTTTATACATATTTCTAAAAAATTGAAAAAATAAAAACAATTCATTTTAATACAGTAATATTTATTTAATTTTTATAGATATTAAAAAGAAAAAAAATTTGAAATTATGATGAAAAAGACACAAGAGATAAAAAGATGATTTTTTAAATTTGTGTATTGTTTATACAAATTTATTTGTGCAAAAATAACATTTAAAAATACACATTTGTATTGCGAGGGGGAGAGTGTTGGTGACTTGATTGGTGAATACGTGCATATATATATATATATATATATATATATATATATATATATATATATATATATATATATATATATATATGTATATATTATATGTTTATATGAATATGTATTTCCATAGTAGATAAATACATGGTATGCATAATTCGAAGAATGTTAGAAAGAGACATAAGCACGTATTTAAGTTTGTTGTTAATATGCAGTATAATATCTAATTATTCAATAATGACTGTCGGGTGCAACGTCGATTCTTTTGCATAAAACCCGAACGATAAAATCACTTACGCGGCAATAGCGTTTAATTAACACGGTGGCTAATACCGTCGTCATCTTTTTGATGATTTCATCAAGATTCATCGTTCCACCTTGATGATATATTTGCGGTGTAATATTGCGACGGCAATGTTTCACCACCGCCACTACCACTTGGTTTTCAGGTTTTAGGGTTATATCGTATTATACTGTCACGCGCCACAACTAAGGTGTCTTCTTGTCTGTAGGGGTTTTAAGCGACGCCATCAAGTTGAATTCTAGAGGGCGATGAATACCGAAGTATCTCTTTTGGATTTCATAGCACACTTGATATGATTCTATTATGTACGAGGTGTGTAGTCTAGTTGTTGGTAAGGTATCGCGTGTTCGTATATACCTTTTGCTGTACGTGTATACGTGGAATAGACGTCGCGTATACATGTGCACGCATGTTTGAGAGATAGCTATGTGAGCCAATTCAACTTTTGTTCTTCAATTTACATACATAACAATATAATTGAATTATGATGAATACGCTTCGTTTGCAAGCATCTCGTGTATTTTTAAATCGGTCGAAAAAATGTTCGCATGAAGAAACAAACTTCATAATACATGTTTTCGACGAAAATATGATTTCGTATACTGTTTTTGCCAGAATTTCTATCTTGATCTTATACACCACATATATATATATATATATATATATATATATATATATATATATATATACTTGTCAACATCAAAAACGTCAATATTGATATATATATATATATATATATATATATATATATATAACATGTTTTTTTAAGAGTGATAGAACTTTAAATTGAATCCTTATCGAAAATTCTATTAAACCTTAAAAAACATCTGTATCATACCTTTATATATACATACACATGTATATATATAAAAGGTGTTTTAGGTTAAATAGAACTTTTGATAGAGATTCAATTTAAAGTTCTAACAAGCTTAAAAAACACTCCATATATATTTATAATTATATATATATTTTATTCATTATAAAAAATATAAAATAAATAAAAAGATATAAAATACATCATTTTAGTTTTTCACGTTTTTTTTATTAAAAAAAATTATAATTATATTTCTAAAAAAATATAATAAAAAAATTCTTACTAACTCGTCTTTTAACTATATATTGATTACAAATTTTTCTAAAATAAAAATATATTATTTTTAATTTAAAAGTATATTTAAGCACTTTTTTAAAAAAAAATATTTTGGAAAAATTTTCTGTTATGTTTGTTGGAAAGACAAAAAGAGTAAAATTCTTTAATTTAAATTATTGCAAAAAATAATTGATCCAAAATAGCTCAGATATTAATATTAATTTACAAACATAAATGTACTTTTATAATATATATATATATATATATATATATATATATATATATACACCCGTCCCTCAATTTACGCGGGACTTTTTTTACGCGGAAAATTATACCTCTATTTACGCGTGACTTTTTTTACGCGGTATTGATTTACGCGGCACTTTTTATACGCGGTCAGATAGATTTTATTTTATATAATTTTTCATGGAATTTATTATATATCAGAGTAACGCAAATTCTCTTACTTGAACGTATGAAAGCACGATATAAATATATAAAAAGGTTGATTGTTTTGAATTACAGTAGCGATAGTGACACCGAATAAAATTTATCTACTTTTGTTTTCTATAACGTCATTATTTTTTTGTTAAGGTATGTGAAATAAATATGTGTTTCTACAACTTTACTAGCTTTTATTTCCAGTATTTTTCCTATTGTACTGACAGACTAAATTTACGCGATTTTCATTCGCGTAAAACAAATTCACGTGGAACGGATACTCTGCGTAAATTGAGGGACGGGTGTATATATAATTTATTAATTAAAAATTCAAACAGAATAATATTTAATTATAGTTAATTTAAAAAAATATTATATAATATGAATTTCAGTTTAATATGATTTGTTCAAAAAACTGTGCACAAAAATAACTTCTTACTTTTTACAAATAATTATTTTAGTTCATAAATAATATGCAAATATTTTGAATTACTTTTTTAAAAAAAATATATTTTGGAAAAACGTTCAGTTTTGTTTATTTGGAAGAAAAAGAGTAAAATTCTTTAATTTGAATTATTACAAAAAAAGAATTAATCTAAAATAGTTCAAATATCAATAATGATTTACAAATATTAAAATTCACATAAATAGTTTTACATTTGTACAAAAATATACACTAAATAATAATATATATCCACACATACACACATTAACACATACATATTTCACTTATAAGTATTTTTACCTATAGTATAAGGTCATTTAAACTCAACGTCTAGATTTGTGTTTTATTAAAAAAAAAATACTATACACATATTTCCCTATAGACCATCCTATACACATGTTTCTTTTTAATAAAACACAAATCTAGGCATCACATTTGGATGACTCCATATTTGAAATTGTAGAAATGTTCAATTTTTCAATGAAATATTTTCATAATTTCAAAGTTTAAAAAATAAAAATGAAAAAA
This sequence comes from Neoneuromus ignobilis, assembly GCA_029203775.1. Lineage (NCBI taxonomy): Eukaryota > Metazoa > Arthropoda > Insecta > Megaloptera > Corydalidae > Neoneuromus > Neoneuromus ignobilis. The sequence continues at coordinate 10,524,998 of CP092091.1, read as the reverse complement.
TTGAACGATTTGATTTACAACAGTTTGTTGAAAACTAAATTATAATCAATATTTACATAAATCATATATTCAGAAGAATGTAATATTAAATACAATAGCTTCGAATAACTACAATAAGTATTGATTACAAATAACTTCCAACAACAACAACAACGAATGAAATATAATTTAAGCATACATAAATAAATGTGTATATTGAAAATAATAGTAGTTACAAAACATTAATTTTCAATAATCACTTTTCGGTTACTATAAATTACTCTTGCTATAAAATTTATCTGTTCAACTAGATTGTGTCTATATGAACGTATGTTCTGGACGAATGCCATATTTTCTTTGTAGTCTTATGTTATCTATTATCGATGTTCTCACTTAAATCCAAAGAAGAACTTACAAACATCATCAGAAATAAATATAAAAAAATTGACTAAATTTTAAATCTTATATTTAATAAATATTCGTTTCTACATAAACATATTGATATGAAATATAAAAAGTCTGTTCAAATACAAATACGTTCATAGAATATAATTAAACACATGAGTTATATAAACTTTTGAGATATTAATATTCGATTTACTGACATGTTGTAAACGAACTAATGAATATACCTTAATAATCTATCACTAGAAGTTTTCGTAATCTGTCAGTGAAAAGTGTAAAAGTTTCAACTTGCTGTAATCACTCATTTTAATGTAACGTTATTTCATAATGACTCATTTATTATCAGGATTCTGAATTTAATTTTCAGTATAGATAACAAAACAGGGAGGATCGTGTTTTTTTCAGTACGCTGTTGTTAATTACGTTGTTGTGTATTTAATTGTCTTTAAATATTAAATTTTGTTATTATTATTCATTAGTTATGTGAACGAAATGCAAAATATGACTTCATCTGAAAAGTATGTGAATATTTTTATTTCAATAATTTTTATAATATATTTACTGGTCACTTTATAAATAGTTTCTTTATATATATATATATATATATATATATATATATATATATATATATATATATATATGAATTTATGTATGTATGTGTATCTTGTCTATTAATATATTTAATATTTAAAAATTCATTTCTAATTTGTACTTAAATAAATAAAATATAATAAAACTACCTCACTTTTAATTAATGATTAAATTTATATATATATATATATATATATATATATATATATATATATATATAAATTTATTTATGAAGAAGTAAATTTTAATATAAATATATTTTTCATAAACTTTTTTACTCATTTCTAAATAGGTACATCCATATAAATGCTCTATTATTTATGCACTTTATGTTCAAATACGTAAATAAAATGAGAATAAAAATCAAAACATGTTTATATCAACTCATATATTGTCATTACTTGCAACAGAAATTTATGTGGCGTTCAAGAAACTTATATTGAAAAAATTATATACTGAAAAAATATCCAGCTGTGAACATATTTTCATATTATAGAAATGTTCTGTGAATAGAAAGTTCAACTTTATATATGTTATCACAGATATATATATATATATATATATATATATATATATATATATATATATATATATATATAACGTATCAGCATATTTTATAATATGTATATAAAATCGTGTTAAATTTAACAAGTATAACATTTTCTGGTTATTTTAGATTATAAAAAAAGGTTTCATGTACTAACTTATTTTTGATTGTTATGTAATATAATTTGATTTTCTTTTAATTTGAGAGATATATTTCTATATAAAATTTTAACATAGCATTAGTTTAGAGAACAGAATTCATAGATACCAGTCATGTTCTATTATCGTTACTATTTTAAAATTTTATAGAGGGAACTAGGCAAATTTCAACCTGATTATAGTCAATATTTTTTTTGAATTTATTATAAAAATGTTGAATAATTGAATATAACAAAGAATAAATAAAACATTTTTAATAAAAATTATTCCAAAATTCCATCTACTATAAAAGAGTTTTGGAAATGTGAAGTCTTCTTCAACATTTTTTTATTTTAACAAGAATAAATAGATAAAAAATAATTATTTCCATTTTTTGTACCTAATATAGACAAAAATATTTAAATTTAAGTTAATTAACAACCAGAAATTATTTGAAGTCCATAAAGTGGAGGAACAAAATTTATCTAATTATTCTATAGCACCTCATTATCTTATTAAACAACTAACTCATCTCCAAATTTAAATTTTCATAAAAAACTTAATTAATACAAAACATACAACTAGAACAACCTGACACTCGTTTGTACAATTCTTTGTGGTTATCTGTTTTATCCGTCATTACTGATTCAAACGGGTATCCGTTTTAATCCACTGATTTTTTTCTACCCATTTTTATTCGCTGACCGCTGTCAATTATTTATATCCGTTACTGAAAACCGCATCCGTATCTCATACCTCATATCCTGTATTTTTTACCCTACGTATCTCTACTTCCACTTTTTTTATTTAAATTTGGTTTTGAATTCATATTTTATATCAACATTCTATTACTTAAATTATAAGATATAAATATTAATATCGTTTAATGATACTCTGTTGATTTTGAAAACAAAATTGAATATATATTATAAAAATTAAGTAATTCAATGTAAATATTATATGTGGCACTGATTAATAATTAATTTTAATGACAGTAATTTGATAAATAATATTTATTCTGAAATGGGTAAAACTAAACAGTCTATTAATATTTGAATAGAAAATGAATTAATAAAATTGAAAAAAAATCAGTCAGAATTAATCAATTATAATATTTTGTAACAATTAATAATTTTTTGATTTATCTACATTGTATTTTAATTAAAAATAGTATATAAAATAATTTTGAATTCAGTATTAATAAATTCAATTTATTACTAATTTAAAATTCTATCTTATTTTATATTACCATTAGTTTATTTTATAATTAAGTTAAAATTTCAATTTTAATCGATTTTATGTGAAATTTGTTAAATATTATTCAAAATTATTATTATTACAACAACAAATATAAATTATATGATTTTTTTAATCCTATTATTGAACAAATATTCTTAAGAAATACAAAATTCTAAGTGTATAAGAGAAAAAATAATCTGCTTATCTTTTAAAAAAATGAAGCTTTTGATGAAAAGCTTTTGTTTAATATAAATATTATCAGTCGAGTAAAATAGAAGGATTTCCTTGATTAAGAAAACAGATTGTTTATACATTTTCATAAAAAAGTATAATCTATATTTGTTTTTAAAAACGAGATTAAAACATAATTTTTATGTACATCGATCAGTTTTTCCATAATTGAATGTACAAATGATTTTATCATGACTCAGAATTCAGCAAATTATTTTTTTATTAATTAACAAACAAAATAATGTAATCATTTACAAATTAACAAAAATATATTTATAATTATGGAACGGCTGTATCGTAAACCTATTAATTTGTTTTAATATCGTATTATCTGAACACATATTTTTATTTAAGAGTCCAATCTGAAAATTCGTATTTCGAATTCAAAAATAATTTACATTTTTTTAAATATGTACATGTATGTACACACACATATATTTCACATATGTGTATATGTATAAACATTGTTTATGACTGTACATTTAAAAATAGGATTCGGAAGAATAATTCATTTTTAAAGCTCTCTTTTAAAGTACAATAATAAATCAAACATGTAAAATTGTTTGACAGGATAATAATATGCTGCGACTGACACATGTCAATTCATTGATAGCATACAAGAGCAAAATAATGTCACAATACACAATAAATCTATTTCAATGTTTTATTTTATATGATATACGTTTTATATGAATGAGTACATTTGCATACCTGTTTTTCAATAAATGTATTTTAAACATCAACTATACACATTTTTAATTATTCACGTTCTGTCTCTATACACACATACCAATAAATATATATATATATATTTGTATGTGTGTGTATAATTTTAGACACATTTACATATCTAGTCATTCTTTAATAAAACATTGCAAAGTCGTTACGAATTAACAAACTTAAACATTAAAGTTGTAAGTCATATATTTAACCAATTCTTGCTTGAACGTTTCGAAATACCTGAACGCCAATTTTAACAAGCAACATTTAATTTAATTGTCTTTACGATAGCTCTAATTGTTAATTTAGTGTAACGGAACACAAGATCAAATTTAATTGTAACAATTCGTGTCAACGAGTTACGAACGGTGAGCTGTCTCTGCTGCTTTTAACTTTGAATATTGTACATGTGTGATAACGATAAGTACTTTATCTTCGTATATTATATTAAATATTTCACAATAAATAATTAAATCAACTCAAATTACATTACATATTTATTATAAAATATTTTTATAAGTTTATATATATTTTTATAACTAATTATTTACTAGTTTATAAAAAAAATAATAAAAAATATTTTTCTAATTCCAAGGGATAAAATTGAAATGTTCCTCTTTTCTCTTATATATGTACATATGTATATAGAGAAATACATATTTATATGTAAACATACATACATACGTTGTTGCGTCTGAAGAAATATGTAGAATAATACAGTCAGTGACCGTTATGACACATATAAATATTTAGAAGGTAGTTTCTATGGTAGAATGGAGACAATAGGTGCCATCCACATTTACATTAAACAACGAAAGATCTGAAACGTAAATATGTTTCCAGAGAAACGGTTATAAAAGGAAAAGGGGTTGATTTCTGCAACGATATAAATCAAAAGGGTAGAACTACTAGGTACATATTGTTAAGTAATAATTACTTAGATGTACTTCCTGCCTTTGAAAGTAGTTAGACTCTATTTGTAAATATCTAATAGCTTTTACTGCAGTTTTATTTTATATGTATGGTTGTAGTTTTATATTAAAAAAAAATATGAACTGAATTATATTTTTATTTTATATTTAATTATTAAATACTCATTTCAAAAAAGATTTTTCTTATTTAAATTATTAATTTAATAATGTAATAACTGATTACAAATAAATGATATTGATTATCAAATTACAAATTACTTAAAAATATATAACACTTAATCAACATATATTAATATTTCAATTCTATGAATATAAAACATTTTATTTCGTATTATTATTATAAATCGAAAAAGGAAAATGAATACATCAATGTCAATCAAAACTTTCATGTATTTACTATAATAAAAATATTAATCATATATATCAATACATACATACACAAACATAAATATATATATATATATATATATATATATATAAATTTTGATATTTAAATTTGTATAGAAATAATTTTTTTTGAAATAGTAAAAATAATTAAAAAATAGCTACTTTGTTTGAATTTTTTTCTAATATGTTTTTCATAATTATAGTGAAATATTAAAACATAATTAATAAATACAACCTTTTTTTAAATTCACTTTTATTAGTTTCTAAAATATTCCATTCCATCATAATTTTTTAAAAAAAAATCATTTTCCATATTATATATGATCATCCAAATGTGACGCCTAGATTTGTGTTTTATTGAAAGGAAGCAAAAAAAATTTACACATGTTTTCCTATACACATGTTTCTTTTTAATAAAACATAAATCTAAGCATCACATTTAGATGACTCAATATTTTCAATTATATTTAAATAAAAATTCAATATAAAAAATATCTAAAGTTAAACTAATTTAAACGGATATATTGACGAACTATAAGAAATAATATTATTTTTCAATTAACTAATCACATAAAATCTCTTTTGAAAAACTCGTTTCGCTTCTACTATTCATAGCTTAAGGTTCTAAAACACTTTTCAGAGTTATTTCAGTTTGTAATGTTTTATCAATATCAATCGTGGCAGACAGTATTAAATTTATCCCGATTGAATGTGAGCTTTTTACAGTCATAAATTTTACAAAAAAAAACTGTATAACGCAAGCAATACTTTTTATGCAATGATTGATCTACTATCGCGGTTTTTTAACGCAGATTTTTTTTTTGTACAATATATGCATTTGTTTACATATATATGTACACATAAAATCTTTTTTGAAATTTTGTAATACATAAAATAATGTTTAATACAAATTTATAAAAAATATATTTGAAAAATATTTTGTACTTAATTAAAAAATATTTAAAATTAATTTCTTTTTTGTCTATAAAAATATACTAGACATTGATTTGTGTCATAAGAAAAAAATTAAAAACAATAATTTTTTCTACATTTTTCTAATTTTTATAAAAAATTTTCTTATAATTTTAATAATAAATAAAATATGCTTTTAAGCCCTTGTAGTATTTTTCTCTCTCTAATAATGTCAATCTAGTATAACATTTCTTGTCTGAATTTCGTAACGGTTATTTTTTATGAAATGAGGTCATCAACCCCATATTCAAGACTCAATTTGGAGGCATACTTTATTATATTTTTTAAAAAATATTTTTGACAAAATATATATATTTTTTTGAGACAGATTTTTTATATTAATATTCTTATAAACATTTGGAAGTTGAATTAATTTTTTTTTATTGTAAATAATAATTAAATTTAAAAAATATATATTTTGATTAAAAAAAATATTTAAAATAAAATATTTATTTCAGTCAGATCTATATTATTTAATTTTTTTTTTAATTACAGCATGTCTATAGTTGATGACAAAAAATGATTGAAACATAAAAATAAAAAAAATGTAATTAAAATAATGAATTAAATATATAGTTTATTTTGTATTTTTTTATCAATGTAAAATAAAAGATGAAAATTATTTATTTTCATTTTATAACAGATATTTAATTCTTTTTTGAGAATGTGGAATTTATTTCTGAAAACATATATATTATGAATAAATATTAGATTTTTATAACAGTTATTTTATATTATAATGTTGTGAAAATTTTAACAGTAGTATTTTTAATGTGCATTATGAATTCAATAAAAATCAGTTAAAAAAATTAAAGTATTCATCACGTACGAGATATGAACACCGTATTGAAGTGCATGAAGGTTATATCGATTTTTCAATTAAATCAAGTAAAAACATCAATAATACATCAATAAAAAGCAAATCATAATAAAAAATTATTATTTTCCAATTTGGAAATGCATAAAGCTATTATACATACAGGGATTATTTTGCAGAGCGTTTAATCAAATATGTCCCGTATGGTTCAATCCTGGGTGCAATATAAATTGAAAATCATAGTAATTTGTTCAATCGAACTAAATGTATGTCACTATCTCATTGATCAACCCACAGGGAACTGTAATTTTTTACCCATGACAAACTGTACTGTTATAATTCGTCATTGCTTGCAGCTATAAAATTGCCTCATATAATTTGTATGTGAAGTGAAAATCGAGTTGATTAGGTCATTTGAGATAGAGGAGGGGAATCGATAAAAAGCTAGTTTATTTAATCCAGTCAATTCGTCGAAATAGATATTAGGAATGTCATCGGATTTCATGTGGAATTGATATCTATGAGTTATAATGTTTGTCTAAAAAAATATGATTATACACACACACATATATAAACTTATAAATAATAATTTTAATTAATTAAATTATTTCCTTAATCTATTATTTTATGAAAGACTTGCTAATTTTAATTGTTTTATAAAAAATATATTTAATTATCTAAATATTTTTCTTAAATTCAATTTGAAAAAATATTTTTGTTATATGTTCACATATTTTATATATATATATATATATATATATATATATTTGTATATAAAATATGTTTTTGTCAGAACATATATTCACAAAAGAGCAACTGTCGTGTATAATTCAATAACAAAACTTCGCGTCAAGAAATATTTTGTGCAATAAATAAAGTACGACTAAATTATTTGCATTCCATATTGTTTGAAAATGTCTGACATAGTCACTATAGAAATATACAACAGGTAAATTTAAGGGTGGAAGAGATGAGTTTTACGTTGCGAATTGTCGCAGTGAAATTAGTTTTTGCTAATTTGCCATATACGTATTTGCTTCGAGCCGGAGTAATTTGGGAACTGCTTGTTTCGTATTGTGTCAGAATTATACTCGTAATTATATTGGGTACCATTAAAGTGTGCGGTTTTTGATTAACATGATTGAGTTTCGTTCTTAACTGCATATTTATCTGAGGTAAGTTTTTGGATTGAATGTGCACAAAGGGTGAAAATTGTACTAACGCTGTCTTCCATACAAATTGTACTAATTGCGCTGATTGAAACTTTTGGTAACTTGTTCATTTCATCATATCATTTATTATTTAATTATTTTACTTTTGTACATGTCAGTTTTTTTTTAAATTTTACAAGATATATTTTTTTTAATTATTAGCAACAAACGACTGTTTTCTTTAAATAAAGTACTTTTTGCGATGATAAATATGTTTTTAATCATCGATTTATTTTCTTTTATAACCAATCTTTGATTTAAGATGAAAAAAATTGATTTTTCGAAATGTCGATTTTTTGTAAAATTTTCCTTACTATAGGTCGTGGTTTTTTTTAGGTCAAAAATTGAAATTTTTAAAATTCACTTTGATTCAATATTTTTTAGTATAAATCGATTATTTAAGTGAAAAATAGTCATTTTCAAATAAAAATAACATTATTTATTAGAAAAATGAATTTTTATAACCGAAAATCGTTTTTGATTAATTTTCTAATTTTGTAAAAAAAATCAAATTTTTTTAAAAAACATTTTATATGCTTCAAAATGAAAACTTTAGATTCAAATTTTATAATTTCAATCCATTTTTGTATTTTCATTAAGAAAAATTGAGATTTTCTACACGAGATTTTTTTTTAAATGAAAATTGCGATTTTTCATTAACTTATCAATTGGTGAACTAAATTAAAGGTTTTTTCCACAAAAAAACAATTTTATGTTGAAAAATGAGATTTTAATCATCGATTTACTTTATTTTATAACTGATCTTTGATTTTACATAACAAAAATCGATTTTTGGAAATGTTGATTTTTTGTGAAATTTTCCATACTATAGGTCGTGGTTTTTTTAAGGTCAAAAATTGAATTTTTTAAAATTCACTTTGAATCAATCTTTTCTGTTAGAAATCAATTATTTAAGTATAAAATAGTGCTTTTCCAGCAAAAATAATATTATTTAATAAAAAATATAATTTTTCTAATCAAAAGTTATTTTTGAACAATTTTCTAATTTTTAGTAAAATTTAAATTCTTTTAAAAAATCATTTTATATGATTTAAAATGTAAAATTTGAATTTAAAATTCATAATTTAAATCAATTTTTATATTTTCTTTGAAAAATTAAGATTTTCTGTAGAAGAAATTTGTTTATAAGTAAAAGTTGGAATTTTTGGTCAACTTTCAAATTGATAAACTCAATTAAGTTTTTCTGTAATAAAATACTTTTTAAATTTTAAAATATGATTTTAATCACCAATTTACTTAATTTTGTAACTAATCTTTGATTTTAGATGAGAAAAATCGATTTTTGGAAATGTTGATTTTTCGTGAAATTTTCCATACTATAGGTCGTGGTTTTTTTGAGGTCAAAAATAAAAAAAAATAAAATTTACTTAGAATTGATATTTACTGTTATAAATCGATTCTTTTAGTAGAAAATAATCATTTTTCAGCAAAAATAATATTATTTAAAAAAAATATGATTTTATTAAAAGAAAAATAACTTAATCATTTTTTTCTTAAGCTTAAACTAAAAATTATCACTTTAGTCAACAAAATGAAAACTTTTCATTTAAAATATGTATTTGTGTTTCAAATAAATATTTCAATTCGATTTTTTTTATTATCATTTACATTACTTTTGTACAATTTTTGACACCAGAGAACAATTCTTCAATTCACATTTCATATTTTCATATGAATAGAATTACTTCATTCACTTCTTTTATGAAAAGAAATAGTATTAGGAAATATTACTTTATATTATTAAAAAAACTTCACTTGTTCTCGAAGCTGTCATTCAAGAAAAAAGTGGTGAAACATATCTTATGAAATATTGTAGAGTATCTACTTGAAAACTTATATTTTATTTATCTTTTTACGAAACTATTATATCAATACCAAAAATAATATATATAAAACATGAGTATAAAAAAGTGTATAGACATATTATCGAATACATACTGTCAAAAACTATATATTATATATTAACCAGACTGTTCGTTTTAGACAGTTCAAGAGAAACAAAATATTTTACTAAAATATTCTTTTTTAAAAAAATAACGCTCTGAAATCTGTTGAAATAAATCGAAAGATATTAAACTGAATTTTTTTTTCTAAATGTATAAATTGTTTTATATTTATAATAAAGACAAAATATTAATATTTAATAATTAATATTGACGAATATTTTTAATATACATAGTTTAAAATGAAAAAAAATATATTTTGTAAATTATTAATTTTTAATAAATGGTTTTTAAAATAGTTTGTAATTAACAATTATTGTGTTGTATAAATTTACAAATAAAAGTATATAAATGCATATATATATATATATATATATATATATAAGTAAATATTTATAAGCATTGAAGTATAAATAATAAATTTAATACAAAAACTATAAAATAAAATATGCAAAAATTGCGAGAGTTTATATGTTATAAACATTGAAGACGATATTTTATTGAATTCTCTTTTTTCGAAAATGTACCTTATAAAAGATGTATAAATGTCTGAAAACAATTTAAAAAATGTATACGATGAAATAAGCGTAGAGAATCTTATTTTGTTGGAATATTATATAATATTGATAAATATTCCATTGAAAGAAAAGTTGTGATTGTTGATTTGAAAATTTTAAAAAATTTGGATTATTTTAAAATTGGTCTTTTAGATTGTAAATAGAATAAATTATATTAGTAGAAAATAATTATTTTCCAGCCAGTATAATATTCATAATTGAAAAATATAATTTAGTTATTCCATTTTTATACATATTTTCATCAAAACAGTTCAAAAATGTAAATTTTTAACCATAAATGGACAAATATAATTAAAAATGTAATTTGATATATAATAAAACTGTTGAAAAACTCATCTAAATACTATTATTTGGTTGAATTTTCATTATTTATTATAAAGTTTACAAGTAATTCAATAATAAATTTTCATGTTTTATCTGTGAAAAACTTTGATTATTTTTGAGGTTAGATTCCTGTTTTATTTTTTTAATAGAAATAATCATTTTTAATGTGATTCATGTTCAAATAAATACATTTATCTTATCAAATTTAAAATTAATTTATTTAATATTTGGATAATACGAAAAATTTTACACATTATTATATAGAAATTTTATTATAAATGTGATATTTTGAATAAGAAAATTTTCTACACAAATCATTATCATACAAACCTATATTAGCACATTGTTCAATTAAAGCTCTGTCTAAATATATATGTTTATATGTATTTGTAAAATTATAATTTTTGATTAAATAATATTTGACAAAATCTAAATTACAATGCTTTATATATATATATATATATATATATATATATATATATATATATATATATATATATAGAACACGCAAAGAAAACACCTGTCACAAATAGCAACACTAAAACCCTTTTCATCCGCAATCGATAATATGAATTGCAAACATAACCTATAAAACTATCACAACACAGATTCGCTTTGTAGAGCGTTGTATACGAGGTGTGGATGGGTTGCTACCAAGCTTGCTGTTAAAGTCAGGTGTAACAAATAACACGCCCGGATCCTTGTAGTTCGAAACACGGTTGCTTGGTCTGGCGATCATAATTTATTAAACAAACTGCCGTCTCCGCAAACGTAAATAATTTCACTGTCTGTTCAAGTAGCTTAAAAGTTCATTTATAATAAATCCGTTGTATAGACTACCGTGATTATATCTATAGAATTTATTTCTCCGTTCGAAGAATTCTCCTCGAATCGATAATGTGTACTTTTTTATTACAGTATTTTTAATGGTCTCTTAAAATAGAAAATCTATATGTCAAGCGTATGAAGTTTTCTAGTTTATTAACATTTAATATAGATTCGTTCGTAAAGCTAATTAAAAAACAGATTATTAAAAGAAATATGAAATGGTTTATATCTAAAGTTTCGTTTACTAACTTCAATTTCAACCCCCATATGTTATTACATTTTAAATTGAATATTTTCCTCCAATCTATGTACTTATCGTAGCTCCCTTCAATAACTGCATCCGCTCGTGCATGAGTCAATAGGCAGATAAATACATATCAAACCAACATCTAAGTTGAGTGCTTGTAGAAAATTTCAACATGGTTATGTACTTTTTGTCCAGTGAATCGTGAAAATTATATAATAAATATGACGATATATATATAAAATTAATTATTTACATAAATATGTATGTATGTATATATATATATATATATATATATATATATATAGACACAGAGAGAAAATAGTTTTTGTAAATTAAAAACAGAAAACATTTAAAAAAAGATATGACAAGTTTTACCTTAAAATTATTTACATGAAAATGAATAATTAATATTTTTCTTTTATAAAAGAAATTATAATTATTAAAAAAAAATATTATTTTAAAATAGTTTGCATAATAATAAAGTAAAATTAAATTAAAAATAAATTAAATTAAATAATTTTTTCAAAACTGAAAATTTATAATTTAGAATATGAAAAAAATCATAAGTTAAACAGTAAAAAAATTAACGAAAAAGAAAAAATTATAAATTCAATTATTGTAATCCAAAAATTACAAAATACATACACATACTCGTATATCAGTAATTTCATTTTTTTGGATTTGTTTTAAAAAAGTTCTAAAATGAAATAAAATGCTCATATTTTAAATATTAAAAACATATAGTAACATTTATTGGAAATAACCATTAATTATAATGAATATATTAATACGATGAATAAATTTACAAAATATTTATTTATTATATAGTTAGAAATAATTATACTTATATTATTAAGAAAATATTAATGAAATATAAATCTCTTATCATAAAAAATATTTTTAATGCATTAATTAAAAATTGTAATGCTATTTAAAAATTTTATTACTGATAAAAATATAAATGTTTTCTTTATGGCCAGTGTATCAACAAACAAATAATATATTTTTATCAAATCATCCAGTCAATTTGAGCTTGTAAAATTGATGTAAACCTGTGTCAAATCCACTAAATTGTGACAAATCCACTTAGGAATCTTTCTTTTCTTTTAACTGTGATGAGTGCAATTTTTCTTCTAAACGATAGGTAAGTTACTTTCAGCAAAAATGTTCCAAGTTACAGGTAGTAGATTTATATGTCAGTAATTTTTCACGCCGTATCCTTTTTTTGAAATGATAATGTTCCATTAATTTAAAACTAAATAATCTCTTTAATATATCAAAACAGCTCTCTATATATTTATATATAAACATTTGAATTAATTTAGTATAAAAATATGTTTATAAAAATTTATTAAAAAAATTAACTATCAAATTTATTTCTTCATCAACGACGAACATATTTAATTTCTAATAATCAGGATATATTCATATTTAAATTAAAAACTTGTCTATTAATTGGAAAATATCTGTTTAGAGCTACGATCGTAATCATTGTAATGCTGAAATTATTTTCATTTCATTTCTTTAGGGAAATAAAAGTTACGTTACATCATGATTTGTTTTATTCGTTCGTAAAGTTTTTAATAACTGATGCAAATATTGAAAATTTCATAAAAGTCGACTTTGTGTGTTTTTCCAATATTATCTGTATATTTTCAATTATAAACTAATAAAAGTTTGATTATTTAATAGGAAGTAGTTATGAAATTAAAACGGTAAATCAATAATGTTCAATTATTCGTTATTAATGAGTATGAATAAAAAAAATATCTGCAGACACAATTTCATATATATGTTTGTTTAGTGTATATACGTAGGTTTTAGATTACAGATGTACTTAGAAGATAATAGTATAGGTATATCCATATTGTAATTATAGTAATTGTTCCATAAAATAAATATTTATCCTCTAGTAAACCATTACATTAAGAAAACAATTCACTATATTGCCTTTCATGTACTATGCAGATATTTGTATGTTGTAATCTAGTCATTATATAAAATCAACAAAGTCTTTTTTATGTGTAGACAAAGTTTTTATAAATGAAAATATTTTTTTAAAATATATATTTTATAAAATTACGCTATGAAAAAATTCGAATTTACTGAAATAAATTCACAAATAATTTGAAATTTGATATAAAAATAATTATAAATGTGTGACATAATCTGTCAAATAAAAAATATATCTGAGCTGAAAGTAGGTTTATCATTGATATTTAGATAGAAAATATTTTATCTTTTTATAAATGTATAAACGACTTTTCATTTAAATTCAAAATTTGTATTATAAAATATAGCAGAGATATTAGGATTAAATTAAATTATTAATTAATAAATTCCAGAATAAAGATTTAAGAAATTTTCTTATATGATAAAAAGAGATTAAAATTATGGTCTTGTTAAATTACAAGATTACTAATGAATTACAAGAAATCGAAAACGAGATATTAACATGAGTTAAATTCTTAACCGCTTTGATTTACCAGTCTTTGAAGTACCTGAAAATATCAAATGAACTAATTGTCTCAATTTCATGTTGAATTTTATCACATAAACCATTTAAAATTTAACCATTATCTTTATGAATATCTGTATGATAAATATTATCCATTTAAATAAATGAAGAACATGTAGATGTATAATTTACTGATTTTATCACAGGAATTTAGTTGGCGCAAGTTGAAATAAACGGATATATTTGTCTTCAATAGTAAAGCTGGTCATTTATATAAAATCACAAAATAACAAAAAGTCGGATAGAAATAGTCTTTAATAGATTTTCATTCGTTCACTAAGTCTATTGTGGTATTGTTATAAGATATATGTTTAGACACTATCTAACAGTAGTAATGGGTTCCTTATTAAGTTTTACGAGTGGATATCTGTTTCGATAATGGATTGATTGAAATGTTGTAAATTCACTTCAATCAAAAATATAATTTTAAAATTGTTCTAGTATTTCTAAAAAAATATAACTTGTTATTTTTTACTATATTTGAAAAGCAAGTTCCTATCAAAGTATGCAAATAGTAATCAGTAATTATTTTTAATATATTTTTAAAAATATAACAATACAAATAAAGTCTAATCTCAATTTTTAAAAATATTTGTTTTAAAATTAACATGGTTGTCTCACTTTAAATAAATTTAATAATTATTTTTTAATAAATAAAGTATGAAATTAAAAAAAAATATATATAAAATAACTTTACTATAAGAAATATTATATATTGAAATATATTATATATTTACTTACAATCTTAATAAAGCACCCTTTTTTATTTTTTTATGAAAATAAATATATTAAAAAATAATTGGTAATAGATTATTTTTAAGGAAAATTTAAAAAAATGTTATTAAATCCTATTAATATAAATAAAATCTTTTTTATACAAGAAATAATTTGTTATGTTGTAAACTTGTATAAAAATAATAATTTAAAAACAGAATAAATCCATTTCATTTATATATTTTTAAATTATTTATTCCATTTGGAAATAAAAAAATATTTTGTGTTTTATGATTTAATTAAAATGTTTTAATTTTTTATGATATATAAAAAAATATATAAATTAATTTCTTATTTTTCCAATAATATTTTTTGTAGCTAATTTTATACCAATTAAAATGATTGAACAAAATTGAATTTTCAAGTAATATACTTATATCTGGAAGAATTATCTATATTATAACGTACATCTTCACAATTCAGCTGATGCTTTTGGGTTTAATTAAGTTCCTAGATGGAAATCTTAGTCTAGCATACGATTGTTCATGTTTAATTAATGTTCGAAATTAAAAGCATTAGAAAGCAGTCGTTTCCAAGTGGATACTATATTGAGTTATTGACCAACATTGTATCAAGAGTTTATAGTACATATTCTCTTTGAATAAGAAAATATTTCAGCCATTTAAAAACGAGTAAATATAATTTTTAAATTATTGAAATAATAATATTCATTTTTGAGTTATTTTTTTAAAATTACTTTTTAAAACATGCAGTTCTTATAAATACATTAAATCATTTATAAATATTTAAACTGAAAATAATTAAATTTAATTCTTGACAAAATTTTATATTTTCTCGAATTATTTTTGATTTATGATGAACATGAAATTTTTAAAATGAATAAATTCCTTTTTTTCTCAAATATTCGATTTTTTTTATAAGTAGCTGTTCGATTTTATTTCCATTATCGATAAAACGTCGCGATCCCACTACATAACCACCACAATGTTCATTTCCACATATCGGTGCGGAAGACTGAGTGTCATGTATTCGGTGTGTGTGACACCAGCCATTTACAATGATTAGCTTTGCTGCAGGCAACAAATTCATTTGCCTCGCCCATTATTGCTGCAGCACGAATATGTTGCTGGCAAATATATACTGCGCCATAGTTGTAGTAAAACCGACATATAATAGTATTTGTATTTGCATAAATGAAATACATCGTTGTTTCTTTATTCTGCAAGGAACGTAATTTGTAAAAAAATACGATTTAATAAAAATTCTTAATAGTTAATATGTAAAATAATTCAATTTATTGCAATGGAACTTATTATTAAAAATTATTTGAACAACTGTTTTTAATGTTTAATTATATATTTAATGTTTGAAATTTTTAAAATAATGAAATGCATTATTTATATTTTCTTTGTAAACGTAATGTATAATTTGTATAAAAAATAGTATGCAAATTAAGACAAATACTTGGAATAACTCATTAAATGATAATATTTTCTGTACAGATATATTTAGAATATATAGAATAATACATGCGAACATTCTAAATCAATTATATAATTAAACATGTCTTTAATTAACTATATCATGTATAATTTAATCTGTGTGATACATTTATGTGAACATTGCTTCATCGATCACTCGTGTATATTACAAATTTAGGTACTGTCTCCAGTCAATTGGTATTATGTTTTAATGAAACATTCAGAAGACTACAAGTGAAATAAATACGAGGGAATACGTGACAAATCGTGATATATTAATCATACACTAAGAACATATACAACAGTAGTTCTTTTCTGAGATATAAGAGAAAATGGCGAAATAAATTTTGAAACATGTACCTCTTGTAATACATATGTTCATACATATATATATATATATATATATATATATATATATTCTGAAAAGATATCTTTGTGGAGGAACAATGTTTACAAGTTGTCTTCTTCTTTAATAACGTCTCCCTTTGTTCTCCTTAGTCCTTCTATAATTCAATTATCAGTATCTTCCTCTCTTTATTAAATTATAATTATTTGAGAAAAAGTACGATGTGATATCTATTGAGAATATTGAACATACGATATTAAATATTGCTCTAGAAGAAATGTATGGTTCTAAATATATGTTTCTTTGATAAGAAAAATATTAGACGATATCAAAAGTAATTTAAATTTATTAACGATTCATTAAATATCTACATTAGGAATTAGTTATTCAATAAATCTCTTAGAAATTATGAATTTTATTAACATAAATTTCAAAATAAATCAAAATCAGAAATTTATTCTAATATTAAATTTATTAGTTTTTGAGGATTTAAAAATAATTTTTGTTTTTATTTAATAAATATTTTTATTGGAAATTTATTTTAAATTCTGTATTATATTAATTACAAGTTTTTGAAAATTATTTTCAGTTTGAAATAAGATTTGAAATTATTGTTATTTGATATTTTATAATCTTGTCATTATTAATTTATGAAATTAGTTTCAGTAGTTAGAAAACAGGTTTGTGGAAATTAGTTTTAGTTTTGAATTTAAGTTTTTGTTTTTAACTTTTGGTTATATAAGATAATTCAAATGAGATTGAAGGATATTAAAAAATAATTAATTATATTAAACAAGTCAATGCATGTAAAACCATTTAGTTTAATTTAGACCACCCTATATATATTTTGTTAAGTTAAGCTTAAACATGTTATCTTATTTTTAGTTATTTATAAATAATTTAATAAAATATTTTTAACAACAAACACTTATATAAGAATATAAATAAAATATGAAAATTTTAATAGTGTTAAAATGACCAAAATTAAACCAAAATACGTTACAATAATATTTATATAAAAAATAACATAATAAAAAAAAATCAATATCAAGACTAATTTATCACTTAAATTTGAAAAATTGGATACAAAATTTACTTTTTTCTTTTTTAAAAATTGGTATAAATACAAATAAAAAAATACAAAAATCCAGTAAAATATCTTTGAAAATTGTATTATAGGAAAAGTAAAGAAAATATTTTTCATCTAAATGCAATACATTTTTATATAATACAAACTTAGTTTAACAATTCATTTTAGTTTTTCTCCGATTTAAAAATTTTATTAACACTTCATCATTAACAAAAAAATTTTCACAGACTATTAATTATTTATTAAATTTTTTTGAACATTATGAATAATTTTAAATATTTTTCAAAATTCCATCAGTACAAAATTATCTTCAACCCATTTTCTCTTATCCCAAATAATCTTTTCTCAATTATAATTTCATCCTGAAATTCATCCCAATTTTATTAATTTAAATCATTATCTATGTTTTCAAGTCCTTTAATTTATATCAGTCAGCTTATTCTTACAAAAAATCAACGTTTTTAATTTTTAAGCATATTTTAAGGAAATAATAATACAAATTCCATAGTATGTTACAAGAATTTAAAATTTTACTTATGGATTATTTTGAAATGATTATTTATTGTTATTTATTTATTTAATTTTGTGCTTTTGCTGTTCATTAGAAATTGTTTATATTGAAGATAATAATAAATCTGTATATTGCAAAATTATATTGTTTTCAATTTGTAATAAACTCGTTATTACAATATTTAAATACATATATTCAATATTCAATTGATTAGTAACACAAATAATAAATTATTCAATATAATACAAGTTTGATGAAGTAATTTTCTACTGTTTGTCATTGTCAAGTGAATACAATTATAAACTACGAAATAAACGAAAATTTTACAACATAATAACATGACTACATGTCCGTATCCATAATAAATACATCGTTTCGTGTCTAATAAAAAGATTCTTTGCAAAAAAAACTGATTTATCGAATAAACTGTTCATGAAACGATCGACAAGATTTATATGTCTGTACTCATGTTTGAAAAATAAAGTATTATTATATAATTACTATTCGTCGAATTAATTGATATGATTTACGCATGTGAATAACAACTACAACGTATGGCCACAAATCACCTAGATTGGCATTATATTAAAAAAACGCCAGAAATGAAAACATTGATGTGAAAAATTAACAAGGGGCGATGTAGGTATTGTTAAATTTTTTATGTAATTGTCTTCATTGATTATGTTGACAAATGTGGTTGAATGATATAATACATTATAATGACCATAAAATTTCATTAATTTTTATATAATTTGCATTTTTTAGTATGAGCAGATGACGAATGCTAATGTTTAAATGTATCATTTCGGAAATTACACATTTAACTGATTAACAAGCAATGATGAACAAGAAATTAGTAACGATATTAATTTTATTTACAAAAATTTAAAAATGTAAATCTGAAAATTATCAAATGTCTCAATCTTCGTTTCTTTAAAGATAACTAAAATGTTTCTGCAACTAATCTGCAAGAGACAATAAACTCATTTAATGAATATCTTTAAATCATACTTAGAAACATCTGGAAAGTTGAATGGAAATATAAAAAAAGTAGTAAAAATATTCAGTCCATGGAAAAAATAGAAATGTATATATAACTTGTTTTATATAAGAATTTAAAGGAAAAAATTATTCATACAATTATATTTTTTTATTATTTTAAGCATACGCTTAAAGAAACATAATTTATTAATTGGTTTTTATGACTGAAAAAATATTTGAATAATTATTTTTGATTTTTTTGTTCAATTTTTATTTAACATTCAGAATTCTTTATCTCAAAATTAAGTAATCTTTTATCAATTTTGTATAGTTTTTTTTTGAAAAAAATTTTTATTCACTAGTTTATAATAATTTATTTACAATTATTATTAAAAAAGATATTCTGTAAAAATTCCCTTTTCTTGATTTATTTATTTGAAAAAAATTTTAAGTGATTTTTTGTAAATTATTTTTTTAATTATTATATTTCTAATCCTTTTTACATTTTTTTTCATTTTTTAAATATATATATAATTTCAAAAATCCTATATCTAAAGATAGAATTTTAGACGAACCATATTTTACGAATCCAGGAAGTTGAAATACTACTACTACATTGCCTTTAATAATCCTATTGTTAACTGTGAGAGATTTTTATTTAAAGTATTCTGATTTTTATGATGAATTTCGATCAGGATAGCCAAACCTGATATCGATGACAACGAATTGTTTGCTATTCTGCTGTCAAACCCTTGTCAAACTACCACAGAAATTTGAAAACAACTCTTGAGTTCACCAAACCACTTTATTTGTGTATATCTAACTATTTGGAACGATTCTGGAATTTTCGTATAGGATACTATCTGAATTGACTCAAACATTCAATAAATTGACTTCCATCTAATGTTTTATTACTGTCTAAAAAACATTAGGAAATCTTCTATAACTTTATGTTCGTATAATAATATAAGGACTTTTTGTATAATCAATTTCAAAAGAAAAATTTTGAATATAATTTTTTTAGTTAAAATAGATTGGGTCCTTTTTATGAAACTTTCTAAATAAGACCGTTCTACTTCATTACCAGAATCTTCCTCTCTGGAAATCCAAATATGTCCAAAGAATAGATTTTTTTATCATAAAAATTAATGAATTAAAATATTAAATATAATTTTTAATATGTTTTTTTATTTTAAAGTTAATTATTTGATATATTAAATGTTTACGAATTATATTTTTGTTGTAGAATGTAAATCGAAAAAAGCTTATTTAAGCAAGTCGAATAACAGTTTGTAGATATTTTTTACTATATGTATATATATATATATTTATAGGTATATGTTTACTTGTGTGTATATGAATAGGAATTTCATATAAAATTTGTAAAGCGAGTAGGTATCAACGAGCGATTATTTTAAAAAAGATTTACAAAACCAACAAACGTGTCTCACACCGTTTTAAAATCAAATTAACCAAAAAAAATCTACAATTTGAACGGAGCGGAGTAAAAAAAAATGCAAAAACTCATTTAATTATCACACAACACCGGAATGTGATAAATTTTAATTCAAAAGCAAATTTGCTCCCGTTCCTCACACCCGTGTCATATAGTAGTCCGCTAAAACATATTCCTGTTGGTCGAATATCAGCGTTTATATAAAACACTGGCAGTGAACGCAATGCCCGGCAGGCATCATCGCCGCCATGTTGATCTCGCAACAAACAAGGCAACAGCAGGAATCGCACACTGAACGTCACAGGCAAAGCTGCTATACGTCACTCAACGAATCTGTCTGTGCGTCTGCTCGTCTGAGCGTCTGTTTGTTTGTTCATTTGTCAGTGTCTGTGTGCGAATAGATACATGAGGTGGCATGTCAATCATGTCACTTCATTCCTCGCTCTGTGACTACAGCATTTCATTAGGTGTGCACGTATCGTAACAAACTTGTACAAACATTACGAGAAGTTGAAACAACCTCTCAGTACTGTGTAGGAAATCAAAGTACTGTGAATACTTCATAGACGACGCGTGTACAAACACGTACTCGACACACTTCCGAGGCGTATTAATTAAAAATGTCGAACGAAATTGACGAATCTAGTCAAAAGCACGTTCGATCTTAACTTGATAATTTAATTTCTTGCAATGCAATCAACAACACACGGTCTTATGTCAAAGTAATCTAATTTATAATAACAATTTTACAAGTTAAGCAATTGAAATATATTTCATTAACACAGTATGAATATACAACAAATATAACATAAAAAATATATTTAATATAAAATTTCATAAAATCCTTAAAAAAATAAATATGAAAATTTATTTCATTTCTAATAATTTTTGTAATCAAATATATCTGATAATTACAATGAGATAGAATAAAAATATACTACTTTGTAAAACACACACACACACACACTGATTATATATATATATATATATATA
This sequence comes from Neoneuromus ignobilis, assembly GCA_029203775.1. Lineage (NCBI taxonomy): Eukaryota > Metazoa > Arthropoda > Insecta > Megaloptera > Corydalidae > Neoneuromus > Neoneuromus ignobilis. The sequence continues at coordinate 10,502,778 of CP092091.1, read as the reverse complement.
TATATATATTCAGTCAAGGATTTAATGTATTAAATTATTTTTGGACTTTTTTTGTACTTAAGTGATAAAAAAGTCTGTTTCAAATGAGAAAAGAAATATCAATTTATTGTAACTCAATTCAAATTTATCTTAATTTAATTTAATTTTTATTTTATATTAATATTTTTTTAAAATGTTTATACTATTATATATACAGAGTGATTTTTAAGTGTGTTGAAATGAATAATTATCAAAAATCTATCTAACCTAAAAAAACTCTTTTTACATAAATACATATGTGTATATGTATTTATTAAGGTATGATAAAGGTGTTTTTAGTTTAGATAGAAATTTCGATAGAAAATCAATTTTAAGTTCTAACACATTAAAAAACACCTCTCTCTCTCTCTCTCTCTCTCTCTCTATACATATATATATATATATATATATCCACTGCCTGAAAAAGTATTTTCCAGTTATAGATAAAAAAGTATAGAGTAAATGAATTAGAAAGGATATTAACAGAATGACAATAATTGTTTAGATTTCGAGGATTATTAGTACTTTTTTTCTTGTTTTTACATTAATCAGTTGATAAACAGGTTTCGAGTAAATAAGGAATGAAAGTATTTTACACTTAGATATAATTTTTTGTTTTAACTGAAAATAATTTCTGAGTTTTCTTAATACAATTAGATTTACTAATTTTTAAAGAATATTGTAGTATATTATAGAATTCTGTGTGCATCTATTTACTACTTTGAGACAATAAAATAGGATTTTTTAAGATTATATATGTGTAAATAGATGTTGACTGTCTTTTACCATCATGATGATTTGAAATTAGTTAAGAATCTTTATAAAACTCCTTAATTCTCTTTAATAAAAGAACACTTTTTTATACATTTAAAACATAATAGTACTTATAATAAAATAAAATAGAAATATATAAAAATAATTTAATTTATTAGCTATGTATGTATATTTTTAACACGTATTTTTTTATAAAAAAATATGTACATATTTTTATAAAAATATATTATTTTGAGTAAAATAAAAAATTTATACAAAAAGAGATAAATTTATTAACTATATGTGTTTTTCTATTTTTTTCAACACTTAAAAAAATTCTCTGGAAAAAAATCATATACATATTTTGTAAAAATTATAACCAAATTTTATACAAAAATTTCTACTGAAAAAAATTGTTACTTTCACTCTATTTGTTTATTTTTAATTTAAACAAGTTAATTATGATATCATTTTATGATACTTTTTGTATGTAAAAGTAAAAAATTCACAAAACTAATTTTAAAAAAATATATTTTTCATAATTAAAAATATTTAACAATTTATTAATAATTTCTATAATTTTATATACAATTCCACACTTCACTGAATTCCAAATTTCAGCAATAAATATATTTATTTTGACTAAACTAAATAGAAATACTAGAAAAACATTAAAATAAAAGTGACTTTCTTTACAAAAATCATCACAAAATTGAAAAAAAAACATTTATCTCAATATTTTTCTTTATTCCGTGATAAGATGTGTTTTGCTGAAAGATTGTTCTATTTTAAGATTTAGTTATTTAAAAATATAAACAAATTACTAATATTATTAATAGCTCTTATTTATTAATTATTAAAAAATTAATAAATCATTTTCTTTAATAAGCAAGTGATTTTTAACATTACAGAAATTACTATTTATTGTAATATTAAATGAATATTCATGTTTTATATAACAAATATATTATTAAATTTGACTGAAAATATTTATTTAATATTTAGATAATGTATTAATAGATAATTTATTGGATATATATATATATGAATATTTGTGTATACCCTATATAAATATGGGAATATAAAAATATCAGTTATTTTTAAATCCTGCAAATTTAAATATGATGGTGTAGCATAGTCGAAAATAATTCAATTATCGTTTCCACTACGTTGTTTACAAATACTTATACATACACATACATACATATATATATATATATATATATATATATATATGTATTTATAAATGTGTATATATAGTTAACAAATATGTGTCTATTCTTCTCCGTATTTATTACATCACGAAGTAACAATACACGTTGTAAAAATGTATGCATGTTTATAAAAATATTTTTAAATTATGATTTTTACAGCTGATTACGCAGGAATATTGAGTTTCTACATCAATTTTGATTCTTTGATTTTTCCAATATGAGTTTACGTGGAGTGTTTTCCCATTATATTTAATGAAAAATGACAGATGAGTTTTTCAATTCAACATTTAACATGTTATTTTTTGTATAAAAAAATATCGTGTTTGTTTTCGTCTATATGTTATGTGTATTACGAAATAAATGGTTGTATTTGAAATAAGTTGGTATATTTAATTTAAATATAAATCAGAATTAATGATTTTACGAGTATTTTTTATATTTCTAATAACAATTCTTGTTTATTATTTTATTTTTAAAATATGATTAAAAATTGTCATCAATTTAAATTTAAATAATTTCAGCTAATGGTATAATTATCAAAACATTTCTATAAATTTATTTTATATTAAAAACGATCTTTTAAAACATTGTGACTGATTTTTTATTAGTATTTTTCTGAATATTTATTCAAAATGTTAACATTTTCCAGTATCTCTCTTATATATATTGATGAAATCTAACCTCTTTATTTTGCTTGCGAGATAAATAAAAAAAATTCTGTACAAACGAGTGAAAATGGAATTAATTTGAATACAGAAATATTTATACATTAACAACATTTTCAGATAATTAAAAAAGTAAAATATTTTTAATAAACATCGAATCATAATTTGTTATAAAATGTTTTAAAAACACAAAAATGAAATTTTTCAAATATGATTTTATATTTTACAGTATTTTATGAAATATTTATATATATAGTTTTTACAGTAAATTGTCAACTTGAAATTAAATAATGTTAATAAAAAATAAATAAAAACTCGTTATCTTTTTTGCTTAGAGAAATGTCATACCAGAGTTTTTCTAAGAGGATGAGTTATTTTTTTATTAAAATGATTAAAAACGAAAAAAATGAATTTTTATGAAATGTGGTATAGAATTGTTTGGTATTTATGTCCGTAAATAACTCGTATTTCTTGTACGAAAATTATTGACATTAATATGCCAATAAAGCAAGACATTAGTTGATGTTTATTGAACGAATTGTAAACAATTCAATCCGCCCATCGTACTTTATCTAGCATGCCACGTGACCGGTTAACAATCATCACAGGAATGGTGATCAATGGCCATCATCAGCTAACCGACGCCCTTTGTTCCCTCATTGTCGTCTGATAACAATTAACTGGTACATAATATAGAGAGTTGAACGAATGAGAGAGAGGATGAGATAAATTGCGGTTATGTACACTATAGTACGATTACGCTTAGGGAATACAACCCTGTTTTGTGGTGATTGCATTCACTATTACGTACGTGTTATCATTGGTTGCCAATGAAGCAACGAATTTGAATTAGAAAACATCAATTTTCGAACCTTTTTGTCGAGCGGTATCGTGATGAAGTTTTTTTTTTATATAATACGGCTTGTCTTTTTAAACTAGTGTTTTATTTAACATTGAAATCGTTAATTTCATGGAAATATATTCAAATAGTATATATAGATTGTGATTATACGAGATAATATTTTAATACATTATTAAAAATGTAATTGAATTTACAATAATGGTTTTAGTAATCAAGAAAAATTTAAAAATCTCAAATTTTTGTAATTTTTTTTAGTCAATGATAAAAAAGAGATATATAGGGTTATCCAAATTCGATGCCTAGATTTATGTTTTATTAAAAAAAACTATGCACATGTTTTTCTAAACACATATTTCTTTTTAGTAAAACACAAATCTAGGCGTTACATTTGGATAACCCTATATAAAAATATATAACATATAACTATTAAAATAGATTTATTTTTTTTATATAAAAAAAACAAATTGAATCCAATTTTGAAAACAAATATCAATTTGTAAAATGGTATATAAAAACTGTAATGATTAAAAGTATCTTTAAAGCCACAAAGTCGAAAAAAAGGATAATACATTTTTTGCTTTAAATGTTACTTCGAATCATTTGCGATGGCGGATATAAAAAAAGAGAAAACTTTAATCCTAAAAACCACTGAAACAACAATTCAACGACACTTACAATATACGACACATAGATGTATATAAAAAAACATAAAACTCAAACACACACAAAGGTTGTTCCTAAACTACAGAAAATCGAGCAGAAAAAAATACTGAAATAGACGATTTTTTATAACATTGCTTACATATGTATATATATATATATATATATATATATATATATATATATATAAATTTATATATATGGATGTATACATTTATATATGTGTAGGTACGAATGTGTATTCGGTACGAAAAGCTTCCCGTTGAAAGAATGAGTAGATAATGAGTGTTGAAGAAAACGATGTAAGGGGATCGACTACAAAAAGAATGAAAAAGAGTACAAACTAAGAAAAATTGCGTCGACAGACGCAGGATAGCGCCGGCCACAACATTCGAAACACAAAAAAATGTTATCTTGTTTCAAGCGAAAAGGGATTTCTACTATCAAAGAACACTACCTACCACGATTCGGAATCAACTAGACAGCAAATTCTGATTAGTTATCTTTTTGATATATTTAACAAGTTTTCTTTTTTCTCTCAAATACTCAATGTCAATGCAGGATGAACGAACCAGCAATGAAATGAAAGATTTTAACGTTTTGTTACATCCTTACAGATCTAACATACTCATTAGTTTCTATTTTTATATGACATTATATATATATATATATATATAAATTAATTTATTTTCTCTTTTATAAATGGTTTATGAAAAGATTCGAATGCTTAAGTCATAAAAAGATTGAATTTCTTTTAGAGGTTACTTAGATTAATCAATAAAAGTTCAAATAAACAATTAATGATATAAATAAACTTTAATAAATATTAATGAACAACTCAAATATTTTATTTAAACATTTTAATTATGATTATTTAAAAAAATAGTAATTATATTTATTTTTCTTTAGCATATTAAAAATCGATATTGAATTTTTTTTTAAATTATAGAAATTTATTTCTAACTGTTTTATATAATTTAAACATATGATTATTGTTCTTAAAAAAATATTATAAATAATATTTGAGAAAAAAATTCTTTAAATATAGAGTCATTCAAATGTGACGCCTAGATTTGTGTTTTATTAAAAAGATACAAAAGAAACTATACACATGTTTCTTTTTAATAAAACATAAATCTAGACGTCACATCTGGATGACTCTATATTAAATCCATAAATATAATTTTTACATACAGGCAATCATTACATGGAAATATTTTGTCACTCTGATATCCATTATATCTAATTATTTTCTGTTTTCAGATTAAAATAAAATAAAATTCTCTTATACGTATTCGAGTTAATTATAAATTTATTTTTTTTAAAACAAAATTTCAACATTTCAAGATTAAATATTATAAAGTAGAGTGTAATGTGTTGGAATTGTAATAATAAATAGATAAATGTACAAAGAGAAGATATCTAAAAATAAACAAAAAGATATTTTAAAAGAAAATGATAAAAATTTATAGAAAATTCTGTAAAAACACCACTTAAAGCAGTCTGTATAAAATTGTTTAGAAAAACGAACCGTCAAAGTTCTGCAAAGCATTGTTTGTGTAAACAAAACAAAAATTGTGACTTCATTATAAAAGACTTGTTTCTTTTATTTTTCTGGAGCTTTTAACTTAGCATTTTTTTATTTCTAAGTAATTTTTAAAGACAATATTTTATTTTTGAAAGATGTATATATTTATACTTATTTATTTAAGTAATATCTTTTTTATTTTAACCTTTAAAATCAAAAGAAAAAAGTGAATTTCATATATATATATATAAATATGTTCAAATGCTGGTTTATATAGGTGTTTTTTTAAACGTGATAGAACTTTAGAACTTTAAATTGAATCCCTATCAAAAGTTCTATCTAATCTAAAAAAACACTCTTATTATATATACATGTGTGTGTATTTATATATAAAGGTGTGATAAAGATATTTTTAGGTTGGATAGAACTTTCTATAGAGATTTAATTTAAAATTATATAACGCTTAAAAAACATCTATATACATTTAATTAAACTATCAATAACATAATTATTTATTTAAAAACACATTGATATATATATATATATTTAAAAAATAATTTATATTACATTGTTTATATTTCTAAACAATGAATTATGATCATGTTTTTAGAAAAATTTACTTGATTAATATTAAAATAGATACTAAATAATTATTAAAAATGATTAGTATTGATTTTTTTTAAAAAAATATAATAATACTTAAGTGTGGTAGAAAAATCTGTATGTAAAATATCAGAGGAAATAATGTATTATTTTCAGTTCTGAAATTTAAAACGTTTATTGAAAAACATTAACAAATTGTTAATGCAAGATACATTTCCAAATAAGTAATATAATTTTTAGCTCGTTACAAAATTTCCAATTGAACTAAAATTTCAATGTGATAATTAAATTCCTGGAAACGTCCGATTTCATTAAATTATTGATGTAGTTTAAAAATGATGTTAAATTGTTTTTCGATTGATCAACATTAATTAAAACACTACGTGTACTCACTGTAATAGTTTAAATATTAGCATTCGTATGCATTTAAATCCTCATATATATATATAGAGTATCCCATCAGGAGCACAAAACTTAATTTTTAAATAAAACATTTTTTTTTGAGTGAACGATGCTAAGTGTATGCTTTTAATAACTTTTAACACCCTACATATATAGTAAAATAATAGAATTTCTTTTGTGAATACACAATTCGTATCAGAAAAAAGAGCATTATTTAAATTTTGAATATAAATTCTTAAAATAATAAGAAATAATTGATTTTAAATATTTTATCTATAAATATTAAGTTCTAGTATATATGAGGATCGTTTGATAAGTATGGTAAATTTTAAAATTTATGAAAAATTTATTAAATTTTTAAATTTTATGGTAATTTTTTTACCATACTTATCAAACGACCCTCGTAAATTTGTTTATACACACAGTATTAATAATTGAATTTATTTTTTACTAAAAGATGATAGATACTTACAAAAAATAATAAAGATATGGCTAATAATATTTTTAAAAAATATATATACAAAAATTAAAAATTCATTTTTTTCTTATATTTAAAATTTATTAAAATACTATCAAAGATCTTTATTACATACAAAATAAAATATGAGGTAAATCAAATATCCCACATAATATTTTTCAATAAAATTATGTACAAACTAAAATTTACATCAACGAATAACTGGAATTATGGACTCTGTTTATACGCTATGAATATTTTTATTAAAACATATTTTCCCTTATAAATAAATAATAATTCATAAATGAAAACTAAACCATAAAATAATATTGAAATCAATATTTTTGTAAAAAAGTGAACAAAACATATCACACACACACGATGCGTAAATTTTCATCTCAGTGAATATTGTTTAAAGATTAAAACACTGTGAAATTGTTCAATACAGTTATGAAATTCAAATTAGTGCAATTAATTTTAAATCATATATTTGATAAATTTTAATTAGTTGTCCACAAAAACATAACCTTTTTTCATAGATTTTTATTCAAAATATACATTTATATTTACATGTTTATGATTTTCTTACATATATACATACATATGTGTGTATGATAACATGTTACGTGATTTTGAATCATGCATACACTTAAAATGGATAAATGCTCTTCGATTGGTCCTGAACGGACATCACTGATCCGTGATTTGTATTATCCAGTGAACGAGTCAAAGACAGATTACACACTGTTTGTCTTGTTAAGCCAAACGTTGTATGCAGTTGATGTTAACTGTTTTATCAAACTGTTTTTGTACACGAGACACGCATGTTCTGATACATGTGAATTAAACGGTTGAACGATTGTTTTTTGTGGAGGTTTCAGTAAGGAAAACAGGCTTACAGCATCCCTATTTACCCTACTATACATGTACACATCTCAGTATCTCGATAAAGTCCATTTGATTACAATTGAATTTGTGTATTGATTTGTACAGATAAAGGATATAGAATTAATAACGTGGCTTTTACTGAAACTAATACTTTTTTTCATTTTTTTTATAGAGAAATCAATATTTCAACTCTACACTATTTATTATTATATTCAATCATAATTCATTAATTATTTCTCAATAATTACTCAACTAAAAAGGCTCGTCTAGAAGAGTAGTAAACAAATAAAATCTCAATTTTATTTCTTTGTATTTAAATTGAAATTCCTATAAAAATTATTTTAATACATTTTTCATCAATTAAAAATAAAAAAATATATGCATGTATATCGATAAAGTTTGCATTGATTCGAAAATAAAAAAGAAATAAATAATATGTGAAATATTTCTTATAAATTTCTTATACTAATTTTTCCATATTCAAGATTAGTGAATAAAATAATACTGTAAAAAAAATATTTTCATTATTTTTATGAAAATGAGATTTTGTTCAAATTTTTTATCAAATCATCAATAATTAATATTGAATGTCTTTAAAATAATTTAATCATCAAAATAAAAATAGTTTATTTTAAAAACATAGAAAATATTGAGCTACTAGAGCAAGCTCTTGCAACCTTTTAAGCGAAAGACCAGTTACAAATTTTGTGAAATCTTAAAAGGCCACAACACTTTCCAGCAAGGGCAGGGAATATGGTGTTTCCTAGGTGTGGTGGGTTAAAAAAGGTATATTTTATATGTGGCTTGTTGAGAGAGACGTTGTTATATATTTTTTTGATAGAAATAAATATAAGAAAAAATTGTATATCTAAAAAAATTACCTCACTTTACTTTGCTTTTATTTTTTTAAAATATTCAATTTCTTACCGTAAATTGCACAAAAATGTCAGAGGGACTGCAGGTAACACAGGCTCACTCTAGAGGATAAACTTATATATTTATATATATATATATAAGCACCTATATTTTAAACATGCATATGTATATAATAATCACCATCATATCAATTTACATTAGCCCACTGCTGTGTGAAAGCCTCATTGAATGTTACCATTCACTGGTACTTGGTTATACTCACCACACTAACCAGACAGATTGGTGAGGAATATATATATATATATATATATATATATAAAGTAACTATTATATTTCAATGTAAGTTGCTTTGAATGTAAATTATTCTTTTTTAAAATACGAATAACATGCATTTTTTTAATAAAAAATATTAAAATATAAATGAAAATAACAATATCAAATAATAATAAATTAATCTGTTTTTCTACCCCTTTTATAATATATATATATATATATATATATATATATATATATATATATAAATATGTAAATGTTATTAAATGGAAAACTATAATTTCACAATTGCAATAATTGAGATATGTAAAATTAATTAAAACATATCCGTTTTGAAATCAATTACCAATATAAGCAAAGAAGATAATTACTTAAAATTAGTTGTTTTCAATAGATAGAGAATGGTTAATATTGATTATTCGTTTATCAGTTTGTAAATATGTGCTCTCGTGCAAATCAAATTTACATTTTTAATCCAGCCGACTGTTTGCTTTCATTCTGTCGACTGATCTGTTAATTCTGTTTTGAACTTTCTCTTTGTTTCATACAAACATAACAAGGGACAATAGTTTTTTAATTATAAGTTTTTTGTGTAATTTTAATTATTGATCTGAAGTACATATTCAGTAAAATATTTTTTTTTATTTTGAAGGTAATTAATTCAGTAAAATATTTTTTAATTCCATAAGAAAATTTGGAGACAATTACATATTTAAATCTTTTAACTGTTTATTATTAGAAATCATTTTTATTATATTTAAATTTTAAGATTATTTTTCCTCTGTATAGAAAAAAATGTGTTAAAAATATTCTTTTATAAACTTCGTAATTCAATCAACAGTTTTTATTATGGTTTCAAAAAAAATATTATTGATGAATATTTATTTTAAATATTTTTTTTTCGATTTTATTTTATCATTATTGAAAATACTTATTACAACATAGAATTTTAAATTGATATCAAAATATAATTTATATTATATTGTTAAATTATAATTATTTATAAAATTAATAAGTTTTTAAAATTTTTTAAAAAAATTTCTTATTGATCTGCAATTTTTTTTAAATATATATGTAATAAAATATATAATACATATGTTCTAAATTTCTGAAAATATACTAGATAATGTATAATAGTTTCCAAATTCTCTCCATTAATTAAATCATCATCAAAAATAATTAAGTATACTTCAACTTGTATTTGATTATTTATTTAACTCTAATCTTAAGAATTTATCTCTCTTTTATTCTCCAATTCTCTTTCTACATTCGCTTTTATACTTCTGCATGTATATATATATATATATATATATATATATATACAAGTCGATTTACATACAAGCGCACACAAATGTAGACATATATTGGATAAGTTTTGTAATATAAATACAGTCTTCTCTTAAACGTTCATTTCAGCAAGGTTTAATGAATAAGTTTTCAGTTTAATGCTCATGTATTATTTTGAGTTAAAGTGTATATATATATATATATATATATATATATATATATATATATGTATATATATATATATTAAATTGAGAAGATTGTCTCAATTTTATAGATCGTTGAGAAAAAAAACTTTACATAATATTTACATAATAACTAAGACATTATTTTTATGTGCTTTCTAATATATACAACGAGTAAAAATTGCAAGTTAAAAGAAATTGTTTTTTGTTAGCTTTTTTTATTGAATTGAAAATTAAACAATTCTTTAAAGTTGAAGACATTTTATTTGGAAATAAATGAAGTTTCATAGCTGATTCGTGGTATATATCGATATTTTCAATTGAATATTGAATCAAAATCTACCCTTATAAATATAAATCTACCTTTCTATCTCTCATATTCTATATATATAAATGTTATGATAAAATAGTGTATACAATGTTAACCAAATTAAATATGTATTGAATACTAAAGATTCAAGTAAGTCACTTGCACGTACTGACAGCATTGTCCAATTTGGCTCTAGGGTATCACAACCCTTGCACGTGACATGATGCCAATAGTAAAACATGTAGCTGAATACAAGAGAGGTTTCTCACTAAGATAACCATCACACATTTCACACTGGTTCATTAACTACATAAACACTAAATAGAAACCAATATAAGTCTCGTATCTGATATAAACACAATTAAAATTCAAATGAAAATTATTTATATATATATATATATATATATATATATATATATTTAATTTGGTTAAATAACCAATTTAAAATTTTCTAAACATTTTTAAAAAAATAATTTTCATATAGTTTGTAAAAATTATTAATATTTTTAAAATGTTATTTATTTTTAATTGAAACTGAATATTCCATTATAAATTCTTGATTGAACAATGAAATATAATTAAAGTCATATTTTTATTAAAGAAAAAGATTGGTTGAAGTATTTTTCTTAATAAAATTTATGTACATTCAACTTGAAAATAAGTAAAAAGAAAACACAGTTACATTTAGATATTAATTTAAATCAGCATCATCATGACTTAATGTAGCATTACATTATAGAATCGCAGTTATAGTAAAAAAAAGTAAATGTAAAAAAAAACAATACAAATCACGCAGATAACGCTCTAGCAAGCAGAATGATGAAGATGAAGGGAAAAAAATGATTGTAAACAAGCAACGAAGGGTAGGCAAAAGATTTGAAACATAGAGATAAAAAACAGAACAGTACAAAGTATTGGAATTTAATTTAAAAATGTCTTCGGTTTTTGTTTATCGTGAGTCCGACAGAATCGTTCACTGTTTCGATGAAGTAAGAATGTTTAGAGATTAATCTGATCAACTGTACATATATTTTAACAAAAACAAAGCCGGAATTGTTCAAAAGATAAAAAATCTGAGTATTTTTTTCTCTTTATTTAATACACAGTTTGAATTCGGTAATCCTTTGTTTGAACAACTCCAGTAAATGGGATTGTAATAAATTAAAATACAAAAAAAGTATTGAAGATAGGACTCATTAATTTTTTTTATTGCGATTTATATACATTAGTTATTTTTGCACGACAAATAAAAGAACGGACAACGAATGCACAGAATTAAATTCTGTACATATATAAATTTATATATATGTGTGTGTGTGTATAATTGATCGATATAAACAATAATTACAGACTTCAATGTATTTGAAATTATTGTTTAAATATATTTTTTTGTAATTTAACGACTTTTATATTTTCCAAATGTAATTAACAATTATTAATTTATCATAATTAGTTATCGAATTTCAATTAAACATTTTAAAAAATGGATTCAGAAATTCAAATTAATTAACCCATTTTTCTTTAAAAATGAAAACAATTTTTATATATACTGACTTAATATTTGTAATTCATTTTTGAGTTATTTTCAGTCTATTTCATTTATATTATCATTAACTACAGTATAATATGTTAAATTTTTTTTTAAAAAGTAAAAAGTCTTAATTGAAAAAATATTTTTTAAAGAATTACATGATTTTTGATATTATTTTTAAAAATACTGTTAATTGTTTTTTAAATACATACTACCAAATATTTATTATTACTGTATATATTTTTTTAATTTTTGTGTCTTTTGTAAACATTTCAGTTTGTCAAAATTTGTTTAGTTATGAACTCTGTTTTCAGTTTTGTAAATGATAAACATTTTATTATTCTATAAAAATATTTTATAATTATAAAACATATTATAGAGTTGAAAGCTTCAATTTTTTAAAATAATTTTAACGCTTAAAATGATCGATCATAATTTTTTCATTATATTTTTTCATTTTTTCCTGACATTGATATATCGCTAAAAGTTAATATTAATAAAATATGAACATTATTTTGTAAAATAAATTAATTACATTTTTATAGCATATTATATATATATATATATAACCATTTTCTATGTATATGACTACATATAAATTCTTGTACGGATGTTCTTGTGTGTTGAAATTCCACATCTTCGATCCATTTCATTCCGGTCCGTTTACTTATGTTATGATATAGAATTATGTTAAATAATGATAAACTTTAAAAAAGAAGAAGTCCAAATATAAACCGAACATATATTTGGCGTGTTGTGTAAAGATCACAGGACAAAATGACAAACAGAAAAGCATTCATATACGTATACGAACCAGCAGCAAAGCAAAACGAGGAATACCAAAGAGACATAAATAAACACAAGCTAAAGATTCAGTCGATGTTAGAGTGAGGCGGAGTTGGTTATTGTCGATGGCTTTACCGACAGAACGAACGTATCTCGTATTGAATTCAGTACTGAAGGAGCTCTGGGGATTTTGTAACTTTCTGCCAGGGTTGAGGTCGGCTCAAGCATGAAATCATATACGTATTTTAACTATGTTATTTTCGGTAAGAATGTATTTGTTTGCAATGCTTTCCACGCTTGAGTTTGGAATGTTTAAAAATGTATCGCATATAGGGTACATAATCATTGAACAGTCACGATTTCTTAAAAGAAGGAAAACCAAACTTTATATGCATATAAATACTCACACACGAATCCATACGCAGTATATGCGTATCTATTTATATATATATATATATAAAATTTCCTAAAGATACAATTTAAATTGGTCTTTTTTCAAACAAACTTGCATATATACAAAAGTATTTATATTTGTATTCACTAGTATTTCGATCTGATTTTATATCTATTTTTTATTAATTCAGTATTAAAATATTTTTCTTGCTTTATTGAATATTAATTTTAGGATAATTGAATTTTATATTATATTTTAAAAAATAATTTTTGTGTAGATAATAGAATTTTTAATAAACATGATCAGAAAATTATTAGTAAAAATTTAAATTCGTTTTCAAAAAAGAGAACAAAAAATTTTGAACCTTTTTTTAATTTAAATCAATTTTTTGACTATTTTTTAAAAATTAAAATAAAAGATCTTGTTTTAAGTGTTAATTCATTTAATAAATAGAGTAATTATGATTTATTGATTCAATATTTGTGTAGTTTTAATTTGGTAGAAGAAATATTAATGAATTTAATAATTTTCATTTTTTAAAAATATATTTTTTTTAAATAATTCAAATAAAAATTTAATGAAACATATTTATGTAGTAATAAATAATAGATGTAAAATATTTTAATTTTTTAAGAAAAATTCTATCTGGTACAATTAAAAATTTTGAAAATAAGTTGTAAAAGTTCGAATAATTTTTATTTTTTGTCATTGGCAAATGAAATATTTTACAATTTAATGATTTTCTTAATTTTATTTCGTGTAAAATAATTAATTATTTAAAATTTACAATAAAAATCAATTTGTTCTATGTTCTCTCTCTTTATATATATAATTTAATTCATTATATGCACGTGTAATCATACAATTGATAATATTATTTTTAAGATAGAAACAACAAGAAATTCAAAACCATCTGTGGTCGAGACATCCAATTATTCATTTTTCGTTTACAAACATTTATCATTTAGACTGTAAACTCCACGCAGTGATGATTTTACATAATAATATTAGGTTCGAGTCGTAATCGAAAAACTGGCATTATTAAGAAGAATCATGACAAGTTCAAACTTTAAAGAAAAACAATTTTACGTCATGATATTCTTATATTCTGTATAAAGAAGAAGACATAAAATAAGAAAATTGGAAACCATAAATACACGCTGTATCTTCTATCACACCAAATATAAGGTAGCCTACCCTTTTGTATTGACATCGACCTTTTACGTTTCTCTACACATTTCGTACGTGCAGAACATATCGGATAATATCTACTAAATCATATTTTAGTCGGAATGTATCAATAAAAATGTATATTTCTTTGTGTAAATTAAAATTTCTTACCATATTTCCCTAATTTTTTTATGAAAATTGATTCATTTTATTTTCTATTAGTTTTTTGTCAATTAGTTCAGTGAAATTAAAAATATATTTAATATTGTTATAATTAATATACAAAATAATTTTATTCTAAAAAATTAATATAATTGAATATGTCTTATTAAAATTTGTAATTAAGACAAAAAAATAGAAACTATTGAACAGGAGAGTATTAAAAAGTATTGATCAAAAAAAATATTTAAACCGAATAATAAAAATTAAAATTTCATATACACATTTATATATTAGACTTAAAATCATTATAATTATATAATAATAGACATTAAACAATATTATTATTAAAAAATAACAAATAAAATAATTTAATATATAATAAATGAAATGAAATGAAGATAAATGCTAAATAAAAAGTTAAATTTAATTTCTATGCCAATATTAAAATTTTATTATTCCATCTTTATTCCTGATAGTAAGTTTTGTGAATCCTATTTTTTCAATTTATTTTAACAGTTTTTCAGATAGGATACAAATCAATATGATAAGATATAAGGTATATCAGTAAAATACGACTTATTATTCAAAAGGTCATGGGATTGAACGTCAGTGTTACATCCAACATACGGACTAAGGATTTAGTATATTCTTCATGTTTACTATTTATAGATAAAATCGATATTACACACACTTTGGAACAGAAATGTGAAATGGTTAAAAATATCTAACCTTATATATATATATATATATATATATATATATATATGTATATATATGTATATAATTTACTCATTACCAAAATATTACATTTCATGTAATCAATTTTGTAGATAAATAATATAAATTCGTGTAATTTATTTCATACTAGAAAACTATTAATTGATGAGTATTATTCATTAATTTTAATGAAAATATTTTCATAAATATAAAATTTATGTTACTGATAATCGATAATCATTTTTTAAAGCTCATGTATTTTTCATACACAATTACATATTTAATTATTTTATAATTAATTCCAATATTTAAATAAATGTAAAACATTTATCGACTTTTTCAATTTAATAATAAATACAATATTTTAAATTTTACAATAATATTTTTTAAATAACAATTTTATTCAAATAATTGTTTATCAGAGAATTTTTTTAAATTCATTATCAGGTCTTGGAATTTCGAATGATTTATCAAATAAATATATTTATTATTCGAAAGATGTAAAAGAAAATCATAAAAAAATATATTTATTTGGAACTAAATAATGATCTAATTTTACTTTAAATAAAATATTACAAATTTTTAAGTCAAAAATGCTTCAACAAAAAATGATTAATTTCAAAAATATTAAAAATAAAATATCACAAAAAATCATAACATCAATCAGAAAAATTCTTTTTGAAGTTAAATACAACATTCAAAAAATGTACTTTGAAATAAAATACGATTTGTAAATTTTTATAAAATAAATTCAGGTATGCAGATGAAAATATCGTAAAAATCGATAGATTCTTTAGGAATTTAAATAAAAAAATCAATTCTAACGTTTTTTTTTCTAAACACTTTCAATTAACATACTAAAATAAATATGTTATTAAAATTACTATAAATATTCAATATTTAAAATAATATTTGTGTTGTTAAATAATAATATAAAATTTTAGAAGCGATAATTGAGAAGAGTTTAGAATTTAAAAGTGATAAAATATTATCAGTAATTATCATTATATTCATTATATAAAGTTTCTAATTTCCAAATTTGTTCCGTTTAGAAAATATATTTTCATACACATACATATATGTAAGTGTGTACGTGGGTCTATATTAATATAATTACATATGTAAGTAAGAATAGATGTATGTAAAGGTAGACTGTGTACAAATTAAAACAAAAACGTTATTATTAGCAGACCTTTGTATAACTGTATCAAGTTTACTTATATTATTAAGGACATGGCCATTATTTAGTTGTTTAGTAGTAGTTAATGGTCTATTTTGTAGAACAGATCAAAGTTATTTTCACTACAAAATTAGTTTTCATACCTAGTGTTATAGACATAATAACATACAGAAGGAATTATTAACGCAAACAATTATTATATATATATATATATATATATATATATATATATATATATACAAATTTGAGATTCAAAATTGTATCTCACATATATAAGTTTTTATCAAACGATTTGTGTTATGTGTAATTTTCGCATATTCACTTTTACATCGTTGTTTTCAAAATGAAAACTTTTTTAGTGTTAAAATAATTGTATAATTTAATTATGCAATCTTTCATGTAATATTTTTCAATGCTTTTTTTAAATTTACATTTTAACCAACGACCATGCTTGAATATAATGCAAGCAAATAAGCAATTGAATAGTAATTATCAAATTCAAAAAATGTTACTAAAAATCGTTGAGTGTAGAAAAATTTATGTGCAATATAATTATACATTTTAAAGCCAATTATTATTCATTTAATTTTATATAACCTTAATTTTTTAATTATATTTTAATTTTTTTAATTAATTGTATATAACTATTAAAATGTAATATTCTGACTACTCTTACAAAATGTGTCTAATCAAATTTCGGATATCACAATTAATTTAAATAAATGGCCTGTCTATTTTTGCAGCTCACTGAAATTTTCATTGTCCGCGAATGTGTTAATTTTTAAAATTATAGACAAATATATAAAATTCAAGAAATGAAGTTATATAAAAAAACAAATATTAATTTTCATATCAATATATTTATATGATCTAATTGATTAAAAAACTGTTTTTTAGATTTTTATAAACTAATAATCTATTAATTTCATGGAAATAAAAGTGTGTTTGTGTATATTTTATAATAATTAATAATTTTATACTACATTACAGATTCTTTTAAACAACTACACATTTCGAAACATTCTACACATTTTATCTATTTGTTTATGTAGGTGTCCCAAATGACCTGAAAAGTTTAGACATATTTACTTACTTAATATCATTTATTATCCTTTACTATCTTTCAGTCTAATTTAGGTCACTATATATATACACACGTTTCCTTGTAGTTTATTTATTTATGAAATATAATGTATTGTTTTAGTGAAGTATGAGTTTAGTTCTAATAAAAAAATGTCATATTTTCATATATATGACTTATAAAATAATTTTATTAGAAAATTTCGAAAAAATACTAATTAAGACTGAAAAATATGAAATGAAAAGCTCAATTGAAAATAAAATTGTATTTTTTTAAAAAATAACTAGTGGTGTGCAACTTTTTTACACTTGCAACCCCCATATTTAGAATGAAATTTTACGTGACCCATTATTTGTTGTTACCATCCTATTATAAACATATAAGGAAAGTAATAATAAGTCATTTTACCACACACAAATTCATATCTTTATAGCATATTTAAGTACATATGATTTGATTTTAAATTTTTGAAAAAACTGCATATTAACAAAAAAAAATATAATATATTAAGAAATAATTTTTTAAATTAAATTAATGTGATGGCTGTGCTTCCATGGAATTCGTAATTTCTTCCATATTTGGCTTAATATTTGAGATGGCAAACCCTAAATTCTTTTTGGGATCTAAAGTGTTTAAACACAAAAGTGGTCAGACACACAATAATGAGTAATTTTCATGTATTTTTTAAATTTTTTTTTAGTTCTTTCAATTAAAAACTTATTATCTAACATGAGAATTTCTCAAAATTTTTGCGACCTCCAATAATTTTTGAATTAAAAATGCTATTTGTAATTTATATATATATATATATATATATATATATATATATATATAAATGGAAAATTTCTAAAATATATTTCAAAAATATTAAATATAATCTTTTTCACTTTCCAAAAATCAGTTGTAAATTAAACATTTTCAGTGAAATAATTATTTTAATTTTTATATTATTTTAAAAAATCAAAAAAGACACGTATTTCAAAAAATGAATAAATATATTACAATATAATTTCCTTTATATATTTTTTATAAAAATGTATTATAAAACAATGATAAAAAATCTCTAAATAATTCATTATTTGTATTTACAGACTAAACAGTGATCGATAACTCATATTCCAAATTAATTATTTTTATTCAGTATTATTTGATTTCCATTACAAATATAAACATGAATGATACATGTAATTTGAAAAGTGATAGTACCACTACTCTGTTCGGTTCTATCTGAGTTTCGATAACTCAATTTTAATGCGTTCATCTATATGAAAATGTGTATCATATTTTAGTTAACATATTTTATAATGTCCATCTCTATGTTACCAAATGTGAACTTTACGACTGGCCCTATTCAAGTTTTATTTCTGTCGTCATTTCGAGGTCAAATCTTTTTTTATATATGTTATATGTATATGTAGCGAATTGTGAAATTATGTGTGTCGTTAAAAAAGCCTCCAATAATAAATAAACAATCATTTTATTGATATGAGCTTTTGATGTCGAATTTTGTTTCACAAAGTACGGTAAAGAAATATATTATATAAAAATGTTTTTATGTTGAAATAAATAAACAGCTTAATTCAAAAAGCAAGATTGTATAGTAAATTGGGTAGTCAAATGATATAGAATTATAAAAAAAAGCTTTTTGAATTTTGTTTTCAATTTGAAAATTGTATACAACCCAATTATAAATATAATGTTGATTTTCATATAGAGTTTTATTATAGAAATATAAAAATAAATCTTATTTTTGTTATAGTAGCTCTAATTGGATTCAATATTCAATTTCACACGATATTTTTACTATTCATATAACTTTTGAAAATATTTTTAAAAAACATTTAATTTTTTATATATCTATTCAATATATGAAAATAAATTTCTTTATTTTATCAATAGAAGTATCTTTTGAAAAAATAAATGATTTTTATTCAAATATATTTTAAGCAAATAACTTTTTGTGTTTAATAATCTTTATTAATAGTTTTTAATTTTTTTTTTTGTTCATTTCAATAGCAATTTTGTTATCTCAAGAGTAAAAATATAGGGTCATCCAAATATAACACCTATATTTGTGTTTTATTGAAAAAAAACAAACTATACACATGTTTTCTTATACACATTTTTTTTAAAAAAACGCAAATCTAGGCGTCACATTTGGATGACCATATATATTTTAAAATCAGATAGAAATTATTTTAAGAACAAAAGTCAGTTATTATATTTTTAAAATTTTAATCATTTTCAATTTATTTCTTGCTAATATCAATAGTAATTTTGTTATCTTAAGAGTAAAAATATATCATTTAGAAATTATTTTCAGAACTAAAATCACTTATTATGTGTTATAAATTTCACATTTAAATTTACATGTGTACAATTACATATTATATATATATATATATATAATTTATATATATATATATATATATATATATATATATATATATATATATATACTTGTTCATAATTCAGAATTTAATAAATAAAAATAATTAACTTTTTAATTAAAATATGCTTATCTGTTCTATTATTACCAAATTTTAAGTGAAAATAATTTCAGATATAAACATTTTAAAAACTTAATATATATATAAAATATTTTGATTTGTGTTGATTTCTCCGAAATCTTTTTAACGTAAATCAGAAATAAATTATACAAATTAAAAATAAAAAGTAAATGAATGAAAAATGTAAAACCTAATAAAATATCTCCATTTCTTTGAACAAATATAAGAAATACAACGAAGATATTTTTATTATAAATTCATAAGAAAAATATATTTCAAAGAAAAAACAATGAAATATGATCATTTTTTCATACAAAAAATTATTTTACTGTAAAATTATGTTCTCTTTTACACTGTGATAAATCAAATTTCATATTTCATTCAAAAATGAATCTATTTATATATCTTTTGTCTGTAATTTATATATATATATATATATATATATATATACTTCAAATATTGACTTATACACTTTTAAGAAAATTAATCATGAGAACTACATATAGGAACCTACTATTGTACGAAACCAAAAATAAAACCAATAAACAATGACTATAAATCCAAACTAAATTACTGAAAACAAAATTGGCTCCGTATTCAACGGAATAGATATACGCATTTTATGGCGTGACATAACACCCGCTTGAAGGAAAGAGCTTTTTTCTTTTCCCACTACACCATTTCTTTCTCTAGTTACGAAAATTTCAATACTCTGTATAACAAATTATTAAATATTGTCTTGTGTACTTTTATGTATTTTTTTTAAAAATATCTTTTTATTTTTTTTTATATACATATATAAATTAAAAAGATTTATTATATATTTAAATACCAGCATTTTTTTTATATTTCAAATTTGATATTTAGGTACATTTAATATGTGTTAAAGATCAATATTATTTATTAAAAATTTATTGAGATTTTTTAATTCAAAGATAAATTAAAATAATTCTTTTTATTTTGTTAGTTGATGTATGAAATAAATGTAAAATTTCCATAATCACTGCAAATACATTATATAATACAATATTTCAAAATATTCTTATATCTCACAATCAATCCGTTTTCATTTAATACAAACATTATTGCAGATTTATAATAATGCATTCGTGTGGAAACGATTTTCGAATCGTAGCGGAATATATGACATTTAAGCAAATATCCTTATCCTCGTGTGTTTTCACTATAATTTTTCAACCGCTCCTTATCTTAGCTCGAACCGTTTCTTCCCTACATCCCTGCATCATCCTGTTCTAACCAATGAGGCGTATCAATGTAAGATTGTTCTGGTACCGAATCAACTTGTACGACGTTTTGTTTTGGAGTGTTTCTTTTTTTGTCATACTTTTGTTTTTCTTTGCGTTTGTCGTTTGAGAAGGGTTTTCTACATTTAAAAATATATTCTTTTTTTGTATTTTTTCCTTTTTTTCAATCGTTTGATGTTCGTAGTTCGTACGTATTTTTTTCGCATACATTTTGTAGTGTGCACCTTTTAATAATGCCCTTTTTTCTATTAATTTTCTTGTGAAAATTCAACAAGACATAATAGAGCTTATCGATTTTTACGAAATGAAACTTTTCTATTTTGTTATTTTAGTGTGTGTAGAGTTTAATTAAAGTTATATAATTTCGTCGTTATTGGTTTTTGTACAGAAAATGTTTATTGTGTTTGTTGTTGAAATTCGAGATTGAGATATGAAAATCTGGAAAATTATCACATTTTTTAACAGAAATTATAATCTATGTTTAATATTAGTTCACTAAATTGTTCATCAAAATGAGGAAATCTTTTTTAAAATAAAAACAAAATATTTAAAAATATCTTTTTTTATTAAAATTTGAATTCACGTATATAGAATTTACACATAATTAAAAATTAAATAACAATAATATCTTTTATTACGAATTAATATTGTAAAATTAAATAAAATGCTTCATATAAATAAAAATTAGTATATTGAAAAGAATTCACTTACATTTTAAATATTAAATCTGTTTTCTTAATTTCATTAAATTAATTTTATTAATATTTTTTCAATAAGAATTAATTTTCATTAATTCATAACTTGTATAAGATACACTTAAAATGAATTATAGTGAATTTCAAATAAATGTTTTTCCCTGATATAATTTTTTACTTATACAGTACATTTATTTTATTAAACACTCAATTAAAAAAAATATTTTATGAATATTTTAGAAATTATTAAATTTTACTTATTAATTATATAGAGTGACTCAAATGAAATTAAAGAATATTCAGGACACCTATATTAGAAAAAATCATGTAATTTAAAATTATTTCAGTTTTTATAAAGATGTCATTATTATGAACTTAAAATATTAATTTTTTTAAAATATATTTACTTTACAGTATTAATACACATTTTCTGACCATAAATACATAAAATGAATAATGAATGATTATTCAAAAAATTATAAATCTTGAAAAAATAAAAAAAATGTTTATTTGAAATTGGAGTATAGAATAATTAAAAAAATTGTTGTTTAAAGATAAATTAAAATTTGTTATTTTATTTTATTGTAAATCATATTGGTAACAAAAATTATTTCTTCAAGAAAAATTATACTTCTAATATAATACTACATTATTTTGTATATATATGAGTGTATGTACCTTCAAATGTACAAAAAAAATTTATAGATTTATGACTAAGTTGTTTTAGTTATGATTTTAAACAACCTCAAAAAGAATTTGCTACAATTTATTAAATATTCTTGTGAAAAACTTTATAATTCATTCATATTCATCATTTTTCTTTACTATAAAGTTGGCAAGTAATAAGTATAAAACCCAAAAAATAATTCCTACTACTATTAAATATTCGTTGATGTATCTAATTTATTAAAAAAATCATATATACATATATGGAAAATACATGAACTTTCAAAATACTAGTACTTTTATTTCATTTCTATGTAATATCTTTAACGTGACTCTTTCATAGCAATAGAAATAATAAAGTCCTTTAAACTGAACTACACTCAAAAGAATTTTGTTAAATATATATATATATATATATATATATATATATATATATATATATATATTCTTTTCAACTTATATCGCAACGTTTGCATCTTTAGAAATTTTCATTTGGCATCGTATTCCTCTGTGTCTTATTTAATATGTTTATTTCTAAAACTCGTTGCTGAAAACAGCTTCACATAAATGTGCAAGCTTCCAAAGCAGCTTACATTTGGTAATAAGCTTTGAAAAGGTTGTCTCTTCTGTATGGATTTAATCTAAGGAAAAGAAATTTATTTTTAATGAAATCATTTTACACTAATAAACCGCATGTCGATATTTTGACTAATTATTAAGCTATAATATATATAGATTTTTTAAAAAGTAAAATGAAAATTGTAATATAATAAAGAATATAATTTTTAATATTTTTTATATAAGTAATATATGGGACTAAAGAAAATTTTTAACTTAAATAGTTTTTTATTTTCATTATAAAATATATTACTAACCTAATTTTTAATTAAATACTTAAAATGATTTATCTATATTAAATTATTAAATCTACATAACAATGATCAGTGGTTAATATTATCTGCTTCAAAATAATTTATAGTTTTAAAATGTGTATGGATTGAAGAACAATTCCTTGCATTTATTAATATAATCCTGTATTATTTTTGAAATAAATCAATTAAATATCAATAAGTTGAAAATTTTCTATATATATTTATTTTGAAAAACATATATTTACTATTCTTTTTCTAATAATTGAAAAAAAATAATATACAGTAAATATAATATTATTGAAAACCAAAAAGAAAAAATAGCTTAACCAAAATTTCTCATTATTTTCTAAATTATTTTACCATTTCAAATATTTTATTGTTCGAGAACAATTATTTATTTCCGCACGAAAAATTATTCGTTGTTTACTAAATTATTCTTGTACATCTATTTCAACCACATCGTTAGTGTGAAAATATTTTCCCTCCTAGCGATGATATAATTGATAGGAAGGAGAAATGAAATAATTTTGTTGTATTCGAAAACAGGTATGAATTCTTAACGTGAATACCAAATAATTAATAGAGAATTATTATGGAAATATTTTCGATTTTTATATAAAAAATAATTATGTTAATCAATGCCTATTTTATTATTTTTCATATTATTTTTAATTCAATTACAAATTTGTATTTTTTAGTTTTTAATTAAAGTAAAATGTTTTTAAAAAAATAACAAGAAAATATTATTTTTCACCGAAATGAAAATATACATATTTAATGCTATAAAATGAGCTTTAAAATAAATTTGTATTGAAATATTTACAAAACAATTTATATTTGCAAGTTTAAATAGATGCACAAAATATTTAAATACAAACATTCGATTACCATTTTTGTCATAAATCCCCAGACGAAAAGCAAATCCAGCATTCAAAATAAAATGAAGAACTTAATCGACTGCATAAAATATGTCCGGTAAACTTTTTTGACGTGTTCGAAAAAGTTTTCAAATATCTCCATCGGCTGGTCTGAACTTCCATTTTGCGGAACACGGCGCGCACTAGCATTCCAATCAGACTGTGTTTGCATCGAAAGTTTGTGGACAACGAATCAAAAAAAAAACTTCGATCTCAAGGATTCTCAAGGTCAACAGACAACATACACATACAATATAAAAGAGGAGATTGGGTTCGAGTGACCTGTCCATTAGCATAGGAAATTGGGATCATTGCAAATATTTTTAAAGCCCGTATACAAAGAAAAAGTTTGACTAAGTTTCGGCATTGTAAGTGAAATTGAATTCGTTGAAGCGGTGCCGAAAACGATCTGACACCTGCTGTCGTATTAGATATTTTTTTACTCGAATTTTCACTGTGATTTTTTAATAAACAGATTGTTTCGTTTTCAAACTTGTTTATAATTCAGCTACATATATATAACATTTTTTTAAATAGAAATAAATGTAAAATAAATTCAAAATAATTTTGATATTAAACATTAATTTTGTTTAAAAAGAAATAAGACTTAAATTGGTATTATGATCTTATTTTTTTAAAATAATATTTTTATAATAATAATTCTCTACTTTTTTTATAATTTATTTTTTAAATCAGCAAAGTTAAAAATAGTTTGAGTTATGAAATTTGTAAAAAAATTTGATTCCATGTTATTTTGTTTTATACAAAAATTAAGTTTAAGTTTAAAAATTATACTAATTTTAAATATGATTTTTTTGGTATATACATATATATTGAGATAAGATATATTTATCAAATAATATTTTTGGTTGTTATTCTCGACTAGAATTCTATATTTTAAAGTTTCTCCATTAGTCTATTCTAGATTCTGTGATAGTCGACATAATACTGTTGAATATGTCAACTAACACAATGACTGTCAACTAGCAGGAATGAATAGAATCGCAACTGACACGTAATAAACGCTATACAGAGAGAAAAATCTATAAAAAATTTGAACAGTAACTGTGAAACATTACATAAAATAAAATATTGTATAGCAGATTTTCTGTCTAGTCAAAATATACAATAATATTCGTCAACATATATATCAGCAACTGAAGGAAAACTAAACGTTCATTGTATAAAAATATTGCGAGTATTTGACAATACCGAACAAATTTGCATGTGAAAATGTAATAATTCAACTTATAAGTTTTTCTAAAAATAGTTGTTGCAAATTTTCTATTTTGTATTTCTGTCGTGGTAACTGATTTTGTATACAATTTATTTTTATAAAAGATTTGTTTAAAACTTTATATAAAATTTTAATAAATCGCGTTCGTATTTTATAAAAATTTTCAATTATATAAAAATATGATTTAAAAAATTGTGGAAAATTAAATAAAAAAAATATTATTTTTATAATATCTGTTGAAAAATTTGATATATTCATTTTACTCTACATAAAAGCTTATTATGAAAATTATATCTATTTCAAATTGATTTTTTGTAAAAAGAAATCATCTATTTATTAAAAAAAGGATTATACTACTATTTTATTTTTAAAATTTCATGTGTATAATGTAAAATAATAATTAACAGATATTATATTTATTTTTTTGCAATTTTTTCATGTATATTTCATTTTCAATTTTTCAAAATTATTTTTTCTACAATTATCTTAATTAATTCACAATTAAGTTCAGATCTATACTTTTTCCAAATCAATCGATGAAAGTTATTTTAAGTTTTTCTTTACAATTTTTTTTACTTTAATACAAAAAATATATTATATAAAATTAATTCAAATGGAAATAAAATAATAAACATTCATAAAATAAGCTCGATATTACAAAATTAAAATTATTTTAAAATACAAAAATCTATAATGTGACACAATTATTTTAAACCTGAAATAATGTCTTATTTTATGCATTTCTGCACAAATAATTCTATAATAACATTCAATCTATTTTTAAAAAATGATATTTATTTGAGTATGGTTTTATATGTGACACAAATGAAACTGAAGAGTTTAGACATACATTTACCTGATTATTATAATTTACTATCTTTCAGTTTCATTTAAATCATCTTTATATTAAATATTTTTTACATTTTAAGAATGCATTTATTATTACAATCTTTATTTTAATAATTAATTTTGGAGACTCTCTCAAGACAATATAATCAAACTCACAATGTTTAAAGATACATATTTTATTTTATATTTTGTTTTTTAATGAAATATTATTTGTCAAAATAATACAAATGATATATTGATTCTATTTAAACTTGTTAAAAAAATATAACTTGAAATCATTATAAAGTTATTGAAATATAAAAAGTTATTCTAGAAGATAAATAATTCTTTAAAATTACATCTGTACAAATTTAAATTCCGTTGATATAACATTTCATTTTTCCCCAAAAAATTGAAAAAAACGCGACAAATACTACCCGTAATAAAGAATCACTTCTATCCTCACAACTATATACAATATAATAATGAAAACGGATGTATTTCCGCGTATATGAAATTGAAATAATCTGCTCGATGCCGCAACGAAGCATTTATCAACAAAAAGGTACTAACTACAAGAGGACAAGGCACTTCAAAAAAGAAAGAAAAACTTTGGCAGTCCACTCAACAGCAGTTGTTTCACAACAAACTTCCAGCATAAAAAGTTCGCGGCCGAGTCGTATAACATCGTCTACCATGTGCCATTGCTCTGTACCGCACCCGCGACTATCGGAACGAGGACAGTACAAACAACTAAACGTACGTGGGAAAAAAAGATGAAATTCCACAAAACCAATAATTCAATTGTGAAGTCTAATAAATGAACTGCTGTAGATCGACTTTTAAAAAATAACACGTCCAATGAAACTGACAATATACTTTATAGGAGTATTTGTACATTTTTTTTTTGCTTTTATTACTTTCGATATGTGATTTATGAAATTGTAAAACAGTTTTTAAAACGATTTTAACTGTATATTTTAAATAGTGGACGATATTCAAGTTGTACGTTTTAATACTAGACTATTTAAAAAATAATCTCTTAATACACAATTTGGTTTTGGTGCAAAGTAAATATTTAACAGGTTTTATATTATGAAGTAAAGTCAATATAATATATATATCGAATGTGATTTATGCAGCTAAAAATTACTTTAAATCTACATTAAAAGTTTTATTTAAATTTTTAATTGAATTAATTACAAATTTATAATCACTATAAAAATCCGAAATATAATTAAAATCAAATTTCAATATAACACCATACAATATTTCATAATTTTTTTGTATAAACTAAAACTTCTTTTAAATACTGCAATCATTTCAGTTTTACAAATAAGTCAAGATTATTTTTATAAACACAAAACAAAGTGTTTTAAATGAAACGTTTATTATATATGAAAATATATTTAAAAAATAAACAAGCTTATGAAAACGGAAAGTATTTTTTTTCATAAAAGAACTGTTTAAAATTTCAAAGAATACCACATTTACACATTCGCGTTTTCCACTGGTGATCATATTATTCAATGAATAATTAATAAATACAGAGAAACGGCTGTTTGATGCAATGGAAGCTGTGCCTGTAGCACTCCAAACCCAATTGTTCAGAGTTTTTAACGATTATTTTATTAATATTATATGTATATATGCTGATTTTTTGTTGATTTCTTTTATATAAATATTATATAGATATATATATGATTTTTTTAAAGTTGCGGTTGAAATTTGGATAAAAAAATAACTGACACTAAAATGCATAGGATTTTAACTTAATAATTAAGGGCAAAATAAAACTATTAAAAAATACATAGTATATATTAAAATTTATATATATTTAATTAATATATTTTAAGTTGTGGTCGAGATTTAAATAGAAAATAATTGACACTAAAATTCATAAGATTTTATTAATTAATTTAATGATTAATATTAAAATATATCAAAGAAAATAAAAAAAAATTTAGTAGCTTAAGAATAAAACTATGTAACAACTATTTAAAAAATACATGAATATATAAGAATGTTAATATATACAAATATATAATTATAATTAGCCATTATAATTTTTCAAGTTGACTGTAACAAGTTCTGCAGCTGTGTTCAAATGACTAATAGGTATCTATTATTTTCTTAAAGTTTAGTCAGAATTTTTTTTAAAAAATAATATATATGTATAAATATATATTTATAAAATACGAAATTGTAATATTTTTGTTATATTTAAGTTTAAATATTTCATTTATTTCAATATTAAATTTTATCTAGAATAGAAAAAATGAAAACACTATTCCAAATGTCTTGTTCTTTTCTTTAATTGAAATCTGTAAAGAGTTTTTATTTGATATAATTATTTTAAGAATTTTATTATTAATAATTTAACTTTTATTAAATATTCTTTATATTTTAAAAATTATTTCTCTAATCAATGATTTTTTTTCTTGCCAATTTTACATTTATTCAATAAATAATTTATATTCTCATTACAATTGGCAGTTCTTATTATTTTACATTTCTTAATTGACAAAAAGAAATTTCCACATAAATATATATTTATATATATATATATATATATATATATATATATTTGTATGTGTGTATATGTGTGAGTATTAATGTATACTAATAAAAAAAATTAAATGATGGATTTAATAATTTTAAGAACTCATTTTTGTAAGTAACACACTAATTACTCTACCTTTTTATTTATATATTCATCATAAACGAGTTTAAAAAGAATTAAACAAGTCACTTAAGTTTCAAATAAAAAAGTTATTTTTAAAATTAATTATAAACAGCAGCATGAAATATTGATTTTTATGTTAAAACTGTTCATCGAGTCTGTTACTATAGTACAAAAACAACTATATCACGTTTCATGGTAATTTATAAGTAGCTTATATTAACGTGCTACTGCTTTTAACAACTATAGTTGTGTATATTTATACATACATATATATATATATATATGTAATACTTTTTTTCGATTTATTTATATTAATGATATATAAAAATAAAAAGAATGTAACAATTTATTGAAAGAAAAATTTTAACACATATAGAGTATCAATTAGATTTTATTTATATAAAAAAATTATTACAGAATCTAAATTTGATTTTTATTTGAGAAAATAATAAAAATCATTACTTTTTTTGGTTTTCATAGAAGTAAATTTCTCAAATTATATATATTTATATATTAATTGATTGAAGTTTTGCACAAAAATAAAAAAACGCAATAATAATTTTAAAAATTAAAAATCGATCCTAGTTTTATCAAAAATAATGCATTAGAAAAATAAAATTAATTAATTAATAGTAATAAAACTCTATTTCTAATTGACAAATTTCAAAAATTTATTGAAATCAATTCATTAATGAGATTGTTAAAATTTTAATTAAAAAATATTATGTGAAAATATCTATTTTAATTACTGATAAAATGTTCTGTAAAATTCCAATTTGAAAATAAAATCAATTACTATACTTCATTTTTCCTTTGATCTCTATTATATCAATTTCAAATACTACAAGGAAGATTATCACGAAATGAATATTGATTAAGAAAATTTCGCTGAACAAAGTCTAATTAATAATAACAGAAATAAGTTGAACATTTTGAAACAACTTTTGAGATTCACTCTCGTTTTTAATAAATTAAAAACATACTTAACAAAGGGTAATCAGATTTTCAAAAGAATCGAAAATGTTAATGTTTCGCTTCTACATTTTTATAATTTCACTTTATTGATCTCTCGTTTCTGATTTAATGAATTTCAATTATTAAATGATCTCAATATTTTGAATTTTACAAATAATTATTAGAAATCATCGACTATTGTAACAATAAATAAGTATGAAATTGAAACTTACAGAGCAGAACCAAAAAAACTAACAATATAATTTTTCTGCGTTAAAAAATATAAATGGTTTTTCGGTCATTGATTTTAAGTAAGACGAGCTAACAAACCCTACCAATTGGTCCTGTTCAGTTGAAATGCACTTCACTGAATTGGTATTTAATTTAGAGTTATTTGAGTTACGTGGAAGCATCCTCGCTGTGTCTCTGACTCTCTTTCTTTTAAATCGTTCAGTACAAGCTTTTACGTCCAAATTCGAATGCTGTAAATGGAATAAAAAGATCGTTTACATTTTGTCGGCTGAAATTTTAATTTAGCGTTCTAATAGTTTTATTAAAATTTCGCTATACATCAATTGATTTCATGAACAAATTTATGAAAACAGTTAAATCGTCACTTGTTAAAATATGAAATATTTAAATACATATCAACTTTAAAAAGTTGTTATTTGGAATTAATCTATATTTATTTTGATTTTTGAATTAAATTTTATTTATTGTATTAAGTATTTGGATTATTTTTGCAAAAAAAACATAATAAATTTGTATACTATATTTTTTATTTTTAATATTGTTTATATTTCAAATTATTTATACCATTTATTAAAAACACATTTTTTTGATATATGCTTTTTTATTTTATTATATAAATTCGAGCCATTAATTAACACATGAGAAAAAATTAAAAAAGATATTTTAAAATATTAATCGTATTTATAAATTTATGCAGTATTTGTCTGAAATCTATAATAAATAATTTTTAATTTCCTGAAAAATTAATATTTTTTTCAATTAAAACATACTTATATAATTAATTAAATATATCTAAGCAATTTTGATTTGTTCAATATTATTAAATAATGAATAAAATATAAATATCAAATGATTTATTTCGTTGAATAAAATCGAAATTTAAATATTTTTCATTATTTTTTACTTGAAAATATTTTAAAAATTAATAGTTTACAATTTAATAATTAATTTAATTAAACATTCATTAAATATACTCATTAAAATTTATATGAAAAACGTTCGTTGTTCAAGTAATCTAACAACATTGTCACACTTTTCATACGTTGTTATATTTGAACTGTCATTTTCGTCAGACAACGTCGTCATCTACACTCTTTAGACATTGCTGACGCCACGTTTCTTTTTTCTAGAAAACTTGACAATTCTTTCGTATCTCAGCAACTGTCATAAATTGTTCATCTATACGATCACCATTAAAGTCGTAAAATAGTTTATTAGTTTATATACTCATTCATCTGATCTCTTTTAAAATCAGTACGATTTTTTTGGATAAAGATTTTATTATTTTTTAAGAAAATTTGTAATAAATAAAAAATATGAAATAAATTTATGTAAAACTAGTAAATGAAAAAATATTTTTTTAATAAAGAAATGATAAAATTATAATAATTAAACATAATTATTTAAAACCATATATTTTAAAAAATTATAAAATTGCTTAAATAACTTCAACAATTAATTTATTTGTTTCATGAATTTTATAACATTTTAAGCAATTCGAATAAAAATTACGAAAAAAGTTTTAGGTATTTTTTCATATTTCAATCGATTTAAAATACAATCAATGTGATAATGTTAATTTCCTTCTTTAAATGTAATTTTCGAAAGATGACAAAATCTTTTTGATCTTTTCTTCCGTATACAGAGAAACTTTTAGTAACAGGAAATTACATTAAAATCAGTTTATTCATATAAAATTCCCTCTCTACTAATTTAATTTTAATATTATTTTTATATAATTCTTTTAAAAATGTTCATGTCTTATAAATCTCTAAATATTTAATATCTTTAGTTTATAATTAAAATAGAACATTTTTTTAATTTTTTAATATATAATTCGTTTCGTATTAATTTATTTGTAAGTAACTCAAATAAAGCAATTTTTATTATAAAATAACTTTATTTATAAATAATTTAAATTAATCATACAGTTAAATGCTCGTAGATATTTATTTATGTAAATTTGGTATAGTGTATTTATTAAATAAACTAAATACACTCCATTACACTTAAAAATAATACTTTCAACTTACTTGTTTTTCTTCTTTATTTGATTTACATTTAATTACTAATTTATATTTTTAAATATGTGATTATTTAAATATTTATTTTTTTATTAAATATCTAAATATTATTTTATATAAATATTAAAATAAAAATAAATATTTTCTTATATTTTTAAAATAATGATAATTTTATTATAATTTATGAATATAACAATCCACACTGAAATAATTTATTTATAAATTAAAAAGTACTTTCTTTATATTTCATAATGATTATTCTAATTAAAAATTACTATAATCTTATTCATTTAATTTTTCAATTTTCTAAATTTGTATTTTGTTAAAATTATATTTTTATTTTTTTTTCAAAAAATATGTAATTAAATTTTATTGTGATTAAATTGTTATATGTTTATGTTAAATTATTACTACTATAATTCATTTTAGGTTATAAATAATTATTATATATTATTTTATCACCTCTAATTTACTAATTTACGATGAATATTTATATTTCAAAGGATTTATTTATATAAAATTGATTAAAGAGAATAAATAGTGAATTTAAATCTGTCATATTTTTAATAAAATATTGATTAGTACTCAAATAATATTTTAAATGAATAGGTGATATTTAAATGAAACAAAATTGTTCCTTTGATGTAAATCATTGAACAGTAGTTGCCACAAATTCCATCAAATATATATATTTGATAAAATTCAATGTTTGTCGATTACGATTATTTTCCGGACAGTGAAGAAAAGATCTAGAAAAAAATAAACAAATCACAAAACGTTTTAAAAGGCAACTCGACATCACATTATAACATTTCAATTACAAAGTTCTTCTATCCACTCTCGTACGCATTATAAATCAAACATCAAAGAAACACTTTTGATTGACGACGAACTAAACTCGATCCACGGACATTCTCTGAAACAGGGCTACGCTCGAATATTTATGTCAATTGTAAAGAGCAACTCTCTCTCTTCGATTTATTTCATCGAAAACGTTACGGCCATTTAAAGGTTCACTCAAATCAGCAGGAGTGCGTAATCGATAACACAGGCCAACTTGTGAGGCGGTAGTTATGAGGCGATGTGTATGAAATCCGATTGGTATGGGATGCTGGATAAGCATTGACGTGACAGAAGAGACGAACGAGAATGGCATCGTAGCAAAAATATGATGAAAAATCAGCATCGAATATAAAGGACGTTGGAGATTAAGAGCGGGATTTCCGTTTCTCTGAATATAAGGAATATTTAAAGGAACCCAAATGCTATCACAAACAACAAGTACATATGTTTATATGTCTGTACTTATCTATATATTTATCTCTATTTAAATATTATATATATAAACAAATTTAATAAAAGAGATAAACGAGCAGAGATAAAATTGAATCAGCATCATATAATCAATTAATATTAATCGAAATTACATCTTTAATTTATGAAAAATTATTACAAAAATTTATTTAAATAATAAATATTAATTAATATTATTTCTTCAGATGTTTGGTTTAAAATTTTAAGTGAATAAAATAGTGTAAAAGAGTATAATTGAAACTTGAAATAAATAAAATTGATCTTAGTATAATTTTCACTTGGGTTATTATTTGAAATGAATTCTTCGACTAGTCAAAGATATAGGAATGTAATTAAAGTTCTAAATAACGCAATTTACATCGAAATTACATGCTTTTTGTATTCTTTGTAATGAAGACTGAAATTTATTTCTTTAAAAACAAACTCATTTTCTATATATATATACACATTGATCTGTCGAATAAATTTATGTTCGGAATAAAAAAAATCACTTCCAAAATACGTCGAGTTAATTTTGAGAACAGTGAGTTAAAAAAAACAGACAGAATGAACGTTTAAATGAATATTTAAAGTTTTGCGAAAATTTAAATTCTCGTTTCTCTGAGGCTGTGATGAAGATTTGACTTTGAATGTTTTTAGGTCGCTTTTGTAACTTTATTTGTTTTTATTTGAATATCATTAAAGTTAGCTCACTTTGTATTGGCATCAGCTCCCTGATATAAATTCTAAATGGTAATTCAATTTAGCCGTGGATCAAAACTTTTCCTGTCAATTTTGAAAATTCATCTAGGTAGACGTTTATAAGTATATTATATTTAAATTAATTACTAAGTTCATTTTATCATTAAGGTCTCAGTATTTATTTTATAAAACTCTTTATATATATATATATATATATATACCAACAAATATAATGTTATTGTAACAAAGTTTTTAATATAATGAACTTTTTATGGGATCACCAGTTTATATTCTAGTTCATCAAGAATGCAAATAATTTTTACTACTTAAGTTACATAAAGTTTAATCTCAAGTGTGTTTGCATATTTATATATATATATATATATATATATATATATATATATATATATAAAATATGTATGAATATGACTATTAAAAAAAATAAAAATGTTTTATTTTGATTTGAATTTTATTTTTTGAATAACTTGCTTTAGATACAATTTAAGATTAGAGTATTATATTACATAACCATCAAATTTCGAACAGTAATTAATATAAATTGATTCGATTAATTTTAAAATATGTAAAATAAGAAAAATTATGTTAAAAAATAGTAAATGTAAGCAAGTAAATGTATGTCTAAATCTTCAGTTTCATTTAGGTCACCCTATTCATTCACTTCATTTCAAAAATATTTATATCAATGAAAAATGGAATTTTCTGTTAAAAATTTGATGTTATTCTGTGTAAAATAATTTTAAAAATAATTATTTTATCTACTTTTATAGTGATCATGTTTTATGGCTATTAAAAAAATAAACAATATTTGATTTTGAATTTCAATTTTATTTCTTAAATGTCTTACTTTAGATACAATTTAAGATCATATTATTATATTACATAACCGTAAAATTTTAAACAGCAATTAATATAATTTATTTTGATTAATTTTAAATTATACAGAGTAAGAAAAATTATATTAAAGGATAGAAAATAATAATAAATGATAGTAAACATGTAAATGTATATTTAAACCTTCAATTTCATTTGGATCAACTTATACATATACCTAATTTATCAAAAATATTTATATCGACGAAAAATTGACTTATCTTTTCAAAGTTGGATCGTATTCTATATGAAAAATTTTTAAAAAATAATCATTTTATTCACTTTTAAATTAATCATGCTTTAAAAAAAGAAATTACTTTCCTTATATATATATATATATATATATATATATATATATATATATAAGGAAAATTAATATTTTAAAATAAGTAATCCCTTTGTAGAATTTTAAAATAAAAGTTAATTATCTAATGTCTTTAATATGAAAAATATTTAAAAACATTTTCTTTATTTAGTATTTATATATATATATATATATATATATATATATATATATATATATATATATAATGTGTGTCTGAGTGTGTATAAAGTGAACCACTTCATGAATAATATTATTAGAATATTTTGTGGTTGAAAATTTGCCTCATGTATAAATTATAAACACAGTCATATTTAAAAATATCTTTTTTACAACATACAGAAAACCCGAAATATATTACGGCTGAACATTTCGAATCTGGAAAAAAAACTGTCACGATTTTAAAATATGTGTATAAAACTCTTGCCTGAAATTCCATACACTCCCCTTCACCCCTGCGTTCGTTCTATCCGAGTTGATTTTTTCGAACCACAAGGGAATACTTAGAAAATTGACTCAAAGTTCGTTGTTGAATCGACGATGATGGCAATGGTGTATCGAATTTAAATTGCTTGTTATTGTGTGAACTTTGCAATACGACGTACGTTTTTTGACAAACATAATCATCGACCGATAATATTTTTAAGTTTGCGAAAATAACTTTTATTGCTTTGTGTATGTGTTGGTTTTTGAAATTGGCGTTTATAAATATTGTATTCGAATACTGTAATATTCGTTTCCGCAGATAGATATTGTATATAAATATATATATATATATATATATATATATATATATATATATATATATATATAATATATATAAATACAAAATCAATACATTTTTATTCACTGAAAACCTTTATTTCTATTTATTTATTTTTTTTTTAAAAAACTAAAATTATTTATCTAATCTTTAAATTATTTAAATATACTTTATTAATTTCATTCCCTTTTCATGAACATTTTTTTATATATGATTAAAAACTTTAAAAAAATTAAAAAAGTAAAAATATTCAAATCAAATGAATTAAAAAACATTTTCATAAATTTTATGATAAAATTACTTAAGATCAAATTGAGAAGTTTGTTATTCATAGGAGTTTCAATTTTCCAATATTTTTCGTAATTTTATTTTTTACAATCACAATATCTACTTTAAATCATACAATAATTTAATTAAAGCTCTGATTTCTAATTTTTATTCGTACATATATATATATATATATATATATATATATATATATATATATATTTAATTATTTTAAAACATTATCGAAATTAAATATTTTCATTATTTATAAAATGGATTTTATAATAAAAAAATCATATCATAAGATCAAAATTAATCAAATAAAAATATCTATTAGTCATTTTAATACATTTTAAATATTTTTTTTAAATTAAAAGTGTTTGTGTAAAATAAAAAGTGATTATTTTTTTATTATTGTGTTATTTAAAATAAATTAAACGCTTCAATTTTTATATATATATGTTCATCAGAATAATCATTTTTGATTTAATTTTGATAATTAAATTATATAAATTTACTTTGTTTCATAATACCCAAACCAATTATATATGAGATATTTTATTTCAACGAATAATTTTATGTTTTCATTTAATTATTCGCATTTAACAGTTAATATTTAACAAATTATTCCAAAACGAAGAGAATTTTATTTCTGTCATTTTCAGTTTCATTATTTTTACAGCTACAGTAATTATTTGTGTCGTAAATAACAGTATTCTTTATAAAAATATACTGAAAGTAGACGAAATTCATACACAAATTTCACTCAATATTTGTACGTTATTTAAAAATATTTGTAGTAAAAAAAACCTAATGTTAATCTAATTAGCTTTCTAATTTTCGCATCGCACTGAAATTAAAGTGAGAAATTCAATACTATTACGTCTATATAATACCGTAATTTAGCTTTAATGAACTTAATTACACTTCCATTTTTCGCGTAATTAGCATAAAGACTTAAGTCTGAAACTCACTCTTGCTAATTCTTCGTCAAAGTTGTAAATTTTCCTCATCCGTATTTAGCTCCTTGTTGCTCATCTTCGCAACCCTTTTTACTAACCGAACGCACCAGTTTTGACCAACCGAGAATTTAATACCGTCGCTTGCTCGATAATAATTTCAGTCTTCATCTTGATAAAGCTTTCATTAATGACGAAGTTGAATGAAGAGTATAATGAAATATTATCAATAGCTCGTCACACCCTTTCGACCTTTTAAGTGGTGAAAATCATGCAAATATTCTATAAAATATATATAGTGAGAGAAAATGAGTGCTGCGAAAACATTTAAATGTATTCTGATGAAACAAAACTGATGCTTATGAAATTTATTCGGAATTTATAAGTACATATTTTTTAAACAAGTTCATACGCATATTTACGTCCATTATTATATTTAAAAATGAATATTTTTTTAAAAAAATAAGTACGTACAATATAATTTAATTAATATCAAAAATAATTTCATTAAATAGAAAAATAAATGTAAAATATAAAAAAATGTTTTTATGACTTCACTAATTTAATTAAATCGTTTCATGTATTAAATAATAACTTTATTAAATATTCTCGTTAGTCAATAAACTAGTTTATGAAACTACAGTTTTTTTCCAATGTAAACTTATTAAAATTTTTCTACAATAATTTCATTCCACAATATTATTTTCTATCAACAATTTTAATGATGTTCAGTATACTAATTATATTATAAGGTAAAGAATATTTAAATTTCTTTTAGATAAATTTGTATTTATATTTTTTATTATTTTTCAAAAAAAACAATTAAAACATTGAAATAAACATTAAAAATTAAAATTTCATATTTTTAACAATGCTAAAAATTTATAACGTACTTAAAGGCATTTTTTTGAGTTTCAAAATAATAAATTAGTATAAAAATTTATAATTGCTAAGTCAGCTTTAGTCTTAAACTTGCTTATATACATAAGTGTATGTATGTGTGCTTTTTTTAAAAATATTATAATTTATAAAAATTAATTAAATAATATTTAATATTTTATTTTCCATGGATTAAATTATTTTTTGTTAATATATTTTAGAGGAATTAAATTAAATATATGACAAGTCATATATTTTTTAAACAGATGTATATTTAAAAAAAACAGCATTTTTCATTCTATATACGTATATAACTTATTTTCTATATTTATAATTATTAATTGAAAATGTTAATAATTACTAATATAGATATTTATTTTTTTAAAAAAAATTACATTATTTTTTATTAAAATATTATTTTACTTTTTTAATTCTATATTCAATTAAAATAACTATGTTTATTTTTCTACTTATAAATATTTATGAGGCTATTTTTTGATAATTTTCAGTTTCTAACAAAAATAATTTAACTAACAATAAAATAATAGCATTAACTTTAATTTCTACTAAACACACTAAACAATAATTTTATTGTTTATTAATTATTTTTTATACTTTGTAACTGTAGTTATTTTTATCTACACAATAATGCCATTATGTGTACATTTTTGTAGACAGCCTATTTTATATTCTACAAATTTGATTTTTATGAATGTGAAATAATAACCTATTAATCATGTTTATTAAAATTGTGGGTCATAGAAAATAGGACATACTTGTTTTTATAAAATATTTAATTATAGTGTATTATTTATAATTTTTTATAAATTAAATAAATAATTACCATTGTTATTCAACATAGTTTTATGTTATTCTTTTCAATATTTTCTGGCAATGCAAGTTTTCTTTATCCTTTTTAATTTTTTAAAAATGTTTCTTTTTGTACATGCATCGTCTCTTACTCTATTAACTTTTACTTAACAACGTATGTTATGTTCTATAAAGAACGAAACGATGAGAAAATACTGAAAAGAATATGTATGAAACTGAAATTACATCAAGATAACAATAGTTGAACGATAACAATTTAAGTCTGCCGCTTCATCTTTTGGATACGCGTATACGTTATCAAAATCATAAATTTAAATAAAGAGAGATATGAGGTTCTAAATTAACTTAAAAAAAAACTTTCCTCCAATATTAGTGGTCCGTGTCTGATGCAAGATTCTATACTAACGTCGAATGATGCCCCAACGTACGAAATGCTCCATAGCTAGATAGGGTTTGAAGAGACCGGGTGGTCTAGTAACTCGATGACGTCAGACACGGTCGCTTAAGTTGTTGCAAATTGCAAAGACGTCAAGAGCGGAGTCAGTAACCCGCGAAATACGATATTCTCTCGCCAACCTTGATTGTAGACAAAGACAGATACGTTACTTTAACAATTCTCTTGATGTTCATAAATGCGCTCGTAAAGATTTTAAAACTCATCTCTTTGTATTCATTTGATGCAAGAGTGAAATATATTTATCTAACTGTTTCGTGAACACATTTACAGAATTAGGTTTCGTGACATGTATTGAAACGGTGACAATTTCAAATGTTTACGTTATAGCTAATTTTCAGTAAATAGAATTGAGAACGTTCGCACGACAAACATATTTTCACTCGGCTGGAAATTAAACAAGACTCGGCAATTGAGCTTTAATTTACACGATTATTGTATTTTTTTACTTAAAAATAAATCAATTCAGTTAAAATACTACTCGAGTAAGATCTTTTTGAATAACGCAGCGTGCAAATGAAACGAAAAAGAAATAATTTCATTTTATAAAACAGAGGATTAAATACCACCTTACAAGAATGATCAAAGAATATACTTTTTTTTATGGAAATGTGATTGTGTTTAATACACAGTTTGCTTCTTCTTTTTTTAATTTGTATAAAAATTTTCTTAATTATTTTTAAGATTTTTTCTCTTCTAGAGAATTTAGTGATACAGGAATATACATACTACTCCACATTCACACACATACGCATACATGCATTTATTTATAGAATAAAATGATTTTCCTGAAAACAATAATTGTCATCTAAAACATACTGAAAGGTTTTATAAAGAAATATTTTATTTAATTTCTCTTAATTTTATTATTTCTAAAATCTAATATATATTTCTAAATACTCAATTTATTTCTTCACTATTTGTTAATGTGATTTGTAATCTATTAAGTATTTTTCTTGAGATTTAATTTGTTTTAATTAAAAAATATAGGGTTTTCTAATAAGTGTTTTAGATGTTTAAATGGAAATAAAACAAGTATTTAATTAATTAGTTATGGAACACATTTTCACTCATATAATTACCACGACTTTGCTTGACATAATTCATTCATTTAATCCAATTTTTAGTCACTCTTTTACATAATTGTGGTCAAATTTCATGAATTACTCGTTTAATGTTCCTTTTTAATACTACTGTTGTTTGTGGTTTATCAGCATAAACCAATAAATTCACATAACTCCACAGACAATAATCCAATGGAGTCAGATCACATGAACTTGGTGGCCAATTGATAGGTCCATTTCTTGAAATAATGGATTCATTAAACTTTTGTTTCAATAAATCTATTGAAATTTTTATAATTTCTAATCGTAGTTGAGGTGTTAAACATAATAATTTACCAAACTATACTCAGTTGAAATGTTAAAATGAATTTAAAAAAAAATTCAAATGTGGTTACCACCAGCTGTCAAAGATCTGACATTTTTATTGGAAAATCCTATATTAAAAAATTTCAATTAATCTCATCTTTGATTTAGGATTTAATTTGAATATAAAATTATTATACATAAATACTTTTTGATTTAATTCACTTTATTTTCCTTTAAGGAAACAACTTTTATTTTACAATAGTTACTATATTCGTAAACAGAAATAAATATTGACACAATCAATTAATAATTCATAGCAGTATAATTAAAATGTTTAACTTGAATGCCACGTTTCATTCAATCAACAATAATTAATGTTATTTGATAAAGTTTACGTAAATAACCAAATGGTGCTTTTTATCATGGGAACAAATTAATTCTAGTTACAACACTCGTGTGAGTACCTCTCAGCCATGTACCTTGTACAGTCGATATCTCATCGTTCTTATGTTTGCTTGCGTTAACGACTTTATCTACACAAATACTCGAAGTTTAACTTTTACTTGTAGTAACAGCGAGTCACATGCGCTCCAAGACGTTAAATAATAAAGTTTACGACGAAAGTACACTATAAAAATTTTACGTCGTTTAAATAACGTTCAAACTGTATTTCTATTTGAAGAGTTTATTACTACGTTGTGCTTTATAGTCGGTCGAAAAAGCACATGAATCAAGATCTATGAATAAATTAACATTATAATCGTACGTTTCCATTATAAGTGGGTGGTATTATGTATGAGGATTTTTATAAATATGCTCGACGAAAAGAATAATCTTACTTTGTGTACATAAATTGTTTTAGTTAAAATAGACTAGTACAGTTTAATAGTATGTGTTTGTAGTTGTTAATTCTTTAGTATTTTATTAAAATAATCGTATATAAAAAATATTTTTTTAATCAATTTCAATATAAATTTCATCAATTATTATTAAACGAGACAAAGGATTTTTAAAAGAAAAATAAATTAAAATTTTGCTTACAGTATTGACTAAACCTACTTATAACAATGACCATGATTTGTGAAAAAGTAATACTAACCCAATGTATCGCATCGTTGAACAAATCTCGATTGATACTATAGGAAATCGGTTCGTGAAACGTTTCAAATAGCCGAGAAAACGAAAACTCACAATAGCAAACGGTGCAAAAAGATATAAGTATACGCTGAATCAGAAACAAATAAAAGCGGAGGTCTAGATGAGTAGAAGATTGATAAACGCAAGTTTAGGGATGCAGAGATGTACGTGCTACTCCACATTCACGCACATACACACACAAACACATATATAAGCACACATACATTTTTATATACAACAAAAGAATTTTCCTGAAAACAATATTTGTCATCTGAAATATACTGAAAAATTTATAAAGGAATATTTTATTTCATTTCATTTCAGGATTTCTGAACATTCAGATAGTTAACAAATTGAAATATATTATTTGATAATATTTTTTAAGTAAAAAAATAAATATTAACATTAATTAATTAACTAAATTCTTTATTCAATTTGTAATTCTCGGTCAAAGGAAAATACAAAATAAATTAATTTAAAATTAGTAATAATATAAAAAATAGTTATAATTAATTATGATCTAAACACCAGATAAAAATATTTTTTTAATTTTTATTATCATTTTTTTATATCTTATTTTTTAATTCTTTAAGTATTAATTTCATTGTTATACAATTTTTAAAATAATTGTTTTGATCAATTATTTAAAATGATTGATAGAAATTAATTATAAAATAATAAAGAATATTATAATTCAGAAAATATTCTACATTTTTTATTTTATATAAGATTTTAATGATGAGTATAAAATGTAATTTAAAAATTGTATCTAACAAAATTCATTGAATTTTTTTTTAAATCTTTTTAATCCACATATCGATTTCTAACTTCCAATAACGAATATAAAATATCATATTACAAACGTTCTTTGTTATTCGCAATTGTATTCTCTTAATAATTTCAGTAACAAATAAATCTTTTTACAAAATGTATATTTTTTAGTCAATAAAACTGGATACATAAAGTTCGAAGGAACGATCGAAATTCATAAAATGAAGTTGATATGCCTTGAAGCGTTGATTTATAGCACTTTTTTATATGTTTTTCTAAAGAAAATATACATCTCTTTTTGCATCATTTTACGTTTTCTGTATACAAATATTTACACAATATTCTAATAAGGGGTTGATAAATAATATCGAATATACTCATTTTGCAACTAGTATGGTATATTTTCTAATATAGTTTTTTTATACAAATTTAGTTTAACGGTATTTCATTTTTATACGATTAATTTATACCAACCCTTAAATTTCTACATTCTTATTAAAATATTTTAACGTTTTATGAAACTATTTTATTTAGAAATAGATCTTAAAATTGATACAATGTTTAATTTATATCGTAGAGTTCAATTTTTTATCTGAAATATATGTGTTATTAAAATTTTAATTTTTCCCATCAATCTA
Organism: Neoneuromus ignobilis; assembly: GCA_029203775.1. Classification (NCBI taxonomy): domain Eukaryota; kingdom Metazoa; phylum Arthropoda; class Insecta; order Megaloptera; family Corydalidae; genus Neoneuromus; species Neoneuromus ignobilis. The sequence continues at coordinate 10,458,596 of CP092091.1, read as the reverse complement.
TTGAAATTTTTTACTATAACATCGATTCATAGAATTATAAATTTTCAAAATTAGGAAATTATTTATTTTCTTAAAAATGTCATAATACTTTCAAATATTATTTCTCTTAAATGATGGAAATTTTTACTCTTCCAAAAAAGTAATATTCAGTGAATAATTGTCGTTTGATAAGTATAGTAAATTTATTTATTGTTTAATTTAATTAATTAATTAATTTATTTAAATTTTTCAATTCAGTTTTTCTTTTTTTTACCATACTTATCAAACAACCCTCGTATTATTAGAATTGTTATTTTTTCAATTTGATATATCTTGTAGATTAAAAAATAATTTTATTTTAAATATCCATTTAAAATATTTTAACAAGGTATAAAAAAGATATATTTCACTCTTTTTCAGTCTATTGACATTGATATCAATTTAATTTTTAATTAAAATTATGTTAGTAAATTAAAATTTCTTTAACATTGAATATAAATTATTATTTCAAAAATTTCTAATTCTATCTTTTTATTTTGTAAGCAATAAAATTGTATACCGAATTAAATATTATATTAAAGAAATATTATAACATTATTTTTATCAAGGATTTTTTCTTTTATGTTATTAAAGAATAATAATATTTCTAACTGTTGCAGCAATATAAAACTTTTACGAACAATTCAGTCATTAATAAAAACATTAAATTATTTTACATGAAAGATATTCAAGTTTTACAAACTTTTTTAAACTACATAATAGTAAAGAATTTATTCTTTTTGATTTTAAGTTCAATCTAAGAAAACAGAAATATATTTTATTTAAATGTATTTGTGCATACATATACATAAATATGTTGATTTTCATTACCAGTAATCTCGTTCATACGAGAATTATTTTCTAAAAGTTTCTTTAATATTTAAAATTTGCATATTTTATAACTATTTTTAGTTTTATATTTATTTTCATTTTTTTATTCTAAACTAATATCTTCTCGTGTATATATTTTATTTACAATTAAAATTAACATACGAGGGTCGTTTAATAAGTATGGTAAATTTATTTATTATTTAATTTAATTAAATTTTTCAATTTACTTTTTCTTATTTTTTTACCATACTTAATTAAATATTTTATCATATTTTGTACTAGTGATGTTATTTTTGCAACGAACTAAATGCTTTATTTTATTGTTTGTTAACAAAATTTTTATAAAAGGTTTTCTAATAAGTGTTTTACAAGTGTAAATAAAAATAAAACAAAAAGTATTTAATTAATTAGTTATATATTTTTAAGAATATTCTGTGGCATTGATGATGGAACATAATTTCACTCATATGACCACCACGACTTTACTTGACATAATGCATTCGTTTAATTCAATTTTTAGTCACTTTTTTACATAACTGTGGTCCAATTTCATAAATTAAACTTCAGTGTTTATTTTTAATGCTTCTATTATTTATGATTTATCAGCATAAACCAGTGATTTTACATAACCCCGCAGAAAATAATCCAATGGAGTTAGATGACATGATTTTGATGAACAATTGATGGGTCCATTTTGTGAAATAATAGACTCATTAGATTTTCGTTTCAATAAGTTTAATGACGTTTTTACAATTTCTAAACATTGTTGAAGTTTTAAGCGTCCCATGATAATTTTCCCAACTATAAGTAATTAGTTAAAATATCAAAATGAGTTTGAAAAAAAAATCAAACATGGCTGCTACCAGCTGTCAAAGTTTTGATATTCTTATTGAAAAATTCTATATAATATTTCTATCTTCATAAAAAAAATAAATGTTGTTTCAAAAATATAAATAATCATATACATATTGATATCAGTAATGTTGAAATAATCTGTGATAATCACTGGTAAAAAAAATAAATAAATATAAGTCAAATTACACTCACGTATTGATGAGTTGACGCGTTTGAGGGTGGGGCACACCCGCCACAAGCCGATGCGGAAGCTTATCGAGGTCGTGACATCCGTGTTCGGCAGTCGGATCGGTTCTTTGGTGAACACCCACACGTTGCTTACGAATGCCGTGAGCAATGTGGCGAGCGCGCACATGCCCCACAACACGCCGAGACGCGACAAAGCGCGCGACGACCGCCAGCAGCACATGCTCTAGCCGGCCCGAGGTCGTCTTCACGCGTTACACGCACGAGTTCTCGTTGTTCATACCGAACGTTCACCTACGATCTCTACACATATCATTCGAAACGAGTATCACGGAACACACAAGTTCACAGATCAGTCGTCGAGTATAATTAATATTAGGGCAGTTTATTATTATTATTATTATCTTATTTACAATTGATCGATTTATATCAAACAATTCACTTTAAATACAACAAACGATCGATTTTCAATTTTATTTTCAATATTGCTATTAAATATAATCCGTATAATTACATTTTTTTAATATATATGAAACACAGACAGTATTACTCTTTATTAATAAAAAAGCCGAGATAATAATTACTTTTTATAATTAATCACGTATTAACATTTCAACAAACTTCAACGTATCTTGTCTATCGGCAACAATTTATCTGAAAAGAACAGAAAATAATATTATATAGGATAATCCTAATGTGATGCCTAAATTTGTGTTTTATTGGAAAAAAATAATATAAACTATACACATGTTTCTTTTTAATAAAACACAAATCTAGGCATCACATTTGAATAACCCTATACATATGTGTAATATATACTAAAATGAAATTAATTTTCTAATCTATAAAAGTCTAACCATATCTTATAAAAGTTTCATCTACTTCAGTTTATTCAATATAATGGATTAGCTTTTTCTAAACTTTTTGTATAAAAAAATCTATTAAAATATTTTTATTACAACATCGATTTATATTTTTTTTACCATATATAACTTTTTTATCTTTCTAACAAATATCCCTTCAATATATAATTATTATCTTTCAAAATTAAAATAATTAATTTTCTTGAAAAAATATTTTCCCCAAATAATTGAAATTTTTGCTCTCCTGAAAATTTAATATTTGGTGAATATGAAGGATAATTTATGACTTCACAATCAAAAATAAATATTTTCTGTTAAAGTTGATTAAAAACTTTAAATGTTTTATTCAATAAAGGAGATAAAATATATATAAAATTAGGATTGTACTCTTTTCTGTATTTTTTCTGTACTTTAATAAATATATAGAAATTTCTTAATAGGAAAATAATATTAGTAACAGAGTAGTATTAGAAATAATATGTAAATATAAAATATCCTATATTATAGAAATTCAATAGGGAATACAGAGATAAATATATATAATAGATATGAAAATAAACAATTTCAGCTTAATTGCAACAAAATAAATCTTTAATTGAAATTTATCAAATTAATAAAAATTATTAATTAGAATAAACTACATATTTGTGAATATTTAATTATTTTATTAATAATTTTATTTGTTCTCTTTTTAAATTATATTTTTTTTAGATTTTTTAGTATTTATAAATGTTTCTAAAAGTAAAAGGAAATTTCAAATTATTTAAAAAATTTTCAAATTATTTTCAAATATGTAATATTTATATATACAGGTGGATCATTTGAGACTGTAAATTTAGATACACATTTATATACGAGTATAACATCCTTCAATGCCATTTGGACCATTCTTTGCATATATTTTTTAATGTATTATTTTTTTTTACCATCTTTAATCAAAAATTCTTCAAAAAAATACTCAGATTTTTTAATAAAATTTTAACATATAAATCATTGTTTATTTAATTTTACAATTATTGTCAGTACATCCATTCGTTAGTTAATTACGTGTTACAATTTAAAATCAATTTTTGGTATAACTTCTTTATTGTAAAATAAATATATTCACTATTTAACAATAATATTTTATAAAAATACAAACAAATAAACTATATATATATATATATATATATAAATATAAATTTTCCTAAATTGATATATTAACGATATATTTAATTCTTAATTACAAAAAAATAAAAAGATAAATAAGATAAAGGTCCTAAATCTAATGGAACAAAAAATTGTGAACATCAACTAAGACACTTATATAAGATGTTTCTAATTTTTAAGTATATGTTATTTATAAATGAGAACATTTTTGTACTTTATCTCTATTTAACCCTTTTGCCACTAATGGGACCTATGTGTCCCATAAAATTTTCTACTCACTAAAATATGTTTGTTGTTATTATTGAGACAAATATACTCAACTTAAACTACTGATGGGGCATATCTGTCCGTAATTCAAATTTAAAATCTGAACATAAAAATCAATTTTTTGTCCAAAAATAAATTACTTAAGTAACTCAAACGAAACAGAAGTTTTAAAACTAAAAATATTCAATCTGTGGTGAAAGGGTTAAACCACAAATATATTTTTAGAGTGATAGAATTTTAAATTGAATCCCTATTGAAAGTTCTATCCAACCTAAAAAAACATCTATATATGTATGTATTCACATTATATATATATATATATATATATATATATATATATATATATATATATATAATAAACGATTTTTTTTTATTTTCTGTTAGAATTAAAAAAAATGTTAGATTCTTCTAATTTTTTGAGTATTTTTGCAATTCATTCACACAGAAAACATGTGTTGCCTCCATGCAGAGGTTATATATATATATATATATATATATATATATATATAAATATGTGTGTGTGAGTGTGTATGTATTTATATTAAACATAAATAATCTCATAAATAACTTCACTCAAATCACGAATCTAGTCACTTAAATCTTAGTACATTAATCAAAGAAATTCATTTCCATACCGACATTGTTTACGTGTTACGAAAAACGAAACGAATATAATAATATAATTCCTAATTGCTATCTCTTTTCAACCTGAATATAAACCATTGTGTTTTTATCTTTGACAGATTATATAATTTATGGTTTAAACTGTATGAATCATTACTTCCAGTTATGATATAATGTTTTCTACTTTTATAACATTATTTATTCATTCGTTTTGAAAATATAGACATTTCTTTAATTTCAGTAAAGCTTGTGAGTGTGGTTCCTGTTCAATTCATCTGATCATACTTAAAATTAAGTACTTAATTTTTTTATTTATATATAACGATATAAATATTATGTTTACTTGTATTGAAATTATTTTTTTACATTTGAAAATAATGAAATTTTTACTCTATATAAAATACAATATAGATTTGAGTTGGTTTTGTAATAATAAATTATATGAAATACTCGTAAATCTATATTAAACATGTGAAAAAAATTCTTAATATGCTATCAATTTGTTTATAATTATTATATGACAATATAAACAAAATAATCTCAATAACACACACTCATATATATATATATATTTCTGTGTACATTTTTCACGAATTAATTTACTGTTATTTTTTTATTTTAAAAACCCTTTTTAAAATAGTATTATCAAAAGTTTTTCATATTTATTTATCATGTATTTAGCTTTGTATAAATAATTGTTTTTGTGAAGAATTCTCTTCATATTTTGTATTTTCAAAAAAAAAACAGTATCGTTTAACAAATCCGGATTATATTTATATATGTATATTGTATGTTTATCATATGAGACATTTACAAATGTAGGTATATTTTCAAATAAAAGTAACATTGTACTATTAAAATAATTATTTAAAAAGTCGAGGTGTTTGAAATAAATATTAAAATTTAATTCTCATATTTTATATATTTTATAAAATGTTATTTTTCAATAACTAATAATTCTTAAAAAAAATAATAATTGGTAGTTATAGCTTTTTTTAATTATTATATTTATTTATTGAATTGTTAATTCAATATCAATTTTTTTAGTTACGTATTAGAATTATAATTGTCTTTTTTGACACAAATATTTTTCGTTTATTTGTGTAAATACGAAACAAATAAAGAAAGAAAGCTGATTAGTTCATATTAATTTATGAACGAATGCAACTTTTCATAAGGATAATTAAATTTCAGTTTTAGTATATAATGTTTAAATAAATATATTTTAAAAGAATTTTATTTCATCAAAATTAAAAATAATTCCTTAAGGATTTCTTTCTAAAATAACTGAAAATAAATATTATTACTTTATATATATATATATATATATATATATATATATATATATATATATATATATATATATTGAAAAAACTTTCCAAGCATTTAATATATAATAATTGTATATTTTTCAAATATTGACAAGTTGAAACATAATTAAAATTTATGTATATTCGACGAGAAACGAAATAATTTGTCATATTCATTAGTATTAATATGATAAATTGTTTATTAAACAAATACAGACAGTTAATATGAACAATATAGTGAGATTAATAATAAAATACTGTTGTAAAATGTTAACGAAATATTAAGTACGAATGCAAATATTGACAAGTGTTCAAAATATCCATGTATAAAATTGTTATTGATCTGTTATTTATTTCATTAATAATGTATCTACTGTTATCTTTTTCTATAAATGATATATTAAATATTTTCAAAAGATTATCGATGACGTTAATATTATATTATATATTTAAATAATGAATTTCAAATACTTTGTTTAATAAAAGTGATATATGAAAAAGATATATATTTTATAAAATGTATGATTTAAAATCTGTGTGTATTTGTAGTTTCTTATTAATATTCTATTATATTTAAATAAAACATAATCTATTTAAATTTGTGTATCTTTTAAAATACATATTTATGTTTTTATATGTTTATTCGACTCATTACTCTTTTTAAATATATTTTCGAAGAATTGAATTATAGGTATTTTTTGTAATTTAGTGCTAAAAAATTATTTATGCTCTTTGTAAAAATTTTGAAAATATTTGTGATTCTAAGAAATAATTTCTTTGTATTCTTGGAAAAAATAAATAATATTTTATGGATGTAAATGAAGGAGTATGTATGTTCTTTGTACAAAAAGTAAGTATGAGTGATTTGAGTGATAAAGTTTATTAGAGATTATTAAATTTAAAATTTGAAATTTTGATATTATTTGCATAAAAAATATTTAATATATATATATATATATATATATATAAAGAGACAAATAAAAATCATTAAATACTTCTTATAAAAACTCTATCGGTTTATATATATACCCAAAGCTTTTTGATATTAATTATTAAAAAATCAGTTGTTGATATAACATCATTTTTATATTATACAAAATTAAATATAGTCCTACTTTTATTAAAAAGACATTTATCATACACAATTTATTAAAATCTTTTTCATAATTACTTTCCAACTCAGTCAATTATAGAATTCATTTAATTTTTAAGACCAGTTTATTGTTAAGAAATAATATTTATACTTTTTTTTAAAATAAATTAAGAAAATAGAAATTTGTAACTTTTTTATTTAATTATTTACTGAAACTCAATTAGGATTAAAAATTATGTTATTATTTATTTTCTTACATTGGAATTTATATAAAAGAATTTATTAATTATAAATATATATATATATATATATATATATATATATATATACACATATACATATACACATACGAGAATGAAATGAAAAGAACATTTTTATCTATCTTATTCTCTAATTAGAATTGTTTTGTATATTCATGCCTAATGAGGTATTAATAATAAAAAGATATTTACATTTCACAAGAAATATAGGGAACTGAATTATATTGATCTGTGTTTTTAATTGAAATTCCATTTGAAAAATATTTATTCACTAAATGAATACCTAATTAAAGTAAAATAAAAACATTTTTGTCAAAATACTTTATGAAACTCTTGTAAACATATTAATTAATTCAATATTTGAAAAAAATTCTTTATATTACATTTTCAATGGTTTTTCGTATACGTATATATATTTTCTATATATATGATTCATTTTATGAAATTTAAAATCTGATTTGTTCTTATTGAAAGTATATTTTACATACTTGTATTTAAATAAATATAAATTTTATAAAAAGAATAATCATAAATCCATAATTTATTTTTAAAGGAGATAAATTATTATTTTTATATTTAGTTAATTTTTTTTTAATAATTATGAATTTTTTCCTTTAACATTTAATTTTGAATTAGAAACAAACAATACATATGTACATACACACACATGTATATATGTATAATATAATACTGATTTTATGTATATTTATATAAGATGCTAATATGAGTAAATTTCGAACGAATGGTTCTGAACAGTTAAAATTAATTTATCATTTTTCAATCACATCGACCGAATCACAGCACATGAATAAAAAATGTATCATGTCCAAACAGTAATGGTCATTGATTAATTTTCATTCCACCAACATGAATTCTCGACTAACAGCCGCTTTTATAGTTATCCCTTGAGGTCATATAAACATGTCGAGCTTTTTTGTCGTACGGTTTGAAGAAAAATAGAAAATGAATTATGTATATTTTGCTTATACTGTAAATAAATATTTTTATTTCGTAATAAATAACAAGATTTCAAAAACAGAGATGTCCTCAAATAAGAATTTATTCAGTTATTTTGATGTATTTACAATTTTTATTTTCAAAAGTTCAATTTCTACGAATGGAGTGTAAGTGACCAGAAAACTCTTTATGAATTTTGTGATAATTTTATTTTTAGAGTAATATTTAGAATTATAGTAAAATAAGAAGAGAAATTACATATAAAATAGATTTACTTCAAAATATCTAATATTTTTACATTAAAAAAAATTATCTACGAGCTCAATAATAAATTTAATTACAATACTATAATTTTATATTAAAAATCATAAATCAATAATGTTATATATGTTTGTGTGTAATTTATTTCAGAACCTTAGGCTAAGAGATTAAAATCTGAAATGGATATCATTTGTCCAAATTTAATTAATAGAATATAATCACAAAGTCAAAACTAGTTAATTTTAAATCGCTTAACATTCAAATCACTATAATTCAAATTTGAATAATGTACTTTGATGCATTATAGTTAATATTAATTAAAATACTGCATTTAGTATAGTTGTACATTACTATTGGCTACATTTTGAATAATATAGGATAGTGTGTAAATAAAGAGAGTTTGTAAATGAATTATTCACGTAAAATGTAATCTATATCATATTATTACAGGCGCTAAGGTCATTATAAATAAATCAAAACAAATAGAACAGGTATTTAATATTTTATCGATTTTCATATAAGTGTAATTAATGATTAATATTTTCCAAGCTGATAAAATATGATTTAATATAAATTACTAGTTATTTCAATCTCATTTATTTAGATACACACCTGATCTATTTATATCATTAATTATATATTCGATTTAAATTTAAAAAATGTCAAATCATTTACATAAAATATATAAACGATATATATATATATGTATATACATATATATATATATATATATATATATATATATATATATATATATATATATATATATATAAGGGAATTATTTCTTAATCTGTTTTTTTTTAGATATTTTTACGGTTTAAAATCTCTCAATAAAAGATCTATCCTTAAATTGTATATATATTAATCAATATATAAATATATATTGATTAATTGATATTTGTAATTTTAATTTGTTTCAATTTTATACCAGGAATTTGATTTTAGATTTAAAAGATAATTTTTTCAAATATCGTTTTTTTAAAAAAATCTTATCATAGCAAGTAATATTTTTTTATACACAAAAAAAATAATTCAGTAGAAATATCTTTTGTATTATAAATTGAATATTCTAATTTAAAGTAACTATTTTATATTTATTATTATAAAATATATTTTTATCAAAAATTTAATTATTTTTCATATCCAATTTAAAAAATTGAAAGAATTATTTATATTCGTTAAAATATATTTTTTGTCAACAATATATAGTTCTGTATATATATATATATATATATATATATATATATATATATATATATATATATATGAATTTATATTTCATTGATTTCTTTACATTGATGTTATTTTTTAAATACCACACATTTCAAATTCCAACCATCGAAGTAACATATATGTTTTTATAAAAATATTTAATATTTTATTTACATATACTTTGTTTACGTATATTTAATATTACAATACCGTTGTTAAATATTTTTTTATTACAAAATTGTATTCTGTTTTATTTAAAACAGTAAAAATAATATGCCCAATTTTAATATTATATCAAATATTTGGAATTTTAAGCAAATCCAGCAGATTTATTAATTTTATATACATTTATATATCTATCTTTGTTAATATATATGTATATATAAAAATATGTATGTGTATATGAAAAATTCCAACATAAAATATATTATTTAAATGAGAAATAAAATTTTTGTATTTGAAACCTATTTTTGTTTCATACAAATAAAATTTTATGTAATTTTTGAAAAATTGAATATATAACAATTGTATTTGTAATTTAATTATTAAAACAATGATTGAAAACTAATGTGTTTATATATGATTAACAAATAGTTATGACTAATCAGTAATGTAATTTGTTAAAAATTCGTTATTTATTAGTTAACACAAATAAATATACAACTATTTATAGATCAAATATACATTCAATTAAATATTCAATAATCAATTCAACAAACATTTATTAATAAATCTATGTAATATTAAACGTTTTAATAACATAAATAAAGATTTATGGATTTTTCCAAAAATAATAAATTAAAAAAATATATATATTTTTCAAATACTAATAAGAAAACTAACCCAACGTTTCTTTATATATACGTGTATGTATATAAATATAAAGATAATAATAATATTTAATGTTAATCAAAGAACAAAAAACTTTAATGGTAGCAAAGTATCGTATATCAAGATAAAATAATGACTAAAACACGAAAAAATCCGGATATACGAAACTGGTAATACAGAAGATGAAATATATAATGGAGAAACGAAATATTGAAGAGGTGGGATACAGAATAGGGATTGATGAAACAGATAAAGAAGTGATTTTGTCTGCATTGAATTGCCAGAAACTGTGATATATATATATATATATATATATATATATATATATTTATTTATTTGTATATGAAACATCTCTAATCTCATTACAGACGATATTTTTTCTCATTTTAAATTCATTTCTGATTTTTGATTATAAATTATTTAGTATAAAACGAAAAATATTTTCATTTTTCCTATTGATTTTATTTTTTTCTGATTTTTTTTCGTTTTTTATAGATTTTTTGTGTATTATTTTTTTATTAACATCTTATAAAAAAATTCTTAAAAAATACTCCTATCTTTAAATATAATTCCAATTAATCTATACATATACATTATTGATTATTTAATTTCATAAATATTGTCAATACTTCATTCGATAGCTAATTATGTGTCATGAATTAAAATCACTTTTTGTAAAACTTCTTTATTGTAAAAATAAATATATACGCTATTTACCAATAATATTTCATATAGATATAAAGTGATAAATTAATAAATAGAACATACTTAATAATTGCATTAATTTTCAGTTGTAGTATAAAAAAATAAAATGTACATATTTCTTATCGAATTTTTTTATATCTAATTAATTGTATTTTTCTATGATTAAAGGTTGATGATTATCTTCTAGTTATTTGTTTCTAAATAACTCATTTTTTTAAATTGCCTTTATTATTAAAATTTATTAAATAGATGAAAAGTAATCAAACATTTAACATATCAAAAAATTCAAGAAATGAAGTAAAACATTTTGATGTTCTTTGAAATGATTATTTTGTATATATTTGATGATTTATGCAAATTTTTATTAAACATTTATTTAATTTATACATGAAAGTCGGTATAGATACACACACGTATATATATATATATATATATATATATATATATATATATATATATTCACATACGAATGTACGTAAATATTTATGTACCCATACAAGAAACTGTGTATGTATGTATATTATTATTTTAAATATTAATCGCTAACGGTCACTCTGGAATTCATTACACTCAAAATGAGTAACTTTATAAACACAATTAGTGTAGTTAGTTAGCTTCCTAAAACTTTTAATGGTAGAATTTTTATTTAGCTTTAAAAATAAATGAAAATATATAAAAAAGTAATCCTTAAATGAATTAGAAATAATCTATTATTAAAAAAAAATTTCAAATAACAAATATGTGCATTTTTATACTTATAAATATAATTAAATATTTAAAATAATTGTGATATTTCATTCGAATTTTACTCCAGGCGATTAAATGTTTAAATGATATGAGAATTTGATGTTATTTAATTTTTGTCATTTTTTCAAAACTTAAATAACTGCACATTATTTTTTTATTGCAATTTTAGGGAGATATTAATAAATATTTTATAAAATATTTTACCATATTAATTTAATATTTTCAATCAAAAAATACAAATAATTAAATTTTTAATAGAAAATTTCTGAAAAATATTTTTTTTAGAAATGAATTACACATGTATATATTTTAATAATTATTTTGAGAAATTTTATTATAATCAGAATTACTAAACGTGTTTTTTTAAAAAAATAAAATCATATTAATTTTTATTAACTATTAATATCTTAAAATTGAAGATAAATTATTAATAAAAAATCTTTTTATGGAAAGATAATAAAATATAATTTTCAAAAATATATTTTCATAACTATAGTGAAATTATTAACATTTATATATATATATATATATATATATATATATATATATATATATATATATCTTGAAGGAATACATTTGATTATATTATTATTAACTTGACTTCAATTAAAATAGTTTATTATTGGGTAATAATGTCTAAAATCAACAGAGATATGATGTTATGTTTCATACAAAGTAAACATTCCAAATTGACACATCTTATATAGAAATATATTCAAATATTTAAATATATATATATATATATATATATATATATATATATATATAAATAAAATACTAATAATAGTTTCTAATCCTTAAATAAATTTCCTAAGCTCAGAATAATATTTAATAACTATTAACAATCTAAAATGTGAACACAAAATACAAGTATATTAATACAATACCTTAAAAATATAAATTTCTTTCCAAAAAGCATGAAATTAAATATTAGCACAATTTGCATAAAATTGAAATTTAATATCCGTTTTAAAAATGTACTGTTTAATCTAAAACACATTAATATTATAAAAATCAGTAATCAGGTATTTCATTAGAGTATTAAAAAAATAAGTACGAGAAAGCAAAATTCGGTTTTAATTAAAAAAAATATATACGGAACAAAAGTAATTACAAATGTAATTTAAGATCGTGTCTTACTTTTTATATTCAGTTTGTATGTAAGGAGTTTGAACTATGACATTTAATGTCGGTTTTTAAAAAAATAATATGAAATAATGATTCGTGTTATTCTAAATAACATAAAGTAGATAAAATAAAAAATGAAAATTAATGTAAAGCTTTCATAATTAATTTTCTTTATGCATTTTATTCGTATATACGAAATTTCTTTTCACAAACAGATTTGGTTTTCATAGATACGAATTGAATAAAATTTTATTTTAATTTCAAAATAAATCGCGATTATTTAACACACAGTTCACTTCAACATTCTTTTAAAAAATGCTATAAATATTTCAATTATTTCTTTTTCAGTATCCACAAACTGTCTACTATGTACAATTATCAGAAATATCTGAAACATCCGACTTTATTTTCATATTTATATCACACAGAGATGTTTCTAATGTTTGATATTATTGATCAATTGTCATATTAACACAATGTTTTCGCCATTGTTACATTTTAATAAAGCATTGTTCAAAGGACGTGAAAGTCCAGCGAATTAAATTTCCCGCGAAAGCCAAACACATGTTGGCTATACGAATTTTGTATGCCAACTGGATCTGCAACTAAATGTACAGAGCTGTTCTCCTCCCGCCACTGGTCCATTGGCACTGAGTCTGCGTTATTGTCGGTGGCATCTATTGGTGTCTGTATGTACCAAAAAATTCTTGTCTAGAAAATTATTCTTTGTTAAATACACTCTGTTTATTATTTATTAAATTTAATCTCGCGGATACATACAGTCATCGAACTTAGATGCACGATTTAATTTCTTTTATTTCGTTTCACTCGTTCAAATATTTTTAAAATATAATATTTACATGTTGATAAACACAGACATACAAAATGTAATATTTCAGAAAAAGTAAATATTTTTGTCTGTCTTTCAAATGAATAGAAGCAACTGGCATGCACTTAATGAAAAATTATTGTAAAATTATGAAAATAATAAAAAAATGTTGAAAAATTTATTAAAATTCTATTTTAAAAGAATATTTGTCAACTAGAGATTATTTTAAATATTTAATAGTTAAATTTGAAATAAATTCATTCTATGTAAATTAAATTTTTTTTTAATACAAATTTTATTTTGAATAATAAACGAAATATTTTTTATCTTTTTATACATAAATATATACAATATTTTTACTATAGAACATATTTTCCAGGAGTTTTCCAGTTGTGTTAAATTAAATTATGTCTCTAAAACAAATTTGAATATTATAACAAAATCTAAAAGAACTTTCGATAGGTCTTTTCAGTTTTGGAAAAGTTAAATTTTTTTATACATCATAATATTTCATATTTGATCTCAGTTTTCGGAAATATATCTAATGTTACTTTTAAAATGAATCTATTATATCTGATTTATGATGAAAATATTTGATTAACAGTTATAAATTCTGTTTATACTTTGTAGGATTTTTTTTATTAATCCTGAATTATGATTAAAATATCATAAATTTTTATTGTATTCTAATTGCATGTTGACTAATAGAAAAAAATTATATATTTCTAATTTTAAAGAAAATTCACACACACACATATATTTATATATATATATATATATATATATATATATATATATAGTTAAAAAAATAAATTTATTATTGTCGTTATTCTTATTTAAAATTACAATTTAAATTTTATTTGGAAATTTTGAATCATTATATAGGGTCATCCAAATGTGACGCCTAGATTTGTGTTTTATTAAAAAGAAACAAAAAAAACTGTACACGTTTCCCTATACACATTTTTTTTAATAAAACACAAATTTAGGCATCACATTTGGATGATCCTATATTTTAAATGTGAGAAAAAATCCGAGTTAAATTATTTAATAAAAAAAATAATTGTGAGAATTAAATAAGATAAACGTAATAATTTTCAAAAGCAATTAATATTTTTTATAATTAAATATTTTTTTAACACTGACGAAAATTAAATTACAGTAAAAATGTTCTGCATTGTAATCTTAGCAAATTGTTATCTTTATATAAGAAAAAAAAAACTTCTCTAATACTTTATAACAAGTAAAAGATATCGAACTGAGAAAAAAAAAATAAATTGCTCATATATGTTTTTTGAACTCGTATCTATGTTTAGACCTATGTATATAATACTTTTTTCTCGGATTGTAAGCTTTGACAATCGAAACGAGCGACCAAAGAGACATATCAGATAAATTACCAAGCTATTCATGTACCGTGGGATAAATGCGTTGAAATTCTTAAGCTTCCACTACCCTAGTGCGAACGTAATGGTGTATGAGACGCTTGTTGGTTTTAGAGGGCGGTCCTTTCGAACAATATATTCGAATAGAACCTTGTGACTACGGTATCAAAATATGGACACAGTGTGATCACATATCAACGTTGTTAACGCATCCACGTTGTACAGGAATTTATGTTAAATTTACAATGCAACGAATTTAAATTAATTTAAAATAAAAGGTATTTATTTTACGGAATTTCTTAATTCAAACATAATAAAATAACGGCCATTTGAATACGTTTTATAAATATATATATATATATATATATATATATATATATATATATATATATATATATATATAATATCTCTTTATCTTCTGCTGAATAGTTTAATCAAAAATTTTCCATTTTCCAGCAATTCAATGCCTTTCTTTGCCATTACACATGGAAAAATTTCCTTAAATCTCCATAGTTTTAATTTTTTTCAAATTTTTAAATTCCTTGTTCGTATACATATATTAATTTGAATATTTTCTATTTATAAAATTAATATTTTTTTATAAACAGTATTTCATATATAACACATTTTTTATATTTTAACCTGCAATGATTAAAATCAAATTTTTAATTCTAAAAATTTTTAAAATAATTGATTTCTTAACATTAATAATTATCAGAAAAGAATTATTTTAATATTTTTATTTTTAATTATTTTTTTCATAGGAATGATAAGGGTAAATATTTTTTATATACTTGATGAATGATTAAAAATTGCAAACGTCAAAGAATCCACACGGTCGTAAATCTAATATTTAACATAACTGAAAATAACTACCTGTTGACAAAAACAATCAATCCCGTAACCTATTGAGTGACCAACTTGGCCATCACCGCATGTGAAACATAAATAATTCAAACCAGTCAACATTCATGATAGTGTTACATATTATTTCAAGTACCACTCATTCATAATATACGTCCTTTTGTATCGACATTGGAAATTGTATTATATTTCAGAATTATTAGACTTCAAAGAAAATATTGCAATATAATCAAATCAATATTATATATATAAATTAATTTCATTATTGTTATTTTTTAAAAAAATAAATAAAATATTGATATTAATTAATATTTTTTTAAAATTATAATATCATTTATTAAATGTATTTTTTTTAAAAAAAATCTCAAATGCTATAAGAAATAGTATTTTAGATCGACATATAAATATAAAATTTTGATTATATCCAAGTAAAATATATTTTATAATCTGAAACGAAAAGAAAACATAGATATCTTGAAAACTTTCCATAAATTCAGTATGCAACTTGGATGTTTATTATATACGTTGAATGTACAAAATAGAGTGTAATAAAAATGTCTAAAACATCAGTATACATCGGTAAAATGTAACACAACGACTGGCTCATATTTTCATATTAAATGAAACTTTTTCTTCGCATTTGATTTATTAACATTATTTTATTGAACACATCTGAAACTACTAGAGTATCAACTTTATTACTGCGGTGTTTCGTATAAACTATACATAAACTATTGAGATAATTTCACAAATTTCAACACATGCATGTGCACTTAATATAAACAAGTATGAATACGAAATATACAAACTAAACACATTGTGTTTCTAAATGTGTTCATTAAATATTATATGTACTTAAATCATGTATTGAATATAGTGTCAAATGGGAAACGAAAGCATTATTTCAATATAAGCGTTTCACTAAATAATAATTTTAATAATTACACGTGAAGTCTGTATTAACAATTTGCATTTTATATGCACATTCGTTAAATAATTATTTTATCAGTAGAAATCTATTACAAGTCTGCTATAACCGATAATGTTTATTTGCAAATCAAAATTTTCAATTAGAAGAAAATCGTTGTAAATTAATTTCGTTTCAGTAATATTTAGGATTATTTCATGACTTAAATTATATATCTATTTTCGTATTTAATCTTCAATAATTCAGTAAAAGTATGGAAAATATTCTTATTTCATTTAAGTTAAAATATACAATTTAATTTTCATAAATTTTGGATTTTTTAGATTTTCAGTATATAGTTGATTCATTTTATTCATTTAATAGATTTTACATGTATTTATTTTCAATTATTTAATTTTGCTATAATTTTTATCTCTGTTCATTTTTAGCAATAAGATAGACTAGCTTATGGTAGCAAGTTCGATACCAGAGATTACAATTTTAGATCATCTTAACATAAATACAAATTACCTCTCTTAAATAAAAAAATCATTTTTTTAAAAAAAAATATAAATATATTTTTTTTAAAAAAAACTAATAACATATATATAAATACACATAGGTGGGAGAGGAGAGAAAGAAGGATGATTTTAAAAAATCATTCTAAAACTGTATTGTAATTCAAGATTTTTTTGTGTTATTTTCACAGATGATAATATTTTCGTAATATTTCTATAAAATTTTACTATCAACTCTATACAAATACAATATATTTTCAAATCCTATTTACAACATTATTAAAGTATTCTAATCATCTATTTTAATATTTGATATATAAATTGTTGACATTTTAGTATTATTAAATTTTTTAACCTTATTTTTCGAATAAACTTTTATAATTATTTTTGATAAAATTAAAATTTAATTTTTAAAATTATCATTTTTTAAAAAACAATTAATTTTTAATCGCATATATCAGTTATTGTAATAAGAATTTATAAAAAAAATCAATAAATTTGTACTATTTGTGTTTTTAATATAATGAGATTTTAATGAATTTTAAAAAAGTATTACAATTAATATTCGAGTATAGTAGATACATTGCACATTTATTCTAAAAGAAAAACTGTGAGAATTAGATGTAGATTAGATGTAAAAACATTTCTCAAGAAGAACTATAATAAAGAAATGTTACATTAATGCACGAGCGTAAACTTGCAAGCGACCATTCAAGTCACAGATAATAGCAAGAAATGATTACAAACAGTTTCTTTTATGTTAATAGTTATGTATGCTGTGCAATTATTAAACTAAGATAAAAACTGTAAGGACGACATGTGTAGTTCAGAATGACCGTAAATCTTTGAAAATAATTAATACATACATATATATATTTTGAGAAAATTATTAGTTTGTACCTTTGGTTTTAAAAACATTATTAAATGTTGAAGTTTAACAAATTTTTAATTAATTATATAATCATTTTATGTCACATTATATAGGATCATCCAAATATAACGTCTATATTTGTGTTTTATTAAAAGGAAACATGTGTATAGTTTCTTTTTGAAAAAAACACAAATCTAGGCCTCACATTTGGATGACTGTATATTTACTTTATAAAAATAATAAAAGTAATTAATTTAACATTTTTTTCATCAACTCTATATTATTTAGAAGTTTTTGCATTTTTGTTATCTTCTAATAGCAATTTTAATACTGATTTCTTAAAATGAGTTATAATTTAAATATTTATTTATTAATGAGTGTAAATAGTAATTAACATTTCAAAAAAAAAAAAAATATAATAAGATGAAAAACTGATGAACTAATTGTGGAAATATTGTAGAAGCTTTAATTAAGAGTCTAATTTAACTGTGAGCAGATATTATTAACTAAAAACAATTATTATACAAACATTTAAATTAAATATCAATTCCTACTGTTGTTAAAAAAACATAAATTTGTATTATATAGATATACATCCATACATGTATGTATGTATGTATGTATTTTCAACAAATGGAAGGACAGATGTGACTATGTATATGTGTGTTGAAAAAATGATATACAATATTAAAATATTAACTTTGAAGAAATGACGTAGCGAAAATCTGTACTTTACAATTTCGTGCAACGAAAAATGTATAACATTATATATATATATATATATATATATATACATAAGCATCTAATATTAATGACAGTATGATATCGTTATTCATTTTTAAATAGATGCGTTATAAATTGCGGAAGCGTGAAAAAATAACCTCATAATTTTTCATAAAATATTCTTTAGCGATTTTAAAAAAAGGAGACGAAAAAGTCTACATGTTTAGTAAATGTGTGTGTCACAATACCACCGTCTCCCTTCACATCATTAGATGCGTAATGTAGTGTGTTTAAACAATAACATTAGTTCCACTACATAGCGCTAGGGTTGCTCCACATGCAGAGGTAGAACAACCGACGTCGACGTCGATGTCGACGCCGACGCCGGCGCTCGGTTCGCGCTACTCAACGAAAGAGGCGCGCCGGTTACTCCACTTTCCGCCATTATCGTTTATACTCACGTCGGTTATAACCAAACAAACTTGCGTCGTTTTGGGGCCCCTATACAAACTTACTTAAAAATGTGCTCTAGAGATTGTCGTTCGCATCAATTCTCTTATTATGTATTCATTATAAACAACATATTTTATAAATACTATTTCTCGTTATGCTGATGTCACTTTTAACGTTTTAATTAGAAATTAGTTTTTCTTTTAATGACAACGAGGTGTTTTCAACTTTTTAATCTAATAAAAACACATTTTTATATATATTTTAAATTAATAGTCCCTTCGTCATAAATATTTGTGAAAAATCATTGTTTGTTTTGATTCACCACAAATATTTATAAATAAAAATTAAATTTTTATTTCTATATCATAGTAAATTATTTTTATATAAATAAATCACTTGGACTTAATCAAACAAGTATTTTGTAAGAGTATTTAGTATTTATTTACTATACACTTTATTCTCTGATCTGCATTTCGATAATTGTGTCATTATTGTCAACACTGGATTATATTTTTTTTAACATAAATTTTTCAATCTAATTTATTTTATAATTCAACGGTCTAATGGCAACTGCATAGTCATCGAAATTCACATTTACGAATAAAGTGAACAAAGTGGTAATTGAACATTTTTAAAAAAAATTGTGGTGTTGAAGGTGAATGATTAATTTCAATTCAAATGGAAAAAATCATTTTTATTTTATTATATATACACACCTATATACATATATATATATATATATATATATATATATATATATATATATATATATATATATATATATATATATATATATATATAAATGGAAGAGAGAGATTAGGAAAAATTAACTATAGACAACTTTAAAAAAAATCAGTATAGAAAAACCTTATTTTTATACATTTAAAAAATTTCTAAATTATATTTTCATCATCCATTCATAAAATTTCAATATTATTTTCAGTTTTTATTTTCACATCAGAGTAAAATAATTTATTATTTTTAAAATCATTATTTTTGTTAGGAAATTAATTATTATTTTTTTAATTTACTTACTATATACTTAAAAAAATATTGAATTTAATTTCAATTTTTTTCAAAATTATTTTAATTTTCAATTGAAATAAATTCTCAATAAAAGAATATTTAATTTCATATCTAACAGTCGGAGATTTAATAGAATTTAATTAAATCTCCAAGACACGATACAAAATTCATTTTACTAATATTTTCAATCATAAAGTCATGTTAGAATTTTTTACACAAACAAATCAATCACTACTTAAATGCAACACTTCAATGTTGAATGTCATCGAAATCATTACAAATAAAGTGAACAAAAAGTGATTATTAAACATTTATAAAATTTTTGTATTGAAATAAGTAATTATTTTGTGAAAAAGTAAATTAGTTTTAATATCAAACGTTTAGTGAATTTACAATTGATTTTATGATTAATAAACATTATGGTTGATTTTATTGATAAATTTATTATTGAAATTATTATGAAATCTCAATAAAATATTTATGGTTTTAAATTATTAATATTTTATTGTTATGTTTGAAATTGCTGTTAAAAATAAATATCTGTAACATAACTAGTCATATTTAATTAATTTTTTCATATAATACACATAAAGAGGCATAAAATTTAACAAAACAGACATTTTTAAAGCTTTTATTGATGATAGACGTCAAATCTTAATAAACTTGCTTGTCTATTAAAAATATTAGAACAAAACCGAACCGTTCGAAACTATTAGCAAGAAAACGACAACCTCACTTGAAAATATTGAGAGTGGCAGCTTCGTGACAACTGACATATATGACATATTTACTGAACTAACATGTCATGGGTCTGTCATACCCGACCCTAACGATAAAAGGTTACTTTTTTTCGGGCGTTGGGAACGGGAATTCCTTGTTTTCAAGTACTATGTGTGAGTGTGTTTATATATGTGAATTATAATCGTACGTAATCGGACCTTCGGCGTAGTGTCACAATTGAATTGATTAATTAACGAATTCTTAAATCAATTTAAATATTGTCGAGAAGAATTATTTTTAGTTAGGATATAATCAAATCGTATAACTTGAATAAAATATTTTTGAATAGATAAAATAATAGATTTTTCTGAAAGTTAATTTTAAATTTTATTTACTGTGAAAATTAATGAGTATTTAAAATCTATTTTTATTAGAAAAATTATTTCAAATAAATATTTAATTTAATTAAATGTGTAAAAATAAATTATTGAAATAGCAATATTAAATGTATAATAAAAAAACGATTTACATTATATTTATAAAGGTTACATATGTTGAATAGTCACATTTCCCATCTCTAATCTTAAACTGATCGTTTGTTCAATCTTTACAAAAAAGATCTAAAGAGCAAAAAGAACGAAAACTTTTTACAGAATAACAAATAGACGATAGCACACGCACATTCTTTAAAAGGAAATCATAAAGTTATCTTAAAATATCATTGATATAAAAAGAGACTAGTCAGATATATAAAAGAAATGTATTATTTTTGAAAAGAAATTTGAGTTAAAATAATTTAGAGAGAAATATAAATATTATTATGTATTTTATGTAATGTAAATTTTTAATTACTATTTTTTAAATATAAAATTTTCTATAAGATATTAATTTTTTGAAATTATTACTCCTCAGTCAAAATGTAAATAATTAAATTTTTACTGTATTTCTAACTAATACTATTATATAAATGAAATTATTTACCATAAAAAAATAATATATTTTAATCTATATATATATATATATATATATATATATATATATATATATATATATATTTTTTTTATGTACATAAAGTTTATAAAAAATTAATATATAATAATATTAATGAAAAAATGTTTTTTGATTTTAAATTATAGACGAAATTCTTATTTTCTACTAAATTAATTATAATAATAATTATTATTCTAATTTTGTTACATTTTCTACAAAATTATTTAATATAGTATTTCTATTTTTTATCTTTTCAAAAATCTGCAATAATTGTTAAAATATTTTTTAAAACTGTATTATGTTAAATAATTATTATTTTAAATAAAACTAAATTAAAATAAAAATTCAAATATTTAATAAAACTATTTTTAGGTATATTTAAAATTTTAAAATACTTTAGTTAAATAAACATACAATTATAAAATGATTCTTATTATAAGAAAAATAATATTTTAATTTGCCTCAATATTTTTTTATATTATTCCATTGTACTGGATTT
The DNA here is from genome assembly GCA_029203775.1 of Neoneuromus ignobilis. NCBI lineage: Eukaryota > Metazoa > Arthropoda > Insecta > Megaloptera > Corydalidae > Neoneuromus > Neoneuromus ignobilis. The sequence continues at coordinate 10,435,514 of CP092091.1, read as the reverse complement.
TATATTTAATCGATATATTCAATTGTATTTATTAATTATATTATTTACAATCAACAGCTTAAAATAAATATTATATATGAAAATGTGATTTTAGTAGTCAAAGGATTTTTTTTAAATAAGTTTTTAATTTTGTATTAAACTACAGTGCATTGAAAATTCCATATATAATTATTATTTAATCAATTTCATTGTCATTTTTATTAATTTTATTTTATGTCATTTTTAATACATACACACATATGTATATATATATATATATATACATATATATATATGTATAAAAGAAAAATATTATTTTTCAGTTTTACAATTTTACGAGTAAACATATAATTTCAAATAAATATACTGTACAAGTTTGTATGAGTTCTTTAGCAATCTTTCATATTGCAATCATAATATAAAAATAGCAACTTTCTTGAAGAAAAACAGAAAACAAATTGATATCAAAAACAGTATTGTACTAAAAGTTTAAAATTGTAAAGTTTAAACTTATATACATTGCAAAAAAATTAACAATTCGTTCACACTCAATATTATGTTGGAGAGAATAAAAGTAATTTAAAAGAGAAATAAGTTTTTGTAACGTGTAAAATAAATAAAAAAAAGTGTTAAACTAGTATCAAAAAGTTTCTCGCTGCAAACGGAAAATGAAAAGAGAACGGAGAAAACAGAGGAAGTTTAAAAGCAGGAAGTAAACATAATTATCATATAAATGTCGATGTTAATTGGTTAAAAGGATGTTAAAACGCGGACACACACATTCATTGCAGAACAATGGACTGAAGAGAAGTTAATAAATTTCGGTTACACAAGTTTCTAATTTATTGGTTAATTGTTTTATATAGTGGTTATAAGTTAAGGCGCTTTTCTTAGTTTGGACACGAAACATTCGCAATTTTGGTTTCTTATGAACATGAAAACTGAAATATGTTTAACTTTTTTATAAGCTGTGTGTTATATCTTGTAAAGTTTTATAAAACATCACAAAAATCATTGTTGACTTCTTTTATAAAATATCAGATACTTGTATATTATTTGATAAAGTAATAATAATTTATATTTTGTTAAATATTAATTAATTATTTATTTGACTAATAATTTTAATTTTTATTAAACAAGATTTTCCTTATTTATTTTTAAAGTTTCAGTAAGCAATTCGATTTTAATTTCATATTGAACATTTTAAAAAAATATTGCTTTTTAATATATATAACGATTTTTAATTGAGTAATTTTTTTAAAAAAAGTTTTTGTAAATTTTTGTTACATTTTTAAAATTTTAATGAAAAACTTAATTTTCTTTTCAATATTAAAAATTTTAAAAGAAAGCAAATGAAACTTGTAAATAAAATAATACAATTCTTAACAATATTTTTTACCATTAATAGTAAAGATAAGGTTATTTATTATTTAGAAATGATTTTTTACTAGAACAGTATTTTGTACTTCATTAACTGAATGAAGTTAAACATTTTCCCTGTCTTTATATAATTAAAAAATAAAAACTACTAAACATTTAATTTTTTTCTGATCGTAGAAAATAATTACGTTTAAAAGTAATATTTTTTCTAAAAAATATGCTTATTTTTCCATTTTATTTTTGTCAGAATTCTAAATATATATGTAGTATAAACATTAAATAACGAGTTTATTTCTGTTCACAAAAATAAATGTTATAGAAGAAAATAAATAATCTAATATTTCAACGTTCGTTGAACAAACAAAAATAAATAATAACGTTGTCAAATAAACAAGAAAATAAATCTTAACGACATTAAATAATATAATAATTTCAATCTAGAATCGCTATTACATAATTCTCTATGAATTAGACACTTTCGTTGCCTTTTATGATATTGATGTTCTGACATTTTGCTATATAGTATTATTCAATAGTCGGAACGATGATGATGACGTGTGTTTAATATGACAACTTGTTTGATTTAGTTTCACGATTGCTTGTCTTAACTGATAATTATTTTATGTTTACCCATTACATGAAACATTCACTGTATATGTATTTTCGTTCTATGTCAATAATTACTTTAATTGATAGCATTGTATATGCAGTTGTTTGTTGTGTATTCATGAATAATTTACAATCGAATATGAAAATAATTAGTTATCTAATATCTTTAGTGGTGTTGACTCAGAAAACCTAATTAATTATTTTTGAAATATGAAAATATATTAAAAAATCGAATTTGAGGACTTAACTATTCATTAGTGATAAAATTATTTCTAAATCAATTACGATATTTTGATATTGAACTTATAATTAATTCAGAGATCAACATAGTAGTTATTTAATTATAACACTAATATGTTTCTAGGAAAATTATAATGATGTCAACATGCTATAGTAGTTATACTCCATAATTATCAATTAGCAGAGATAATTTTGAATAAGCTCAGTTCTAACCTATAATATATTTCTATGTATATTATAATTAATTAAAAGTAAATATATTTGTATTAAATAAATCATATAGATATTTTTTGTAAAATTATTATAATATTTGAGTGTTTCGGTTGAATCATAAATAAATATCGTTCTTAAATCAAAACTTAAAATATTTGTTGATTTTTTTTTTAAACTTTGAAAACATTTCATAACACATTTATTTTAAATTTCAATCATCTACTCGATAAATATTTGAAATCTAATTTTTTAGTCATATCAGTTTTTATTTTTTTTTTTTTTAGAAAAAAACTTGATAAATTTTAATCCAGGCCATATTTTAAACTACATTTGAATTTAAGAAAATACAATTTCGAATTATTATTATTATTAATTATAAATAAAATTTATAATAAGCTTTTTTAAGAATTTTGGTTGAAGTTCCTTTCAAATTAACTTGAGATGTGCTAGAAAGTTAACTGATTAAAAATTAATTTGTTCAAATATATAAATCTGTATTAAAATCTTAAACAATCAGTATAATTTAAGATTATAAAATAGCTAAGAGAAACAAACTTTTTTAATCCAATCAGTTTGAATAAATTATAAGCAAATAAGATTCTTCTATAAAAAGTTTTATGTTTATTCGTTAATTATTAGAGTAATTTTGAGATTATATATATTGATAAAAATTATTTTTTATCGTTTTGAAATTATAGATTCTCTAAAGAAATTAATTTTAATTTTGAAATTATTTTTTTAGACGTATTTAAAATTTTAAAATGTTTTAAGTAAGTAAACATACAAATTTTAAAATTATTTTTGTTATAAAAACAATAATATTTTCATTTTACTCATTTTTATTTTATTTCATTGTATTGATTTTTTTATTTAATAGGTATATTTAGTTGTGTTTATTATTTTAACTATATTATTTACAAGCAACATATTAACATGAGTACGAAGTACGAAAACAGAATTATTTTTTTAAATAACAATTTTTAATTTTATACTGAACTAACGTGTACTGAAAAATACATATAAAATCTGTTTAACAATTACTGAGACCTACATAGCGATTGTATATGATTGATATAAAATAGTAATCATAAATTTAATAATCTATTTCAAATATATGGAGTAGTAAAAACATGTTTATTTGGACATAAAATAAACACTGACATATTTTGACGGAACGGTATTGTAAAGTAATATAAACATAAATTAAATACACGTGAAAACTCGATTGTTATTAAATTCAGTTCCATTAATATAGTCGTGTAAATTTATACTCTATCATTTATTTAATATAATAATGGAGGCAGTTCATATATTACTGGAAAAAAAAGTTAACGGTGAAATATATTTCCGCTAGAGCAGTAAAAACGGTCGCGACGGAGATTTAATTCAGCACTGGAACCGTTATCAGTGAGTGGCCTTATAAAGCTCTTAATACGCTTAACGGAGATTTTGAATAGCAGTAACGATTACGATAATTGCTATTGTGTTATTAAACAGTAATAGAAAGTTAGCTTTTCTGACGTAATAACTGAAAATTGCCACTCTGAACAAGGCTTTTTGTTAAAGTATTCTTTGAGAGGAAAAAAGTAAAACACTAAATGATAATTGATAGAAATGTGTGTACGTTCGAAAATAAAAATACTTATTTTAAAATATCATCGATCATATTTTTAAAAAATATATATCATTTATCAAGTTTTAAAATTTTCTTAGCATTTTTATCTTTCTTACTATATTTAATTACTTTTTATACAAATATAAATTTAATTTGATAGTATTATGAAAAAATAGTTATTTCTTAAAAGATTTTTATTTTTTTCTTTATTACTGTTTATAATAAAAATCACATTTAAAATAAATATGATTTCAGTTTTGATTCATGTATTAAACATGAAATTATTTACAGAAATTAAAACTATTTTTTCACAATTTCATCTAATATATACATTGTGATAAATTACGATTATTTCCTTATTAATCTTTTTTTTTAATTTTAGTTACAAAAAAAAGGATTTTTCTATTACTTGAAAAATATAATATAAATAATATAAATATAATACTTTTATTTTATAAAAAAATTTTTTTATTAATTAATTAATTGCTAATGTTAAGAAATATTTAAAAAGTGTATACTCATAAATATATGGAAAAAGGATTTTTGTTTTCAATAATAATAATATTATTATTAATTAATTTTTTATATAAAAATCAATATTATTAATAAATAACCACTTTATATATCTTCAATCTGGTTTCAACTACACAAATTTTGAATTGAAACACCTTTAAATAATTTTAATATATTTTCAACTCGAAAGATTGTACAAATGTAACGTTTTTAAAAACTTGAGAAAACATTACTTAGTAAAAAGTGAATAATATAATTAAAATCATTCAAAAGGTGTACAAATAATTTCAATTATAATTTGTATACATAGTAATCAAATGAATTTAAGCATTTTTATAAAAAAATGAATTAATTTTAACTTATATTTCTGTATTAATAATGAATTTTGAAGATACGTAAAGGTCATCCAAATGTGACGCCTAGATTTATTTTTTATAAAAGAAACAAAAAAAAACTATATACATATTTCTCTATACACTACCCTAGACATTTTTCTTTCTAATAAAATATAAATCTAGGTGTTACATTTGGATGACCTTATATTAGTAAGATATTTAAGTTATAAATAATATTAAAATATTACAAAAATAATACATATATTTAAATAACAATAAATATATTCAAAATATTGTTTATTATTTCAATAATTTATATATATATATATATATATATATATATATATATATATATTTAAGTGAAATAAATAAATGTTAAAATGAAAGTAATTTACAAGCAATTGCAAAACTGTTATTCAAATATCTGTGCAATAAAACCGATAACAATTACTCTAGAAACATTTCAATGTCGATCGCGATCTTTTGTAAGCACGAAAGCTTTTTTTTGTCATAGAGATATAACTAAAATAATGGTTGGTAACGCTATCGTGGACTCGCAAAAAAATGTAAATGAAGGTAGATCATGTTGAACCGGATAAAAAATAAATCTTAGTGGCAAAAAGGTTAGAGATACTTGATTTAAATGGTTTAAGCGCTCATTGATCGTATACTTTTAATCGATTTTTTTTATTCGTTTTGCATTAAGTGTAAGTTTTAATAAAATCACGTTATTTTCGTAAATTCTGAAATAATTGCTTTTTAATATAGTGGATTTTGACTGAATATATAAATTTTTAAATTATCCTAAAAAATTCAAATATAATTGAATACCAGTAATAATAATTTAATATGTAACTTTATACAATATTTACGAATTAATATATAAACCATTAAAATGTTACACGTTTCATTATTTAATTAATATAATAAATTATTGTATGTGAAATAATAATCCAATTATTACTTGTGAAATCTCTTCATTAAACATTTATTCTGATTTATTTTAAATAATGAGTATATTATTTTTAAATAAAATAATTATAGACTCAAAACATGTTCAATGTTTTCATAAAATTTATATTATCAACGTATAATTTCTAAAATATATCGTTTGTATTGATTTATATTCCTTGAGAGCAATTATTAGTAAAATTAATTTATTTTAATAAAATATACAATTTGATAATATTTAATTTTGAAATTCACAATTAATTATTAGTTTCTTGTATCATAAGTAGATTTTTTTCTATACATTTTAATGATTTTTTATAAAATTTATTTTATTTTCAGTTCATCTGTACTAAAACTGATAAATGTATTTTCATTTTTATTATATATATATATATATATATATATATATATATATATAATTTTTTACTGATGTTAAAATGCAAGTTTTCTTGTGAACATAGATAAGCAATAACACAAAAAAGAAGAAATATTTAACCCAAGCCAAGTTTTCGAATTTATCTAGAAAAGTGTCATACATACTATGTATTAAATATGATTTAACATTTTATTACAAAAAACTTATATACGAGTATATATATATATATATATATATATATATATATGTATGTATGATGACTTCACCATTTTATACTTTTTATGAAAGTATTTCACAAATTATTAACTTATTTTAAAAGTATGAACATATATTGAAATATTTCACAAAATTAAAAACCTTTTTTCATATTTACAATCGCTTAGGAGGTATATGAATGATTTATAAGTCAAAGTGATTAACTCCACTTTTTGTTTTTTTTAATTGTTAGTGCTAAAGTACTTGATTGATGCTTTACTTGTTATACTTAAAATAATTTTCTTTAATAATTAGGTTTAACATCACCAAATAACAAAATTATTTTTGGTTATGAAATAATAAATAATTTATTTTATAATTTAATGTAAATCGTTACATTAATGCAATTAATTATTTAAGTAATTTTTTAATGCAACATTATATATTAGATAATGACGATAAATTTTTTACGGTTATACTGTAAAATTTCCAAAAAAATACATTTAATACACAAATGCTAAATCCACTTTGTTTATTTTTTCATTTACACTCAATACATTTTTTATTCCAGTTGATTGAATGGTATTAATTATTTTCTTTTTATTAGTCACTTTCCAAATCGATTAACTGTCTTAGTTATACGAAAAATATTAAAATAATAATGATTATTCTACGGATATTTTATTTTATGCATTATTTATGTCGTTAAATAAAAGCTACGTGTGTAATAATATATTCTACAATATTTACTTGCATTGAAATTATAAAAGGAATTTTAAAAAAGAATGAATATTATTTTATCAATTTCTCTATTTTTGTGTTGTGAATTTAATCGATTTGTCTAACGAGCGGCTCATATATTTTTTTTGTTTACTTAATTAAAAATATCAATATTTTTTGTCTCGTAAAGTTTTTCTTTCATTTTTTATGAATATACTTCTAAATGTTATAAATATGGTATTAAAATTATAGTAGGTAAACATTATCATATATGATATAAATCAAGTTTATAATAATTAAGAATTACTTTATGTACAATAAAAAAATAAAACTTTTTTAAAAAATTATTTCTGCATATTGTAAATATCGTCAAAAATTATATTTTTTTGCTAAGTGATTCTTTAGCGTTGAAATAATAATTATTTAATAAATTATTTATATAATATTTAAACATTATTTTATGTATTTAATATTTTAATCAATTTTTAAGAACAATACTGAAAATTATCGCAAATATTTCATATATTTTTGATTTTTAAATTAAAAAAAAATATTTCTCTTATATATATATATATATATATATATATATATATATTGATATAAAGGGACAACTCTTAATATCTACAAGGTGAATAGTCTGAAAAGAACGTGACATTTCGGTGGGAAATGAAATACTGACATCTGCTTGCAAACAATGAGAAGGCACGAAAAATCCAATTCTAAAGAGTTGGTCAAGCAGAGAAAACCTCAACTAACTTTGTGGTAAAAGAGGTATATACCTTTATAAAATGTATAGATAAATTATTTTCATTTAAATTGTTTAATGGTATATTCTTATATAAAAATAAATATTTATTAAATATCAGAATCATGAATTTGTCAAAAAATAAATATATTTTCATTTTTTTGTAAAATAATGTACTTATAGTCAATTTTTTTTAGTTTACAGTAATGACTGGAGTTTATAATAATAATTTTTGTATTAAAGGCATTGTAGCATTTTTGTTGTTTTAATAACGTAAAATACATAAGAAAATATTTGATTGGTTGTGAATATAAAAATTTATATCACCATAACTAAATATACTTAAATATTCTTTGAAGTATTAATATATAAAATTCTATAAAATATTTTATATTTTTTTCATTTCAAGTTCTTTATTTTTTGTAACATTTCTATAAATTTACCAAATAATATAGATGTCTAAGTTTAATAAAAATTAGCTTTTTACATCAAAAAAATTAACATGACATTCTAAATTTCAAATTAAAAACATATAAATACAATTTTCCGTAAGATGAATAACGACAAATTAAAAAAAAAGAGAAAAGAGAAATTCATTTCAATAGCTACACACTAATGGATTGATTAAATGGTAAGAGAACTTGAAATTAAAACAGACAATAAAAACTTTACCCTACAGTTTCAATGAATGATTTGAAAAAGTATTAACGAAGATACAAGTATTTCTTCAGATCGTGACGCTTTATTTGACATTAAAAGAGTTCACTTTGAAAAGCTTTTCGTTAAATTATGACCGGAGAGAAGTATGAACTTTTTAATATGATTTTGATATTTTTTTCGAACGTATTTTCTTTTCTAATTGCACTTTACTTTCCAATGATTTTTTCAAATACAAAGTTTTGTATTGTTTGAATTTGTATTCGTTTCCAATTGAAATGTACAACGAATTAGATTAAGATGTAAAATTGTTTATTTCATTCGGATATTAATAATTTCATGAAACCAATCTATAAAAGTACGAAGTAACTTTTTTACGAGTAGGATTTTTTTGATTATTTGGATGTCATACTATTAAATAGTTATTTTTAATATATAGGTTCATCCAAATGTGACGTCTAGATTTGTGTTTTATTAAACAAGAAAATGTGTGTAGGGTTATGTATAGAAAAACATGTGTATAGTTTCTTTTGAATAAAACACAAATCTAGGAATCATATTTTAATTATATATATATATATATATATATATATATATATATATGATATTTTAATATAGGCCATTAATTATGTAAACATAGTGCAACAAATTTGCATGGAACAAATCAGTTCAACTACAATTTATTATTTAATTATACCAACTACTTCAAATATTTCTACAATATATAATTAAAAAAGTTTTTTTATATATTTATTTATTTAAAGAACTAATTATTATATTTTAATATAATATAACTTCTTATGTCACTATATGAAAGTTCAGTTTAATATAATTTGTAAAACATTTAATCAAGATGTACAGACACTACAAATTCAATGGAATATATATATATATATATATATATATATATATATATATATATATATATGCATTTATATACCGTATATGGTATACACATTCTTACTGCATAATTAAATTTGAAAATCATTAAGTCGCAGCATAGTAGCGGATAATGTTTTCTCTTACATGCTGTGATATTATTCAATGGACTATAATATATTTTAAATCAAATTATTAATCAGTATAAGAATATTATTTGATAATAAAAAAGTAAGGAATAAAAATTAGTTAAAATAAGTATATACTAGATTTTCTCTTAAATTATATTGAATTTAAATAAATTACATTATATTCTAGTAATTCTGAAAACATTCAAATTATTTCAAATGAAATTTGTAGATATTTAAAAAATATTATTCCAAAAAAAATTAATTTATTACATGTATTTACAACAATATTAGTTTTCTTCTAAACAATAAAATATTTCATTTTATATATATATATATATATATATATATATATATATATATATATATATATATATATAGAGAGAGAGGGGAGGGGGTGTCCCTCTCAAATGAATCCCTGTCGAAAGTTCTACCTAATCTAAAAAAATCTTTGTCATACCTTATATTAAAAAGTGTTTTTTTAGGTTAGAGGGAACTTTCGATATGGATTTAATTTAAAGTTCTATTACTCTTAAAAAACATATATTTCTCTCTCTCTCTCTCTCTCTCTCTCTCTATATATATATATATATATATATATATATATATATATATTAAAAATATTTTTCTTTATAAAGGTTGTTGTTTTGATTCTATCTTAAGAGATGAATGAAAAATATATTCCAAATAAAATAACATTCATATTTTGTGCATGTACATATAGACAGTATGTACAATCCTTTTTCTTGTTTATATTTTTTTCTGTATTATACAAGAACTTAATTTAACATTACTTAATTATTGGTGATTTAATAGTGTGCCATTATTTAAATAAAATATATTATCATTGAAACTCAAACATCTTTAACTCTTTTGGATTTGAGTTTTTTCTGTAATTAAATCAAAGAAAAAAATTCTTTTGTGGTCACAATTTGACACTTAACTGCATTCAAATATTTTGGCTGAATTATAAAAAAACTATCATTTTTTTATTATTTTTACTTCGAATTTTTTATTAATCGATTTGTCGTAACACTACTCTCTCTCTCCCTCTCTCTTTGTATATTTATATATATATATATATATATATATATATATATATATATATATACGAGGATCGTTTGATAAGTATGGTAAAAAAGTAAGAAAAACTAAATTGAAAAATTTAATAAAATTAAACAATAAATAAATTAACCATACTTATCAAACGACCCTCGTATATATATTTATATATGTGTATGTGTTCCATGGTATATCTCAAATATGTGAAAAATATGTTTTTATATACATCACACATACACACATATTTATATATTTATATTTATAAAACATAATTTTATAATGTTACTTCTACTTGAATTCGCTTTGTATATATTGAAATACGTTTTAATAGAGAAATAAATTTATGTTTGGTTGTTGAAAATGATTTACTATACAATGCAAACATATATTTACTTAGCCATGTATGCGTTTTGTTTGCAAAGCTGTCATTCGAATGATATATTATTTTTGGAAATTTACGTCAAATTGAAAATATATCGTTTTTTTAGGACGTGTAGTATAATAAAAATTAACAAATATGAAATTTTTTCTATATATAACATTAAGTAATAATTAATTTATTTATGTATAAATATAATTAATGTATAAGAAATAAAATTTCTGAATTTAAAGAAAAATTAAATTTTATTTTTGTTCTTGTAAATATTTATTAATACTTGTTTAATATTTATTTCATGTATTTTTCAAATAAGAGTTGAATAAAATATGATATATTAATTTCATTGACACAGAATTAAAATATTTGATATATTTATAATTAAATATTTTTTATTATAACCTATTTATAAATTATATAATATATGATAATAACCAAACAGATCCATATTTTCTTTGCGTTCTGAAAAATGTCGAAACATCGCAAAAACGACAAAATGCGAAAACGAATCGGACAATGGCTCAGGTGTCTGACAACGGTGAGGGGCTTTCTGACAAATTGAAACCAAAAACTCAAGACGCTTATACGTCTATTTCACAAGCAAAACAGAACAGCAAGAAAAAGATATGAAAGCGTTGCGCCGTCACATTATGTTGGGAACAACAACAAAAATAGCGAACACGGCAACAATCTGCGTTCATCCTGACATGTAGCAGGTGCTTAATGCTCTCTTTTTATCTAAAAGCACACACACACTTTGCTGATTGACGATTATAAAACGGAATCATTGCGAAAAGTAAATACTTTTACTGAAGTTTGTTAATGTCGTTTTGTACATTTTTATCGTCGTACGAACGGATAATCGGCATTTTATTGTTTACGAATAAAGGCAATAACCTGTTTATGAGAAACGTTTCGATGTAGCTACTAATTCGGATAAAGAACGCAAATAAAACTTAACAAATTAAAAAATAATTATTATTATTTAGTCGATTTTTGTTTGATTTCATTTCTTAGTAAAGAAACTCATACAAATGTAAAAAATCAATTTGATTAATTCGAATATCAGGCATAATCTTTAAAAATTATGAATAATCAACGAATATTATTAATAGATATTATGATTAATTTTTGTACAATTTTTCTAATCAATATTTGCTAACATTTAAATTCACTTTAAATATTTCTTCAATAGTTCACATGAACCAAAAACAAAATATACTTATACACTTTTATTTAATATTTATTTTAGACTGATACTCTAGTGAAAATATAACTTTCTTCGCCAAAAATAAAAAACATGAGTATAAAGAAATAGGTACACAAAATTCAAAATCTTATTCAAAATTCGAGTCTCGTTTTATTGTTGTGATAGGTGGCCGTCAGCAAGCGGCGCCGCGACATCGCGATACGATGCTGGGATACGAATTCGCGACATTGGGGGTCGGTCATATCGCAAACGCCTTTCTTCCTTATGGGACTTGAATACGACAGCTCCTCCGACTCACTACATACGTGCGAAATATTGGTGATATAGTATAATGTAGACGCGATCACAATATATGTACATATAGATGATATCGAAATACACTGACCATTTATAGAAAACGAAAATAGATATAATCGAATGTAAATTTCTATATATAGGAAATGATTTTAAACGAGATCATGGTTCTACGTATTAATAAGTGATTCCAATCTTTTTTTTATACAGATATATATTTTTTATACAAGACTCTTTTCGATATTTATAATCAAATGAAAATTTTGTAAGAAATTTAATTTGAGAAAATCGAAATATATTTTTAGATAAATAAAATATTTCAATAAAATATTAATTAATCTCAAAGTATTCTTCATTAAAAAAATGTCATTAGAGACAATTTTTTTTTATAAAAATCATTAAAGCTGTAAAATATCTCGAATTAAAGATTCAAACAGACAGCCGGTTTAATATTTTAAAAAATATTACATATATAATTTCTATCTGTACTCAGAAATATGCTTCATTAATAATTTTTTTTATCATACTATACAATATATGTATATTGTTGAACGTTTTTAGAAAAAAGTAAGTAAAAATCAATATAAAAAAATTATATAAAATTCATTTTTTATGAATTTATGACGAATATCTCATTTAAATGATGTCTTAATAATGTAAAAATATTAAATGTGTTTCTAAAATCATATATATTGTTTTGGTGTATAATAGTCACGTCGGAAATGGAATAAATTTCAATGTGTTCACTATTCGAACAACACGCCGTACATTGTAATGTCAGCTATCAACATGCAAGAGGTTGGCCATAGTTCAACGACTGTGAATCAAACTTTGGATTACAAGTAACTTAAACGTTAGTTTATTTAGGATGTATAATTTTATGCGATTGTTCAGACAAATCATCTTAGTACCATTAAATTGAATACATTTTATTCACAACTGTTTATTTAGTATTATTTCGTAATTTTATATTGCAAAAAGAAACATTGTTAATTGTATGTGTTTATGTATCAATAAAAACTAAAAAAAAATCAATTATTTATTCATTGTATATGAATATTTGATTATCCATAACTTTAAAAATATTTAATACAATTCTTACTAAAATAACTAGAATTATCAACGATTTTTGATTTGTATCTTTTTTTTATTTTAAAAAAAATACTCATGTTATGTTCAAGTCTTTGCACGTTTTTCCATAAAATGATTCATATAAAAAATCGTCCTATAGTATAAGCTTGCCTCTTCAAAAATCGAAGTTATTTCACCAATAGAAGTACAGAATTTCTCGACATGGATTGTACGTGATGCGTCAGTCCTTGACATAAACATAACGCGTGGGATTCTAGATATATCTGCTCGTCACACCTATCTAACTGTCCAACTGTCTATCTGAAAAATAAGATTTCAATTATGTTCTAGTTTCTAATAGTTGCAATACGTCACATTTATTACTGACACTCATCGAATATATATATATATATATATATATATATATATATATATATATATATATATATATATATAATATATTACAAATAATAAAATACTTTAAATGTGATAAAAGAATTTTTACATTAAATTGTTAATATCTATTTAGTCAAGGAAAATCTAATAATTTTGTCAAATACATTTATATATATATATATATATATATATATATATATATATATATATAGTGAACAATTATTCTAAAATACATTCTTCATTTAAAAACATTTCTAATCTAAATATTATTTTTTTACATAAATTAAAGAAAGCCCCTTTTAATAATAATATTTTTTATTATATATAGGGTTTTCTGATAAGAATGTCAGAACTTTAACAGAGGATGACAGCCATGTTTGAATTTTTTAAGCTCATTTTGACATTTCAACTCAGTATATTTGGAAAATTATCGTGAAACGTTTAACACTTCAACAACGATTAGAAATTGTAAAAACTTTAACACTTCATCAATGATTAGAAATTGTAAAAACTTTAATAGAATTATTGAAAAAAAAATTTAATGAGTCCATTATTTCGCGAAATAGACCCATCAATTGGTCATAAAAATCATGTCATCTAACTCCATTCGATTATTTTCTGTGGGATTATGTGAAATCACTGGTTTATGCTGATAAATCGTAAACAACAGAAGCATTAAAAATAAACATTGAACTTGCAATTTATTAATTAGACCACAATTATGTGAAAGAATAACTAAAATTAGATTAAACGAAAGCACTGTCAAGTCATCGTGCTTAAATGAGTGAAATTGTGTTCTATCATTAATGCCATAAATATGCTTAAAAATAAAAAAAAACGAATTAATTAAATACTATCTGTTTTATTTCGATTTAAATTTTTAAAGCGCTTTTTGGAAAACCCTATATGTATATATATTTATTTATTTATATATATACATATATATATATATATATATATATATATATATATATATAAATAAAACATAATAAAATATATTTTTCTGAATAATTTATTTTTAAATTTATTCCAATATAACATGTTTATATTGAAAAGAGGCATTTTTAAGTAAATAACCATAATGTAAAGAATTTTTTTTCAAAAATGTGCAATTGATTTTATTTTTTTAAAAAAATGTAATATATATATATATTTATATATATATATATATATATTTATATATATAAACAATATAAATGTATATTATATGAAATTATTGTTAAAAAAATTAAATATTTTAGACAAGAAAAATAATAGTAAAAATTTGAATCAATTTTTTTTTTAAAACCATTGAAATTTAAATTTTTAATTTAAAATCACTTAAATGAATTATAAAAATAAAACTGAATTAATAAAAAAATGTATATATTTTTCTTTTCCATTCTGATTCTGTATATACAATTTTAAACGACATTTAAATGTCTTGTAAGATTGTTACTAAAATATAATTATTTAAAAAAATATACTTCTTATATCAATCTCTAATAAAACTCTCTCTTATAAATATATACATAATGTCATTAAAATGTGACGCCTCGATTTGTATATTATTAAAAAGAAACTATACCCTTTTTTAATAAAACACAAATCTAGACGTCACATTTGGATGTCCCTATATATGCAACCGTAATATATGAATATATCTTCTTTTATGATTTGGCTAGAATACGATGATATCTAAGGATCACAATATAATAATTCAGAACTTAACCAGATTTGCATGTCTCTTTAAAATTATATATATATATATATATATATATATATATATATATATATATATATTTGTTTGTCTAAATTTACGATGTTCGTGTGCTTGCACGTGTATAAAATCTGATTCTCTTTAATCAATATATATATAATAGAATACATACAAAGTTTTAAACTAGAGCCATCTTCTAAAATTTGCGGTGCAGTATACTCTAAAATCAGATCTTTGTTCATGGATGCACAGTAGTAGCGAATATACATGAAAGTAGTTGCCACTGTAGCCATTCGTGGCAGGAGAAGACAGAAGGCCGAGATAACTCGAAAACGTTGTCTCTTTACGATCGCGCAGAATTCCGATGTGGACGTGCACCGCATACGCACGACCGCCAGTGTTGCAGCGGTAGCTAGCATTTCCTCACTCCCCAGTGTACATTTACAGCCCGCTGCTATATCGCCCCGTCCGCTCATTCCAGATCATCCAGTAGCAAATCTTTATCCATCGGCTCTTTTCCCCTTTTATACCGGCAACGATCTATGAGTTTATTGACTTGAGATTGTAAAATTGCTAGTAGTCTGATGGACGGACCTTTGTAAATAAAATATACGAGCTCTTCAAAATGCGGAATTCTCGAATATCCACTACTCATCATCAGTGTTCTCGTACTATAATAAGAGTGTTGTCACACAACGATATTCTGATCGAGAATCATGTGTTCTCTAATAAAATAAAATTTTTTTTCGTGAATACATATACACAGAAATATTTTTATAAACATGTAAACATAAAACGAATAAAAATATTATCAAAATATAGATACAATATTGAATGATAAATAAATTTCAAATTTTATTTTAAACATTCTTTTTTATATAATAAATTTGTAGCTGAAACTGATTTATTAAATTCAATTAAAACGACGTTTAGTTTTTTAACTCAATTGTATAAAAAAATATTATCACTTTTTAAAAATATTTATAAAAATAATAAAAGTAAATATTTAATTACATTTACTTTTACTAGCGAATACAATTAAATTTTCTGTATATTTTTAATAAATATTTCGATTGAAAAAATTATCACCAATAAAAATTTATATTTAAAAATAAATATCTTTTAGAAATGTTTATTAAAATAGATTTAAAAAAAATATTAACTAAAAAATAAAATAATTTTTGTTTGTATTTCTTAAAAATTAACATATATATATACATATATGTGTGTATGTGTTTATAAATACGAACTTTAATCAATTTTATTAATTACCAATAAAACCAAATTAAAGCTGAAACTAAGTACGTTAAGCATCGTTAAACTATCGCCATTAGTGTTTCGATGTTTTAATGTTTACAAATACGATTGCTTTTGCTATTCGATTTTATACTTCATGTTACATAGTTTGATTTTATATAGTCTGTATTCGAATACCAAACATAAAACTTTTATTTATCTAAACTAGTCAATAAGATAACCAAGTATACATTGGCTACTTTAAAAAAACTGTAATAAGAAATCAGTAAAACTGGATTGAAATAAGATCAATTGATTAGATAAATCAAATGTATTTTGTTGAATATAAGATACGAGGAGAAGTGTATTATAAATATAATTTAATTTAGTAAATATAAAAGGATAATACAGTAAGATATTTACATTTTTTTTCAACAATATTACATAAAAATTGAATAAAAATAAAATGTCTTTTTAAAAATTATTAAATTTATTTTAGATGCGCTTGATTTTAGTTATTAAAACATAAAAATAACCGAGAATCAATCTATTAAAGTACAATTTATTTAAAAGTTAATTTTAATAACATATTTTTTCATTACATCTAATTTACTCTTCACAAAGAACCTTTATATAAGTTCCAAAATATAATCTTATTGAATATTACAATCTCCAAATTGAATAATTGATTGCCATTGGTACAAAATTGTACAATTTGATATTTTCTATTAATAAACTGGTATTAATTTTCATTTACATTAATTCATTTCTATTTTAAAAAACTCTTCATAAATCACTTAGTATAAATCTGTATATTATAAAAATAATGACTGTATATAAAAAAGATACCTCAAATTAATGTAGTAAAAAAAACACATTTTATGAAAGTTCTAGAAGTTTTCTGAAACTCTAATAAAAGTAGATATTAATTAATTATTAAGAATTTTTTATAGAAATTCTAATCATAAAAGTCTGATGAATGTTATATTAGTACAAATGCAGCAATGTCGTTACTTAAACTTTCTACATAGAAATTCCATTAAAAGTCATTAAAATATTAACAAGTAAGAACATTAAACTTGTGGCTAAGCCATTAAATAATAATATAAATATGGTATTCACAAAATAATTTCTGTATATAAATATATTGTTTAAAAAAAAATTAAAAAAGTTTCTTGACACAATTTTCTTAACATTTATTAATATAATACGATTTATTTCAGGAAGTACATCCTTAAAATATGCTATTTGTAAAATTCTAAACTTAATATAAAAATAATAGATAATTATCTATCATTAAGACAAAAAAATGTAAATCATTAACTATTTATGTACAAAATTGCCCAAATAGACTAATAGTTTAAACCCATATTTAAATATTAATCCCTAAACTCATCAAGACCACCCTATATATACATATACAGTGCAGAATGTTTTCAAAAATAATACATAGTTAAAATTTAATAAATATATATATATATATATATATATATATATATATATATATATATATAATATTCAATAATTGTCTTATATACTTAATATTTTATATTTTTAATTTTTTGGCTTATTTGAAAAAGAATATTGAATAACATGAAAACAAATGGATAAGCTATAAATTTTTCATCTTTTGTAAAATCACAAACACATATCTATGTGTATATATATATATATATGTATGTATGTATGTATGTATGTATGTATGTATGTATGTATGTATATATGTATGTATGTATGTAAGAGTAAAACATTTTATGGACTTCATCATTAGAGTGTAATAAACGAACGATATTTCAAATAAACCAGTTTATACGGTTCAAAATGTGTATTTACTTTCTTTTTAATAAGCCGGTCGAAATTATCCATTAAAACGTTACAAAGTTTCTCAATATTCTATTTGAAAAATATCGTAAATTTTCAATACTTTCAGCAATATATTTTATAAGATACGATATGCTACATAATCTTGAACCTGAATTGATGTATATCCGCTACCTACAGGTACATTTTTATTATCACTAATAAATATGAGCACTGCAGGCTATATAATAAATCAATAACATTATCCTTTGATGGAAATGTCCTGTTGACAGAGAAAAATATTATATCATTTTAATACGATTTTCTTTCTTTGAAAAATTCTGTTGACGTACATTTTTTTGTATTTAGCACGTGTTATTGTTTCGGAAGTGTCTTTTTTACAGGATTACTTTATTTATTATTAAAAAATATTTATGTATACATATATATATATATATATATATATATATATATATATATATACAGATAAATATAGATCAAAAGATTTTAAAAAAATGTACTTCGCTACCGTATCCGGATTGATATGAACATTTCGTTTCCAAATTTTCCTGTAGTTTTGCAAGAATTACCAAAATTAACAAAAATTAAAAAAGATTTTTATACAGATTTTTGAAAAAAAAAATTTAATTGTATATTATAATAAATATCTCTTATAGAAGCATTAACATAGCTTTTTAAACATTTTATTTTTCATTTCTTAGATATTATATATTGTTAAATATAAGCGAATTTAGGGATCGACGAGCAAAACGAGTAAGAGGTGAAACTTTCTGGTATTAAAAAAATAAATTTATAAACCCAAATAAAATATTTAAAATTCTCGTTTTTAATTGAACCAAAAGAATAAAATAATTTAATAGTAGTAAATAATTATACATAATAATTATTAATAATGAACTAAATTGAACATAGTGTTCCTATTTTAAATAATTTTTTTATTGTAATATTGTCACTAAATAATTAAATGGTCGAAAAAGTGGTTGAAATCATTTCATTGAAATTTATAAAACCACCGTTCGATATTTATTCCACTTATTATATCTCTTCTATATATTTATTTAACCATTTTTTCTAAAATTTTAAAATACTATTTGCTGAAATTAATTTTTAAAATTAATTAAACACTTAAATTTAAAGAAAGACAAAATGATTTTTGAACGATAAATTATATAAATATATATATTTGAGAGTGTTTATGTACATTTGTATATAAAATATATATATGTGTTATTTTAAGCGTGATAGAACTTTAAATTTAATCCCTATCAAAAGTTCTAACATAAAACTCTTTCTCTTTCTTTCTATATATATATATATATATATATATATATACAAATGTGTGTGTATGTATATAAAAGGTATGATAAAAGGTTTTTTTAGAGTAGATAGAACTTTCGATAGAGATTCAATTTAAATTTCTATCACCCTTAAAAAAACAATGTAATAAGTTATAATAGTTTAATAACACGTTCACTTATATTTTATAAAATATTCTGTATCGAACGCTTTTGCAAAGAACGATTTGTGTAGTATATTATATTATTAGTCAAATGATATAACTTTGCAAATAAATTATCATATTAACCGTGAAGTTCATTTTTATGAAATGTATAGCTAAGGTAAATCTGTTTTCACGAGTCACGTCTAGACAAATTTAAATATATAAACTATACAGAATATCACTTCAAACAAATTGCAATGTTTTTTAAGCAAATATTCGCTTACTTGAAGAATAAGAGAGAGTTGTGTACATCTGATAAATTATTTAAAAGGGAATTTGTTGAGAATTTTGAACTATGGATTAAATTATGTATATATATATATATATATATATATATATGTGTGTGTGTGTATATTATGTGGATGTGAATAGAATAGGGATAGATCAAAAATTAAGAAAAGACAGAGACTAAACGAAAACATGTTCGTTCTAAATTTGCATTCGTCGTGTAGAATAAAAAACGATTATTTACACGTTGGATAAAAAAATTGAATTCCAAAACGAATATAGAGAAATTCAAGAAACGATCAAATACGTGTTGAAGTCTTCTTACATGCAGTTCACAACTACAACATAACCTTGAATACAATAGAAGGAATTGCAAAGTTTGAATTCATTCCAACACTTCATATAATCATTCTACGCTCGGATTTTTATCTCTTCGAATTCTTTAAAGAATAAATACATTTTTGAAACGATGGTTACGTAAAAATAACAGCAAAGAAATGCTTATCTAAACTTTTATTATTTATCTTTAAAAACATTTTCCTACAGATGATAAAAAAATATATTTCTTTTTTTTTCTTTCGTTATTTAATTTTGTTAATTATTCACTATAATGTAATGTTGAAATTTTAAAATATTAGATTTAAAAATTAAATTTGTAAGATTTTAATATTCATTTCTTAATTGTTTAAAATATAAATTTATTTTTTTAATAATACACAATTCACAATTATATTTCAAATTAAATATTATCAGTAAATTTATTATAAAATACATATTTTTAATTTTTCTATACGTAGAGATATTTTTTTAATTACTTATCTATTATATATATATATATATATATATATATATATATATATATATATATATGGTGTTTAATACTAATGAATTTTAACTCCAACACCACAATGGTGTAAAGTGTTTAATAATCACTTATTGTTCACATATTATTTATAATTATATCAAATTAGCCACAGTTCCAAAACAATAAATATATATGGTGTTTTTTAAGCTTTAGAACTTTAAATTGAATCACAATCTTATTTCTATTAAACCTAAAAATTCACTATATCATACATTTAAACACACAGATGTACATATATGAAGATGTTTTTTTAGGTTGGATAAAAATTTCGATAGGGATTCAATTAAAAGTTCTTTCACACTTAAAAAAACATTCTAATGTCTCTATATATTGTTATATATTTTTCCAAATGAAACTGAAGGTTTCAGAGATACATTTATTTGCTTATCATTTTCTATTCTTTACTTTTCTTCATTTTTATTTAGTCCATCCTATATACACACACAAATATATATAAATTTATATATATATATATATATATATATAATAAAAAGAAAGAAAGAAGGCAGGAGAGAAAGAAATAAAGGACATTTTGCTATATTAATTTGAAAAAATAATTAAAATATATTCAGTACTATTTTTTAAGGAATTAAATATTTTTCTATTTATCAAATTGCTTTTTTTGTAATTGAAAATTTTTCATTTTTAATAAAAATAGAAAAAATATTTTTATAATTTTTCTCATTAATCATATGAGAACAGAATTATTCATAATAGTTATTTAAAATTTTAAGATTTTTTTTGTTAAACTGATGATAAATATATTGATAAATATTTGTTAATTAATAATACCAAAACGAAAATCTATAAAGAATTTATGTTGCATAAAATTTGATGAAATTGATTGTACAAAATAATTTATCACATTAAAATGAACGATGAAATTGTAAAGAGGATGATTAGACAGACTCGAACGCGAACCGAGTTTCTTATGAATTTTTTAAAAAATCATCATTTTACTGCGCAATCTATCTTACTTGCTGATCGTAAATATTCATATCATGACACGTGTCACAAGTACGAGCCTGACAAGTGTCACACATGTGAGTCTGATACATATAAAATTTGATCGTTTTCGATGATGCACCCGTATTACAATTGCTGAATATATTCAACTGCCAATCTTTAAAATAGAATTTTTTTCGGTTACCGTTATTAAATAATCTGAACAATAACTCTTCCATTTCCTTATACCCTTTTATTTGTCAATATACATATACATATACATATACATATATATATATATATATATATATATATATATATATTTATGTGTGTATTTTATAAATATATTGTCATTTTCTAAAACAAACATTTTCATTATTCGCACTTTTCATGATTGGGAACCTCTTACGTAGTTCTACAACCAATCAGAACTTTTTGTCACTATGGACCTGTATATACACTCACTATAATGTCAGAGTAGGAACAGCATAAAACACCCCATAACTTTTCAGTCTCTGAAGTGGGCAATAATAGAATGAACGAAACGCTCGCAATAAAAAGACGGCATGGGACAACTCAGATCAGAATGTCTGAAATACAGACGGACTCTTCGTCTTATTTAAAAAAAGTAACTTTAACGTTGTCTGTGTAACGAAAGAAGTAGAATGAGTTCACTGTTCAGTTTATATATATATATATATATATATATATATATATATATATATATATATACGAGTATATAAAAAGTAAAGAAATATTTATTCAATTTAAATATTTTGTATAATTTTCATTTATTTAAATTTTTAGTAATAATTTAGAATATTACACATGTAAAAAAATTAAAATAGAAACTGTCAATATAATATTGATAAATAATATAAAGTTTTTCAATAAGCACATCAGAAGCTTAAATGGAAATAAAACGAAAAATATTTAATAAATTAGTTATTTATTTTTTTCATTTTTAAGGGTATTCTATGGCATTAATGATACAATACAATTTCATTCATATGACCACCAAGACTTCACACAATATAGTACATTCGTTTATTTTAATTTTTAGTCATACTTTCACATAATTGTGATCCAATTTCATGAATTACACATTCAATGTTTATTTTTATTACTTCTGTTGTTTGTGGTTTATCAGCATAAACCAATGATTTCACATAACCCCACAGAAAATAATACAATTGAATTAAATCACATGGTCTTGGTGGCCAATTGATGGATCCATTTTGTGAAATAGTGGACTCATTAAACTTTTCTTTCAGTTGAAGTTTTTACAATTTATAAGCGTTGTTGAACTATTAAACGTTCCATGATAATTTATCAAACTATACTGAGTTCAAACGTCAAAATGAGCTTTAAATATTTAAAATTGCTACCAACAGTTTTTAAAGTTTTGATATTCTTATTGGAAAACTCTATATAAAATTTAAAAATAAAAATAATAATAATAATTCACCTTTATGTCAAATAATTTAAATATTTATAAGTTGATTAAATGAGATTGAAGACTAGTAATGGTAAAGAAGTAAATTTATATTTAAATCTTTCAGTCTCATTTATTCCACTCTGTATATATTTATTATACTTTTCAGTAATTTCTATACTTTTTAATATACTGATATATAAAAATATGTTTTAAATAATAACAATAATTATTAAATAGTTAGTATAAAACATCTAAATAATAATATATGTATATGTAAAAACAGATATTTAATAACAATTAGTATTTAAAGAATAGTAAATTTAAATAACATTTCAAAAAATGATTAAAGTCGAACGTACGAAAACACATTACTGATACAAAAATATGTAAAAATAAGCGACGTTAGAGAAAACGTTCTAAAGATAATAAAATGGAAATGTTGTAAATTTTTTAGTGGAATAAAGATTCATTAGAAACAATACCATATGATTCTCGTACAAAAATAATAAACATGTATGAAACTGTGTTGAATAAATAAATATTTGCCTCCAGCTGTTGGAATGAGTTTTTATTGTGTTGTTTTTCGTTTTGTTTAATGTTTCTCTGTGTTTTTTTTTGGACGCTGTAATGTAATTTAAATAATTTGTGTCAGTAATTTAATATAAAAAAATCAGGTTATATTACTTTATTATTTAATAAAGTTATTTTGAAAGAGTTTACTTATTCCAAATCAGTTCTATGGTCTCTTATTTCATTACAATTTATAAAAAAAATCTTATAGGTAACTCTAAATTGAACTGAAGGAAAATAAAGGATAGTAAATGATAGTAAAGAAATAAATGTATATCTAGATCTTTCAGTCTCATTTAGGCCACCCTATATAAATCTCATGTTAAAATGTTGACTTGGAAAGACTTTAGTTTGCTGTTTTATCAGACTTTTATAAAGTTCATTTATATATATATATATATATATATATACACACGTATGTATGTATGTATCCTGCTCGTTCGTTCTTGTGTAAATATCGGTCGATGGTCTTATTATCTACAATACAAAATAATCGAAGATATTTTCTTGTTTGTGTTCTCTAAAAGCAATGAAAAGAAAAATCAAAAGTTTTTTATTTAATATCAAATTTTGTTCAAACAAAGTTAATAATAATGCATTTATTGGTCTAATTATATAAAGATGACCCAAATGAGACTGAAGAATTTAGATATCCATTTTATTATTTTTTATTATATTTTACAGTCTCATTTTGGTCATCCTATAAAAATACATTTTATCATTTCTTAAAATTTTGAATACTATTTTATCTTTTTATAAATCTCACACAATTAATTAGTACTAATTTATAAATTGGATTTTCCAAACTTATTCAATTTTTATCGTATGTAAAATTCTTTAGTGTTGTAAAAAAAATCAAATATTTATTATTAATAATTAATTATTATCGAAAGTGATTTTTCATTCTGAAAAGAAATTGATAACCAATTGTAAATACAAAACAATTTTACACTCAGCATTTTGACAAACAAACAGCTATATTAGATGATTGATCGCGAGCTTTGTGAGTTACGTGAATTCAGTGACATGAGTTGTGAGGCATGAGTGATGAGTTTCAAGTTTCGTGTCATACAGTCGCGAGTTATTAGCTGTGAGTTACGAGCTACGTGAAATTTGTAAGCTATGTGAGTTATATGAGCTATGTAAGCTCGATAACTATGTAAGCTATATGAGCTTTGTGAGTTGTGTGAGTTATTTAAGCTATTGAACATGAGTGTTGAACTATAGAATATTAGCTATGTGGACTGAAACGTGAAGTATGAGTATGATAAATGGATTCTGGTCATGAGTTATTGGACAAGAGATATAACAAAGAGCACGATTTGAGCCACATAATTTTATGAGCAATATGAGCTCAATATGTATGATAAAAGCAATTTTTTCAGCAATTACTCGGACGATTTTTTAAGATTTTTTTAATGTTTCTTTCAAGTGATTATCGAGCTAAATGAGACATGAGGCATCATTTGTTAGCTATATGCTATAATGATTATAAAATTATACGAGCTACACAAGCTACAAAATCTATATGAGCTATGTGAGTTTCCATAATTACGTTTCTCCAGTAAAACGCAAGTACTTGAATAAAATTCGTGTAAAACAAAATTCAGAACACAGGTACATCAAAACAATTATCAAATTAACAATTCAGTCACGTAACCAGCAAATTAAACAGGGGGTGTTTCGGTGGCGTCTTTCGCAATCTACCACATCGCTGGTTCGTGTATACAAGTGCGTTAAACAAAATATTCACTCCGCTATAAAATTCCATCCCCTTTACCAGTAGATCATTTTCGCATAGATGACCCTGCTTTACTTTAGGCCAACTGTAAAGCTATTATGTTTAAAAGGATACGCTTTTTCGTTTTGAGATCCGAGCATTTGATTCTTAAATTATATTTGTATGAGAATTGTTTTATTGTTATTGTGTGAAATCAATTTAATAATTATTTATTTTCTTTAATTTTATTGTTAATTAATTTACATTTTTTTTCATAATACACATTTTAATTTCACAGAATATTTTTTTTATTATTTATCAATAATTAATGATAAACACAAGTAATTTATTAATGACAATTTTTTAATTGATTTTCAAATTATAAATTAATTTGAGAATATAGAGTGGCCCGAATGAAACTAAAAGATAGTAAATAATATAAAATTAAGTAAAGGTATGTCTAAATTCAATTTCATTTTAGTCATTGTATATAAGTAATATGATATATCCTGTATTATGAGTTTTTTGTAACAGGATTTTTTTAAGATATTTCTATCTTGTAAAATTTTTAAATAGCAATCATTTTCATATAGTTTTTAAAAAATGTATATAACTGTTTTAATATTTTTTAAGGCTATTTAAATTTCAATACTTTCTTAAAGGATTTGTTGGTTTATTTGTTTTATTTCAAATATAAATTAAATTAAAATTTACTAAACTTTAAATTTCTACAGTAAAATTTATTTATTATTTATTAAAATTTACTATAGTAAATTTTTCTACAGTAAAATTTATTTTATTTAAATTTTAATTTTATATACTTTTAAAATTAATAATTATTCAATTTAACTTATTTTTTAATTTTTTTCAATAATTATTATTTTAATTCAAGATAACATTGGTTCAATATTTATAAAAGCTTTGAAAAATGATAGTAATTAACGTAAAATATTTTAAGATAATATTATTTTATTTTAGATTTATTATTTAACAATTTTACTTTTTTAAAATTGTTAAAACTCTAAAAAATATTTTATAATGTCTAGTTTTAAAAAAGAAAACATTTAAGATACATAAATATCATATTCAATTATTTAAATATTTCATATATAAAATTACATATTTTATATAACAAATTATTTAAAGAAAATTAATAAACTAAAATTATTTATACAGAATAACTCAAATGAGACTTATTTTTACTTTTTTACTATCATTTACTATTTTTTACTCTCCTTCAGTTTCATTTAGATCAGCTTATACATTATTAATAACTCGAAAAACATTATTTTACTATTTTTTAATTCGAAAATATTTTTATTAATTATTACAAAAAATATTAATACCATGAAAAATAATTATTATATTCTAACTTATATATATTTTTTAACTTAATGCTCATGAAGTACCTTAATAACAATAACGATATTCTATTCTATTTTAATAAACCCATACAATTATGCGACATTAAAGTTACTCAACAATTCATTTTGTTATTCTTCTTTTCACAGTTTTAAGTCACAATTGTTTTAATTCATAACAGTTTGAAATAAATGTTCTGCGCTCTTGAGGGAATGGTTATGGAAGCATATAAATGATTTTATGCAGTATGATTTTAATCTAAATTACTAGTACGTGCTCAGATATTCCACTAACATCAAAGTTTTGCTACAGTACGTTGACTATAGTTTTTATATGATTTTATTAAATTCGTTTAATTGATTTGTATATCAATATATCGAAAGCATTCCTTGTTAACTTATTAGAAAAGTCTTATTTTTTTCTATAATTTTTTTTTTCAAATATTAAACTGATATAGAATGTTTTTTAAGCATGATAGAACTTTAATTGAAACTCTATCAAAAGTTCTATCTAACCTAAAAAAAACATCTTTTATCATACCTTTTTATATACATACACATATATAATAATTTTTTTTTAGGTTAGATAGAACTTTCGATAGGGATTGAATTTAAAGTTTTATCGCGCTTAAAAAACAGCTTATATAAATATTTAAATAAATGAACATTTTTTATGGATATAATATTTTTAATAATCAGATATATCATTGCTTTTATTAAAATAAATTATTTTAAAATGTCATCAGTTGATAATTTCTTCTTAAATTATTTTTGCTTGATATAAAAGGATTTTCAGAGAATGAAAAAAAATGTTACATTATTTTTAATTATATTAATGAAAAATGAATGAAATAAATGGATGCATATATATTAAATAAATAGGTTAGATAGAATTTCCTACAGGGATTTAATTTAAAATTCTATCACTCTTAAAAAAATCCTATTTATTAAAATATATGATTTGTATATTTTTTTATGTTATAAATATTTCAATTGAATTGAAATAAATTATATTATTAAGATCAATGAACATATTATAAAAATCATTATTCTTTAATGAAATATATAATATGATCATAAATTAATAATAAAAATTTAAAACGTGCCAATTAAAATATATTACAGTTCATAAATGGCTACCATTTTTCTACACATATACATATATATATATATATATATATATATATATATATATATGTTAAATGATGCATATTTTATTTTTATCCAATTGATAATATATGCATATACTTTTTACGATTATGTTAGAAAAATATTTTAAATGTTCCACTTCATCTTCTCTATAAAGTTTACTCACTGATTTAAAATTCATCATACATCATCGTAAAAATATAATATTGAAAACACACACACATTCTATATGAACAAGTATAGGCCAGAACGTGAGTTTTTGATTCAACAAAAAACTTTCTTTTTTCCCAAAAAGGAACAATGTCTACAACACATTTAAATTCATCACAATAGCGGCATAAATACAACAAAGAAAATAAAAACCCTCATATAAACTTTCACAGCAATATTGTATTCGTTTTTCGCGTGTCAATACAATAAAAACATAAACACCGAATAGTTTTACATTGTGTGAGAGAAATCGAGTTATAGATTAATATCAAAATTGTATACGATTGTTGCACTCTCACATCGGCTAATTTCTTCAACGCTTTTGTATTAAAATTGTTAGATTTTTCATGTGAGTTTTCGTGCACTTTCATATCATTTCTTGGGATTTCATAAACTATGTAAGAAAAAAAAACTTCGCGGGTGAAAATGTGTTTCGAACAAAAATGCAATTTCATAGAAACCTCTTGAGATTTATTCGCTTCAAGTATTTCTTTATATGAACATAAATATAGATTTTAAAAATTTTACAGCCAATGACGATAATGAAAAAATTTTTTTACATAATCTATACATACATATATATCATATATATGTATATTTAATATTAGAAAAATATAACTTCTTTAAACAAACAAAGATCTCATGAAAATAAAATAATAAAAAGATATGAACATAAAATATTAATACAGTGTACAGATCTCTGAGCTCCTACTACGTTGTTAATATCTTATAAAAACTTTATTCTAAATTCGATCAAATGTATTCTGTCTGTATTAAAATATGAGATTTCAGCCTAAAAGATACGAAATGTAAACACATTCATTTTTATTCGTCTCGCTTCTGATCCCAGCACTGGTAATGTTTCATTCCGTACACTGGTACGGTTATATTTTTCAACCGCTGGTCTTACAACGTCAGTATATTATAGAAACTTTATACTTTATAACTTCAGTAAATATTGTATTTTAAAGACATCCATGTTTACTTTTGAGATTTTCGTAGATTATCTGTAAACGAATTCTTACTGTGCGATGATTCGAAAAAGATTATATTACTATATCCCTATAGTACACTTGATAATATTCAAGTCTTATGCAATCAAAAGACTCTGTCTTCGTATGACGTAAAGGGATTAATTTTCTAGCCAGTTTAAAAGCAATGATATGTAGCATTCTCGCACTATCATCGTTTATATTACTACCGTCAGGTCATCTCTTCATGAAATTATCCTTCTCTTATCGTTCTTAGATCTGATTAATGAGGCATGAGAAATGGTAACCTGCGTAACTGTCTTACGTAACAACCTTGTCGGTTCGGTTAGGATAGTTTCTTGTTATCATATAAAACACAGTTTGTACGATAAACGGTAGTATGTTTGTTTCTTATAATTTAAAATTGTGAAAAAAGTAATCATTAAAAACTAGATTATTGCTGAAATGCTCTACTTCAAAATGCAATTAAATGTAAGTTAAATATTTTTATTTCCTTGAAAGATTAATTGAAATACTGTTTTGAATATCTTGAAATTTCAAATAATTTATAGATTAGAGGAAAGAAATATCTTTTGGTTTCTTATGCTACAGAATTGATTTTGATGATATATCTTTTGAATACAATTTAATAAATGAAAATAATTAATTGTAATTAAAAAATGCAATTATGAAAATCAATATAAATGTGTATATAAATATATATATAAATAGTTTAATGAAAAATAATAATTTTTTTACATAAGTTATTACTTTATTTAATTGACTCTGTATTTTTCACCATATTTCAAAATTATTTCAGTGAATATAAATTCAGTAAAATTTTAAATTTAATTGAAATATAATAATAAATCTTATAATAGATGTATAATATTTTTTTAAAATGTATAAATAAATGAATATATATATATATATATATATATATATATATATATATAAATAAATAAATAATGTGTGTGTGTCATCAGGAGTGCACCTCATCACTCTCTCAAACAAAAAGTCATTACTCTCTCAAAAAGATGTTTTTTTTATTTAAAATTTAAGTTATTCGCTCCTGATGGGTCATCCTGTATATATATATATATATATATATATATATATATATATATATATATATATATATATATATATATAATAAGAATTTGTTTTATAAATGTTTCTTAAACAAAATATAAAATACTTTAAATATGAGATTACGTGGTATCGAATTCGTACAAAGGTATCCCTTGAAAGCTATAAAACTGTTTTCCCTCAGAATCTACAACCCCATTCGTTTTTTTGTAGACCTTATTCTAATGATATGGTATCTTTCATCTTTGGTAAAACTGAATCTTTTTTATAACTTGTCGACACAAATGTTGGCGTATTTCTCTATTTCAAATACATTCGTGTGTGTGTGTGTATGCATGTATATACATATATATATATATATATATATATATATATATATATATATATATATATATATATATGTATATGGATTAAGTTTGAATGTTTTTTTTGTATAAAAGTCCGAGTTTCAATAAATAAGAAATGATAGATGAAAAATTGATTAATCGTTTGGTATGTTTTACAGATAAATAATATATAATCGTTGTTTAAATACTAATCAATAACTAATTATTTTTCTATATTGTATAACTTAAGAACAATGTAAAATTTATAATGGCGCAGGTGGTACATTTGTTCTGAAGCTAGTTATTAAACGAGATCTGATTTATTTGTTATATAACCTATATGGATAGTTGAAAAGTAATTAAAAATTATATTTTTAAATCGTACAGAAGTAATTTCAACTACAAAATGAATAGTGTGTCTTATTTTTATTTACGTAATTGATTTCAAGAATGATTAATATGAAACTGATTTAATTATGTTTATACATTTTTCGTATTCAATACATAATGAATTTTAAAAAATACTTTACAAATTTTTTTCACATTTATATTAAAAATAAAATATTGAAAATATTAAAATTTAGATATTTGATATAATTTTTGATGTGGATTGTTTTAATACAGAAAATTCAAATTTGGAATAAATTTTTTTATGAAAAATTTGTATATATATATTTATGTAAATACAATAAATATTTTTTTATTATAAGCATAATAAATTTTTAATTGTTTTCAATTTTTTTAATTATATGTAAACTTTATCAAATTGAATAAATAAATATTGATAATAAATATAAAAATAAAATATATTTATATTATAAATGTAATCATATTTTTATATTTATCAATATTTTATTTAAAAATTGCATAAAATAAATTTTATAATTAATATTTGTTTATTTATGTACATATATATATATATATATATATATATATATATATATATATATATATATCTATTTATATGCACCTTTATATAAACACACATAAGCTGCTCTCTAACGTATTTCACAAAAGACTACGTATCCTATAACAAAACCAACTCTAACGCAGCAAGTGTTCGAATTTACCCTGCAATATTCTGAAAGCTGCCAAAAGCTTTTTAAATGAAATCCCTTTTTCTCTCTCATTTAGATGTCGTACTTCTGATAAAATGTTTAATAGATGGCATATATGGTACTGTTTCATTAAATATAAAATTATTTGTGAAATTATTTTTTTGTTAATAACTTTTATTCCAAGTAAAACATATTTTAACGTCCTTTATTATAAAAAAAAACATTGTCACTGCCAAAGATAATTTGTTATTTAAGAATAATAGAAATGTTATGGTAATAATTTGATACATTTTTTTACAAACTATATAATATATATTTATAGAGAAAATATAGTATAGAAGTAATAAATTTGGTAGATAAATGATATCATTTGTAAAATAATAATATCATATTACAGTAATTTTAAATTTAATTCAACTCAAAAAAATCATTCAAATCAAATCTCTGTGCAAACGACTTTTTTATTTTTAGATATAATTAAATGAATACTTAAAAATAATTTATTGAATTCAGTCTGTAAAACATTAATTATATTTATATATTAAAAAATAAATAATGAATAAAATATTTTGATTTTTAAAAAAGTAAGGCATAAAAATAACTTTATGTAGTATAATGGTAATTTATGATACCCATTATATTTGCTTTTAGATATGATCTAACAGACATGATTTGTCTTTTGATATATTTTTTGAAAATAATAATTTTGACATTGAAATGCTGATTTGCGTATCAGAATAGAGAATAAACAATTATTAAACATTTTGGTTAATGAAAATTTGTAGTGTGTGAGGTACTGTTTTATTTTAAAAAGAGACATACTGTAAAACGTTTCGATTAAAAAATATTTATTTTTTATTGCATTATTCATATATAAACATTTTAAATTTTTATCCAGACTAATGAATTGAATTTTTAAATATTTATTTAATTAATAATTATGGACTTTATTGTTCATCAAATCTTTTTCAAACCTATTTAATTAATTTCTAATCTCTCATAAAAAGTGATTGAAATTTTAAAAAATAATTGAAAATAATACAATAAATATTTATTATTTTCTTTCATTAAATAATTTTTGCTAGTATATTTTTGAACAATTTATATATTTGAAAAATATCTTTATTAAAAAAATCCTTATACATATGTATGTAAATGTATATATTTATTCATATTTATATATACATATATAATGAATAAAGTGCTCGTTTGAATTTTAAAAGAATATTAAATACGTTCGTTGCATACAACTACCATAAATAATAATTAATTTATTTTCACCTTTGACGAGTAAAGTGTTATTTAGTACATGTAATATATAAAGTGAGAAAATTTATAAATAAAATCATCCTTTTTACTTTTAAACTTCAGTCGAAAAGAATTTTTAATGAAATTTCCAGTTTTGAAACTCGGTGTAAATTTTATATTTAAAAAAATAAATTTCTAATTTGTAATAACCACATACATAAATATGAATAATATTAAGTTTATCTAAAATAGAAGTGAAATATATATCTGCCCCTTCAAAAAATCAATAATATTTTTTCATTTCAAAATTAGTATTTAATATTTTCAATGTTTATTCTTACGTATAGAAATGTACAGAATTTAAATTATTTTTTCTTATATTTATTTTTACTGTAAATAATTTGATATTTATTGTTATATTCTTCCATGTTATTAATACTATCTTTTTTATATAATATTAAAAAAATCAGTTCAATTTTATTTTTGAAATATAAAAAAACTTACATTCGTAAAAATTGAAATGAAATATTTACAACAAAAATCATTACACTGTTGTAGTATTTTACAAATTTTCTATGTTAAGTACATCGTAAAAGAAATAATGAGTTTTCATACTGCACTGCAGCTGAATTTATTTGATCTATCATTTCGAATCTGTCTTTCCTAATATCCTCAATTTTTCCAAACAAATTCTGGACATCATCCAAGAATTCAAAGAAAAATATATTTACCCTCTTATTTTACTACCAAATTTACATAAATATATTCATTTTTACATATTCTTCTATATATTATTTGTTCACAAAGAAATTTTATAGAGTTTATTTTTAATAAAAATCAGTGAAATGATTTCAAAAAACAAATTATTAATATACTAGTAGTAACAATAAAATAATTCAAAAATATCATTCTTGATAAATTCTATTATTTCACAAAAGAAACTGTTATTTGAATTATTTATTGCTGTATAAAATAATCTGTTAGCAATGTTTATTATTGTACAATAATAAAAATTATTCTAAATGTCAAAATTAATCATAATTTGAGGAATAACGAAAGTTTTAAAATCTATTTGTCTTATTTGATATTATAGCATGGAAAATCCATTTTTAAAAGCATGTAAAATGTTTTAAATCGACCACAAATCACTCATTAAAGTTAATTGATTGATCCTCTGCAGTTGTACCTTGACAGAAAAAAATATTAAAACAACGTACGGGTGTATTTAGAACCGACCATACGTGTACAGTAAACATGAAACTAAACATCCCCTATTCCTTTACAAATGACCACATCACGAGTGAAACTCAACTAAATTAATCATCGAATTACCATGACAAGAAAATAATTACCAGCTTACATACGGACAAAACAAAACACTTAATTTTAACCCGCGGTGAATGTTCGAACCAACCCCATTTTCAACCCTTAACACGCATCGGCCTTTTACATACTACAAACGGAAAGTCACTACACCCTTGTTACGGTATCCACCCTTCAGGTTTTGTATCAACCCCATCAAGTTATTTAAGTTTGTTATCGCTTCAAGTGGTGTACGGTTATTCAGATAAGAATTCTATAATTGCAATGAAGAAGAGCGTACTTGCGAGTTCGACAATCGACCGTTTTATGACAGTTTTATCTTATTTATTGTCAACGTTTGTTCTGATATACGTTTAATGTGCAACACTGAATTAACTTTGTACCAATACTTTATATTTATTTTGAATATACAGCTTTTATGTGCACACAATTTACATAAATAACTGAAAATGTATTTATAGGGGTTTCCAATAAGCGCTTCAGAAGTTTAAATGGAAATAAAATAAAAACTAGTTAATTATTTACTTATTTACATTTTTTATTTTTAAACAAATTCTTTGGCATTAACGATGGAATACAATTTTACTCATATGACCACCACAATTTCTCTTGACATAGTGTAATTCGTTTAGTCAAATTTTATTCACTCTTTGACACAATTGTGGTTCAATTTCATGAATTACACATTCAATGTTTATTTTTAATGCTTCAGTTTGTGATTTATCAACATCAATCAATGATTTCACATAATCCCACAGAAAATAATCCAATGAAGTTAGATTACATGATTTGATGATCTTGATTGGTCCATTTCTTAAAATAATGGACTTATAATTTTTTTTATTAAGTCTATTGAAATTTTTACAATTTCTAAGTGTTGTTGAAGTGTTAAATGCTCTATGATAATTTGTCAAATTTTACTGAGTTAAAATATCAAATTGAGATTAAAAAAAATCAAACATTTTTGCCACCAGTTGTCAAAGTTTTAATATTCTTATTGGAAAATTCTCTATATATTTGAAATTAAAATTTTCATTTTAAATTATATAAAGTTTAAATATTTTGATTTTTGATAGACAAGGATAAATTGTTATTATTAAACAACACTTGATTTTAAATTTTGAAATTTATATAAAATTCATTTTCTTAATTTATAATTCTTACAATTATTAATTATTCTCAAAGATCAATTATTCATACGTGACGAATGTTCGAATCTATCTGCAGCTATTAAGTTTAATACATCTCACACAATCTATTATTGGTCTAAACTATGCACTTACCTAAGGGTACAAAGCCTTGTGGACTAATAATTGAGTTTTGTCTTTGGCTTAATGCGTGCGTCCTCTAAGGTAATCAAATGGCAAGATTTATAGGTTTGAATATAGACTTTGATTTTAAGCCACTACTAATCCTATCACATATTAGATAACATCAAAGGTATATTAACTTATCAAATTTCTTGAAATAGAGAACTGTATTCATTTCAACTCTCCCCTTTCCTTCCTCATCTTCTTTCTATCTATATCTGTATTTATCATCTATTTATCTGTAATAACATTTATAAATTCAATCATTAATTATGAATATTGCAATATTTAATAATACTTGAAAAAATATTTTCTTAAAAAAATAAATTCATTTCAGTTTGAAAAAATATAACAATGTCTAAGTTTATTGATTTCTTATTTCTTAATCACGAATAAATATTTAGTCCTAATATCATTTATTAATAATTTATTATTTAGCAAATTTACAAATGAAAAATTAAATTAATTAAAATGTATAAAATTTCGATATATATTTTTAATAATTTATATTAAAAATAATATATATAAAAATATATCAAAATAAACATTGTGTGGAATAAAATATTTTTTTGTCAATAAATCTCGGCAGAATGGTCTTCTAACATTTTTTCTGATACTATACAAAAAAATAAAAATAAATGTTTATCGTGTAAGTATCGAGAAGATCGACATGTTAGTATTTAGCACGATCTCATCAGAATAATTGATCTTGTGTCAACTAACTTGTGATACGGTAATGTTAAATAGATTATCTCAGTTGAAACATGACTGTTATTGATTGAATTAGAATTACGTAGGGATAACACATATTTAATCTAATTAATAGTTGTTTTATATAAATTATAATAAGCTAATAATAAATTTGTTGTGATATATATATATATATATATATATATATATATATATAATATAATACAGTATTTTTATAATTTTTCAAAAAAAAAAACATTCATTATTTTATTATAACAATTTTTCAACATGTAATATTAATACTTATAACCTACAAATTGTATTCTCTTGATCATTATTATTAATCTATATAGAAAAGGAAAAAAATTGAAATCTTTCAATGTTAAATC
Source organism: Neoneuromus ignobilis (assembly GCA_029203775.1). Lineage (NCBI taxonomy): Eukaryota > Metazoa > Arthropoda > Insecta > Megaloptera > Corydalidae > Neoneuromus > Neoneuromus ignobilis. The sequence goes on along the minus strand of CP092091.1, from coordinate 10,398,423 downwards.
TACTAAAATTGGGGTTGAGCGATGAATTGACAACCTTATCTTTTTTTAAAAAAATCGTCAGAGAATTTTAACAAGAAAAGCTTTATTGGGTTATTTTTTTTATAAAAAAATAAGGCTCTGAGTTATAACATTTAATATTATCATAAAATGAAATAATTAAAAAAAATGTTTAATAAAAGAAAAAATTAATGAATTACCAATTAAATATATATTTTTTTAATATTTTGTTATTTTAATAACATTTATCAAATTTAAAACAGCAATTTAGAAATTTTAATATATATACCAAAATTATATTTTCATTTAAAAACGTTATCTTATACAATATATAATATTAATTCAAGAACGAAATATTTATTAATGTATTTAAAATCATTATTATTTTTTGTAAATGTAATACTTATTTTTCACTTGATACAATTCTCTCATATCTCCTTTTATCCTTTTAATATTCATTTGATTTTCTCTGAAATTTTAGATAAACATTTTTTCTAAACATGAACATTTCCATGACTGTAAAATAAATAATAATAAAACTAACTTCATCTAGATTATTCTGTTCCTAAATCTAACATTAAATCAACATTATCAAACATTCTCGAACCATAATTCATTAACCCTCTGTTCAAATAAAACTTGAAGTAACAATCGTATAAATAATGAAAACATGAATACGGAATGTATTTTATTATTCAAATATCCAAATACTATTCAATTTAATATGCATTTTAGATAAAAACGATACGATATAGTCTACATGAATAGAATATTTTATTCTTTTCAGATTAACATTATGATAATATATTTTTTTGGTATTTCTTGAAAAAGAATATGACTCATTTTATCAATAGAAATATTTATAAATAGAAATATCTTTCCATTTTATTTCATTTTTTTAATACAAAATGTGAAGTAATTTATAAAAAATCAATAAATGAAATTATTAAAAATATTTAATGTGTTTTCATTTTTATTCTCTGATTTTTAAAAAATATACATTTTCTAGCTTTAAAATATTTTTTTTAAAAATGTAATTAACTAAATTTATTTTTAACAAATTAATTACTATTTTTCATATTTTTAATTGTTTTTATTGACTAGTAGTGTTTAATAAAAATAACTTTTTTAATATTTAACTAGCTTTGTTGATTTTAACGTCTATGTTTACAATTTTATAAGCTAGTAATGAAATATTTAATATATGACGTATTTCACTCTGCTAGTGGACATTTGTATCTCATACATAGTTTTTTATTTCATGTCAAATAGAAAATACATATCTCTTGAATCGTCATTAATGTTTTAGTTTACTGAATATGAAATATTTTGTGACTTACAAATGATATTTTAAAATTATATTAATTCTAACTATGAATTTTAAATATAAAGGTATTTGATCAATAATTTATATCTTGTATGAAATAAATATCGTAAAAAGATTCTTTATTATATATAAAAAATATTCTTTAAAAAATAACTTTTTTTTTATATTAAAAATATTTTTGAAAGTATTTTATCAAATTATTATTTCTTATATAAAAATTCTTAACTAGAAAAATGATAAATATGTATTTCAAACAATACTACAAGAATTTATTTTATGATACAGAAAATGATTTCACCATTTTTACAATTAATTTTTCACAAAAAAATACTTGTACATTTATATCCACACATGCATACACAAACTCATATTTATGTATGAATGTATGTAATTTTTAATGGTAGAAAATTAATCAAAATCAGTAAAAAAGTACCTACATCTGCAGGTGAGAAGTCGTATATGAATGTATCGTAATAATCGATTACAATAGAGTTTTAATTGCATTTGAAATGACAGCTTGCATAGGGGAATGTCTAGACTTGCGACAGGATTGAATGCTAGAAATCAATTACATGACGGGGTGTAAAGTAACGCCGAAGGGTACTGCGTTTCCAACTGAGAACTAATTGTCTTTTGAATCAAAGATCACACGCGACTCGAAATTGAAATTCTGATTTTGAATTATGGAAACGTCGAGTTTTGTTTACGTACTCACTATATGACAGATGTTCACCAATTATAAGTTCGTATATACTGTCTCAGAATTATTTCATTTTTGTCTATGCGGACATTTATATTATATCAGTGTCTAGTGGTTTCTGTGTACCTTTAATTAAATTAGTTTTAATTAATGGTAATGGATATTCTTCTTTTAATGTCAGTGTTTTGATTTGATACTAACATTGCGTGAGTATATAATTAAAACCCTTTACAAATTATTATTAAATTTTATTTCATTCAATAACTTATAAATTACTGATTACTTAATTAAAGTAATTTCAATAAGATATTTGTATATAAATTGTGATTTTAACATTTATCACAGAAGTTATCAAATATTTCTCAGTCTTAACTCATGCATTATTTTTAAAATATTAAAATATAGAAAATATATTATTTCATTAAAATTTTATTATTTTATAATTTTGTACAATATTTATCATAATATAAAAATTTTTTGTGCGAAATAAATCTACAGAAAAATTATAAAATAAAATTTATTAAAATATTTTTATTTAAATATATTTTAATGAAATATTTTTTAATAAAATAGCAAAATTATAATTGTTTATATATATATATATATATATATATATATATATATATATATATATATATATATATATGTTTACATAACTAATAAAATAATTTGATTATTCCTATTGATGCATTGTTTAAACGAGGGTATTGTATTGTGTATTTTTTTATCATAAATTATGACACGCAATCACTTAACTCCTGCTGTTGCTATCCAATACGTCGTTCAGTATCAGCATGAACTTTTTCATGATGAAATACGTACTGAGATTCGTTATAATGCATGCAACTTGGCGTTAAAAATTTTTTTGAGGCATAGTCATGATTCTAGAACTGCAGAACGAGACATACAGGCAATAAAATTAATTCAATATCGATGTTGAATCATAACATTAGTTTGATTTATTCCGTAATTGTTTCTTGAACGTTCAAAATGTATTTTCATTTTTTTATTTCAATAAAATATTTAAAGCTGTTTGTTGCTTTTACAAAAAATCAATAGTAACAGATATATTTATATATCTAACACTAATAGTTATTATATTTTAATTTATATAAAATTGACATAAATTAATACTTGTTTTGAAAAATTTTTCTAATTGTTAATTTCATAAAAGTTGTTAGATTTGAAAGAAATTTTTTAGAGAAATTAAAGAAATATTTAATTTTTTCATAGATATTAGTATTTAAAAAATAACACTATAGAAAATTGGTACTTAAACTAATTTAAAAAAATAATAATAATACATTTATATTTTTTCTATTTTTCTAAATATAAAAAATTATCACGAAATTTATTTTTCCTTATTCAGTAATTTGAGAAAAATATTCATTCTATAAAATTATGTTAAATAATACCCAATTTTATTATAATACTTTAGTGCTTTATACTTTGTTTATTTTAATTTCATTTTTTTTTAATAAATAAGATGATTACCTTGAAATTTCTGTTTATTTTTTCGAAAAATATTGATATTTGAATCAAATCTAATAATTATTGAATTTTATTAAAAAAAAGTGTTGATTATATAGAACATTTAATTTTTTAATATTTTAAAAAAAACTTTCAAAAAATACATAAATATTTTGCTAAAAAATTGTTTTTAAGTATATTAGTAATAAATATTATTTTCACTGATTTAATTTTTAAAAAAATTAAAAAAATAAAGCATTAAAAACATTTTTTTTCTATATTTTTATTATAAGAAATTAATATTTAAAATTCAAATACATGTTTTTTATATGAAAAGAAATATTTTAATATGATGTTATTTTTCAAATAATAATAAATTAAAATTTTATTAAGTCATAAACAAAGTCATATTTGACTTCATTAAAATTAAAAATAAAATGTATAAAAAATAATTTAAATATTTAATACAACAATTAAAACATTTTCGAAATTTTATGATTTCTTAAAAAAATTATATACATTATTTAAAAAAAAATATTTCCTTTCATTTAAATTTAATTAAAATATTTTAGTAAATCAATTCTATACAATTTTCTTACAAACAAAATAACTACCTTAATTTTACGTAACAAATATCCAAAAAAAAATTGAATATTCGTGAATTTTTCTAAAAAAAATCAATCAAAATATCATTTCAGCTTAATCGTTTTTCTTGAAACAATAAAATTGTTTTTCAATTACTAACCTCGTAATCGAATTGAAATCGTTCATCCATTATATAAGAATTGAATATCGTCCATTCTTTCTATAACATTATTACGAGTGGATGTTTAACGACTGAAAAAAATATTTCAAGCTTTATAAAGTGTATTTTCTGCACGTTTGAAATTCTGCTCTACACAATAAAGAAACAATGAAATAATACTAAAATGGATAGTACGTGTGACAAGTTTAGTAAAAAGGTAACAATTCCTTCATAGTAAATTAAATTCAGTACAACGTACGTTATATATATATATATATATATATATATATATATATATATATATATATATATATATATATATATATTATATGGAGGATTTCAACTTAAATGTAATTATATATATTTAATCTTCTAAAACATTTCATTTAGGAACTTAATACTTTAATTCTAATATAAATTAAATGGAAAAATAAGTTTAAAACAAACACATTTTTATATGCCATTAAATTGTTTTCATTTTTAATCACTTTTATATGAAGCTTCATTTCAATTATTAAATTAGTAATTATTTCTTCACTGTTCAATATAATTATTTTTATTTTATAAAAAAATATAATAAATACTGCGAAATCAAATAATACTTTTTTTATCGCTACAGAAAAGCATTAAAAACATTTTTTTTCTGATTTTTTTTATAAGAAATTAATATTTAAAATTCAAATACATGTTTTTTTATTTGAAAAAAAAACATCTTAATATGATGTTATTTTTCAAATAATCATAAATTAAAATTTTATTAAGTCATAAACTAAGTCATATTTTTATATTCCATTAAATTGTTTTCATTTTTAATCACTTTTATATGTAGCTTCATTTCAGTTATTAAATTAATTATTATTTATTCACTGTTCAATATAAATCTTTTTATTTTATAAAAAAAATATAATAAATACTGCGAAATCAAATAATACTTTATTTATGGCTGCAGATTAACATATAACGAAATATATTTGAATACTAGTCAATCTGAAATTTTTATTGTATTTTATTTATAATATTTTATATTGATTGAAATTACAATAAACAATTTTGATTTTTACAGCTATTATTAATAAATTCTTATTTTCATTCTATCTCCTCTATTAAATAATTTATGCAATTTATTAATGACAATTTGTATCTCTTCATATATTTATTATCTAAAAATTGTTTAAAAACATTTTTTTTGAAAAAAAATCGCTTATAATTAAAAATATTTAATCACATATTGACTCATTTATAATGTAAGAAATATTGATACAATTTCAATATATCAATTATTTTTTATTAAAATATAAGAAATTCAAAAAACTTCTATTATATTAAACTCGTGTAGTAAAAAGTACATTATTTATACGAAATTTTTATGTATACATAAATTGTAATTAAAATTATAGTTGTATAAATATATATTTCATTAATAATTTATTCATACAAAAAGTAATACATTATTTTTATTTTTTTTTTGTACATAGCTGCGAAATTCAAAAGACCAGAAGGCGGAAGGGAGATATTTGCCAACCTAATATATATTTCATTAATAATTTATTAATACAAAAAATAATGCATTAATTTTATTTATTTTTTCTTTTATTAAAAGAATTTTTTAATTATATTATGATGATATTCAATGCTATAACTCTAATAGAGCCTTATTTTTTGTAACAATTTTAGCTTAATAAAACTTTTCTTGTTAAAATTCTCTGATGATTTTTTTAAAAAAAGATACGTTTGTCAGTTCATATATGTAATATTTTTCAAATTAAAGAAAATATAAACATTGATAATTTTCAGTAAAACTTGAATATATATATATATATATATATATATATATATATATATATATATATACATATATAGCATAAATGTGATTACGTTAAAAGAAATCACAGAAATAAAAAGAGTACGATGTAGGAAAAAAAACGAAATTAAATCCTAATAAGATTGTTTAGTGCATCGTCTGTAGTCTTGTTTGCACTACAATCAAATTTAATTATAACGATGCCAACTGAATTTCAAAACGTTGTATAGACATTTTTAATAAGATTTGTAATAATAAATATAGATATGTAAGAAATTATATACGTTGATAGAAAATAAAAAATAGATAATGGTAAAAACTCTTCATTTAAGAAATTAAAGTTATGATTTATTTTATTAATTAATAAAAAAATTCATATGACATTATTTGGTGTATATATATATATATATATATATATATATATATATATATATGTGTGTGTGTGTGTGTGTGTGTATGTATATATAAAGTACAGTAAATACAATATAATGTGGATTGATTTTATTGCTATTTAAAAAATCTAAATGGAGTCATTGACACAATCAGCAAATGTGTGGTATCCGTTTGTTAGTATCAGCGTTAACTTCGCCAACATTGAGACTGTAGGGATTGGACATTCATCGTTTCGTTATTCGTTGGCCGCGCTTTCTATCGGATTCGTTTGGGTCGCACGAGTGCGCCCGTTAAACGAATTCGGTTCGCCTCTTTATTCCCGATAATCACAGATAGATTTATTACAGTAACAAACAGAAAGATAGAAAATCTGGTGGATTTAGTGAGGATGCGACCGCCAATGTACCGTGGCTGTGTAACGCGAAATGTGGCACGGATTCATCGTGGCACGTGTATTTCGACAGGCAATGTTTCGTGTTTGCCAGTCAAAGTTAAGAAAAGGTTTTGTTGCGGCCGTTTTTCCAAAGTCTTGATGTGATCCGTGACTTTCGAATGAACTTTCTGTCAATTCGCCTGTAACAAATAAATTTAACGCCGAACGAGTTTTATTTAAAGCATTCGTAAATTATTTTGGCCTTTAAGTACGCCATTATTGGATTTATATTGTTGACAGTAATGTTTTTAACGTAATTGGCGTTAAAATTATTCACAAAAATTTTAATCAATTAGAAAAAGCAATTTGAAATATCTCAATTTATTTCATTATTTATCTATTTAAATTATTAACGATTTAATGCAAATTCCATCTCTAGAAACCATATATATAGAAGGTTTTATAAAACATCATGATTATTTTTGAAATTTAAACTTAATTGAAAATTAAAAGAAATTTTCTTATAAATATATATTTTATTAATATTATTATTATTTTGTAATTGAAATATTAATTGTTGCACGAATAAAGAGTCAAAATATCATAAAATAAAACAAATAATTTTTAAAACATTTATTTTTGAAATTTAAACTTAATTGAAAATTATAGATTTTTCGAAATTTACTTATAAATATATATATTATTTATATTATTATTTTGTGATTAAAATATAAAATGTTGAACGAATACAAAGTCAAAATAACATATATAGATTTAAAATTTCTAAAAAGCTTACATTTTGAAACACAAGTGTAGGGTTTTTCAATAAGAATCTCAAAGCTTTGACAGCTGGTAGCAGCCATGTTTGATTTTTTTTAAACATTATTTTTAAAAAGATTACACAAATCATTATTTCAAACGAAGTCGTGGTGGTCATATGAGTGAAATTGTATTTCATCATTAATGCCCTTAGATATGCTTAAAAATAAAAAATAAGTAACTAATTAATTAAATACTATTTGTTTTATTCCTATTTAAACTTCTGAAGCGTTTATTGGAAAATCCTATATTAAAGATAATGATTTTAGATAAATTTTAAACCGAGAATTTTCACTAAGATGGCAGGTCACTTTTATTTTTTTCAATAGAATTTTTAGTTTACTCATTCAACTTCCAAATTTTTCTCTATAAACTTCAGTCATATTAAGATATTGATTTTAGTAATATTTATCAACGAAATCATTTCATTCAAACAATTATATTATTATTCTTAATCTTAAAGTAAATTTCAGAATAAATTTATTAATATTAAACATTTCATTTCATTATTATAAAAAAGGTCAACTAATTACTTTAAAATATATTATTTTCTTTAATTTTTCGGGAAATATTCTCGTTAATATTTCTTATATTAAACATTAATCAAATGTAATTTTTAAATTATTTTTTATAAACATATTTTTGTGAAAAAAAATACAATTGTTTCGTTTCTATAAAAATTACAATAAATAAATAAATTCCAGTAATTATTAAAAAATATCAATTATTAAATTAATTTAGTTTTATTTTAACTAATAGTCTTTTCATTGATTTATCGTGCTCTTCTTTACAAATTATTCATATTTTAATATACCTAGTTAACAGAGAATTTCGAATATTTACAACTTTAAGTATTCTCAATCATGATTCGCCTGCTTGTTTCACAGTTGAATAATTAAATGATCATTTCGAATACTTTAAGCGTTACAGATTCTTGCTAGTTAGTTTATACAAATTAATTTAATAATACACTTGTTGTTTACAAGTATTCGCTTTTCAGGTATTACAACTAAAATTAAGTAATTAATTTAAACAATAAATGAGCATATTATATAACATAATATTTTAATTAACTAGAGAAATATATTCCTGAATTATTTCTAAATTAAAAATTAAGTATTTTTGAAATGTAAAATACGAGATTTTTTATTTTATTAAATTAGATAAGTGAGTCTAAAATAGAAAACTAAAAAATGATTAATGATTAAAAAAAATTTCATAAAATTTAATTTGTTTAAAATATCATAAATAATTGCTTATATAATTATTTGTTTAAGTTTTATGATTATAATATAATTATTTCTTCACTGTTCAATATAAATATTTTTATTTTATAAAAAAATATAATAAATACTGCGAAATCAAAAAATACTTTATTTATGGCTGCAGATTAAAATATAACGAAATATATTTAAATACTAGTCGATATGAAATTTGTATTGTATTTATAATATTTTATATTGATTGAAATTACAATAAACAATTTTGATTTTTACAGCTATTATTAATAAATTCTTATTTTCGTTCTGTCTCCTCTATTAAATAATTTATGCAATTTATTAATGATAATTTGTATCTCTTAATATATTTATCATCTAAAAATTGTTTGAAAACATTTTTTTAAAAAATAAATCTCTTATAATTAGAAAAATTTAAAAAAATATTTCATAAAATTTAATTTGTTTAAAATATCACAAATAATTGCTTATAAAACATTATTTGTTTAAGTTTTATGATTATAAATGAATTATGAAAAGCAATTACAGATATCCGAGTGAACTATTTATTAAATATTTAAATTTACAATCCTGAATGAAATTCATAACAGATTAAGCATTTTATTTAAATAATTCATCGCATATATACATATACATAATATATATATATATATATATATATATATATATGTATATATATATATGTATTTGTGTACAATATTTGAATTGAAAAATGGAATTCTTATTTAGATTACAATTTTCATACGTGAAATATTTTCGAATGCGTCGTACATTTTTACTGACACAAATTCGTTTGTGTGCAGCTCATTCAATCAGAAACATAATTGTGATATAATACAATACCCGAAGCTTTCCGCATAGCTTATCTGCGAAGGGGTAATTTCATTTGAAATCTCCGCAATTTATTTAATGCTTTTAATACTTTAATACATTCGCGGTACGATTCGATGCGCTACGTAATCAGGTATACCGGCAAACACAGTCGAATAAAATTAACATAAACTTCGAATTAATAGTCGCTCTTATATTACCCACGTCTCTACTCTCTGGAACTGTGTCATTGAATATATTCTTACAATTACACTATACACTATATATTTTGCATGCGAATCACATTCACACACATCCATGTGGATAGTTAGTTTTATATATCTGTGCGTGTGTACATACACACAAATATATATATTTGTGTGTGTATGTATGTAAAATGTTGTAATTTTCTTATTTCCTTACACTTTAAATGAAGAAATTCTTAACATACTTTTCTTCTCTAGCTCTCTTTTGTATTTATTTTTAAAATTGTAACTTGTTTAAGAAAAAAACATTCATCACTTTTGTCAAATATATAACAATTTTATATATCATTGATTTATAAAAAAAATTGTATCCAAAAAAATTAAATTACGTTTCTATATTCTCTATATAATAATTGTTCATGGAACACAAACTACAATAAAAAATAATATAAACGCTCAAACGTTTAAATTAAGAAAATATAGGGTCATCCAAATGTGACGCTTAGATTTGTGTTTTATTAAAAAGAAATATATGTATAGTTTCTTTTATTTCTTTTTAATAAAACACAAATCTAGGTGTCACATTTTTATGACCTCATATTACATTTGAAAACAATAAATAATATTTACACGAATTTTAACCCCAACACTACAATAATTATTGTTGGGGTTAAAATTAATTTGTGTAAAATGAATCAGCCACAGTTCTAAAACAACAAATAAATAAATAATATATTTGTGTTATAATTTTTTGCTACTTAGATTAAATTTTAAATAATTGATTAACAAAATAATATAAAGAATTGTTGTACACATTAAACGTTTATATAAATTTGTTAAAAATATAATAATAAAGAAATTGAAAAATGTTGATACAACATTCTTTATAAAAGAACTCGACTATGTAATATAACACGAACCGAGGACAATAAAAGTGTTCTTAATTCCTATAATGACTGAAATGTTGAAGATTGCATTGTAACAAAAGAACCGACAACGTCATAAGTTTTATGAAGTCTCGCAAACTTTGTATGACAAAAGGATGAAATGTTTTTTTTTGTGCTATCTGGTTTTTATAATCTGAGAAATGTGAAAAAACGTGTTTGAAAAAACAAACAAATCGGTTATTTTATGGTCTTTATTGCAATTTTATATTATATTTTTTATGCTGTATATTTTTATGATTAAAAATAGATATATATTCTCATAATCTTGAAAATATTTGAAAAATAAATAGTATGTTGATTGGACATACAAATAAATAAAGTATTTAAATTTCTAGTTGGATTTTGAATTTTTTTTATTACTGATTTAAATTGTTGAGTAAATGGTACAAAATATATAATCATCCAAATGTGATGCCTAGATTTGTGTTTTATTAAAAAGTAGCATGTGTATAGGGTGGTATATAAGGAAGCATGTGTATAATTTTTTTTTAATAAAACACACATCTAGATGTCACATTTGGATGACAATATTATGTGTGTTTGTGTATTTAATTAAAATTATTGAAAAATAAAACTATAAACATTAATCATAGACCATATTAATAAATAATGTTCTTTTCTCTATGACTTAGTAAAAAATAACTTGCTTTTCTGAAATAAAAAAATATATTTTAAATAAATATAATATTCTTTATCATAATTTCTCATATTGTTAATTAATTTTTATTTAGTTTATGGAATTTCAATAACACAAATTTCATATATAGATATTATATTAATTTTGCTTCAATGTAAATTTTCAAAATTATTATAACTTGTGTGTTTATATATATGTGTATATATATATATATATATATATATATATATATATATATATATATATATATATATGTATATATGATTTAATGTTCTTGTTCGTTTACATGAATATCAAACACTAAAGCATTAATAAACGACAATTATATCTCCAGGCAACATATCTCGATGACATATTTGAGGAGTGGTTACATCTAGCATTTGACGCATGTTGCAACTATTTAACTTATTCAGCCTATTTCATTATAAGCTTTTATCCGCATCGAGTAAGTGAAAGCTATAGCCCTTAAGGTTAAAATACCTTTATCGAGACTATATGAGCACATAGACATTGCTGCACAGGAATTTCAAACATTCGTAATCAACTTCTAAACTCGGACGTGGTATTTATACTTATATTTCACACAAAAGACCTGTCGTCACATAATGAAATATTTTAATTTATGGCATAATTTTGACTGTCACGATAACATTTATGTGATGGCCGATCATTGAAGATTTCCGTGCGGTTAAAAGAAACGAATCGAACTTGATGATTTATATGGTTCTATTCAGCGCTTTGAATCACGTGAAATCTTTGAATAAATTTCAGTTTGGATGTAAAATAATATTTTACTAATATGTCAGTTATTATTGAAATATAATTGAGATTTTGAGCAAATAATGATAATCATAATTGTTTTTTTTAAATATTATTTTTGTGATTGGAGAACTGTTTTTTCTATTAATATTTAATTTATGAATTAATTTTTCTATTAATATTTAATTTCTATTAATATTCAATTAACTCATTAGACCTTAAAGAATTGTAACTAAACCAACAAATATTTTATTTATTTGAATAGTAAACATTTATTTCATTAAAATATTTATTAAGGACTATTAATATAAAATTATTCAGAAATATTTAATTTTATCCCTGAAATAAACTATATATTTTTATTTCTTCGATTTATGAAATCAAATATTTAAATTTAATCTTCAATTGCATACTAAAATATTAGAGAAAAATGTATTTGATTAAAAATTGATTAAACATTTTTAATTTTAAATAGCTATCTATTTTCACTTTAATCGAATTTTTTTTAATATATATATATATATATATATATATATATATATATATATATATATATAATATGTATAAAACTGCATGAAAGCACAGTGTTTGTACGACCGTGAGCTGTCATATGGTGTCCAGATAATAAGCTTATTATAGTAACGCCGTGTTGGCGTTCGCTGTCAAACGTGTACACTGATCCTACTAACGTTATTATCTGCTTAAATCGTGCTAAATTTTACGAAAATATAACGGAATGATCCAATACAGCAGACAAGTTAAACAATAGAACCATTATTGATATTTTCTATTAATAATAATAAAAAAATATTTGTAAATATTTAAATTAAATACGTTATTTCACAAAATACACAATATTAAATTTCATACTAATAATAAATAATTTTATTTTTATTTAAATTTATACAATTTAAAAAGTTATAAATTAATTGTACTGAAAAATCATTATAAACTATTATTTCATATTTAGTTGTGAAAATGAATCTAGTTTTTATAAAATAATAATAATTTTTAAAATTACTTTTTTTTATAAATTAGTACTTAACATTTATCCTTCTTATAAAAATATATTTAGAATAAATTATTAATAATTTCTATTAATAATAAAAAATAAATGTAGATATTTTTATTCATTTAGAAAAAATACAAGATTAAATTTCATACAAAAAATAAAATTATTTTTAGTTAAAATTATACAATATAAAAATTATAAATTAATAGTTTCAAAAAATTGTTACAAATTATTAATTAAAAATGCAGTATTCATAAAATAACAGTAATTCTATATTATTTTTATTATAAATAGGTGCTTAACGTTTATTCTTCTTATAAAAATAAATTTAGAACAAATTGTTGATTATTTCTATAAATTATAAAAAATAATAGTAGATATTTTAATTAAATACGTTATTCAATTTAGAAAATATACGAGATTAAATTTTATACAAATAATAAATACATTTATACAATACAAAAAAATTATATATTGTACCAAAAAAATATTAATGAAAAAATGTAGTTTTTATAAAATAACAGTAATTTTTAAAATTAATATTTTTATAAATTTTTGCTTAACATTTATTCTCCCTTATAAAAATATATTTAGAATAAACGTTCATTGTAGATTTTTTTTGTTCGAAATCAGTTACACGTATCTCCAAGAAAATATAAAAAAAATAATCTTTTAAAAAAATTCATAGAAGAAACAAGAATTTAAGTATATAAAATTTATTTATAACTAAGTAACAAATTAAACTTTAAAATATCAAAACTTACCTTTCTGAATTGTTTCGTTTAGACGTAAAAATTCATGCTCGTAGCTACTAAAAAAGCTGAATTAAAATAGGTAATAGTAAATGTTAATATACAAATAATCGTATTTAACAGCTATTTTTTATTTATGTAAAAAATAAAACCAATACAACAAAATGTAATTTTATTCAACAATGAAAATATTTTACAGTGGTTAATATTATTATATTCATATATATATTATTACAATTACATATTAAAAACGTATTTCTTACGATGTACAATTAATATATTTTTTCTCTTAAGAAAAATGAACAACAATTATTACGTTATGATATTTTATATTTACCTTAATATTTACTCTATTTCAACTTATAGACATCCAATATTTCACGTATATTATTTACTCGTTCTTTACTCCATAGAAATATAATAGATATATTTCGAAGTGCATTATTTTATTAGTGAACTATATTTTTTGATAGTAAATACATTTATAGAAAATCGTACATTTTTTCCGTACAACCGAAATCTTCATTACGATTTCGGTTTTATTATAAATTAAAGTTGTCTACAAATATAATAATCTCATCTAGTATTTATTACTACTAAATGAATAATAATTTATTGTATATCTAATTTTTTAACTAATTCGTTGAAAAAATATACTGTTGAATGTTTCGACTTTAATTATATTCTTTTTATAAACATTCTGTTCGATAAACAATTTTCTGCAAAATATGTATTCAATTGATTTCTGCGAGAAATGCTTTTGAATGATTCAATAATTATGGTATCAAATGTTGGCTTTTATCTCTCGTACGTACAATGATTATACAATTGCTGTTAATCAGATTTAATCCGTAAATGTTGACAGGGCGTGTTTTGATATGATATGTTAAATAATTTGAATGTTCACTTATTACAACTGTATTTCGTGTTTTATTGATTGAACATTTTATAAATCTTTTATTAATTTAAAAATAAATAAATATGTATATCTAAAATTACTATTTTTTCTGTATCAATCAAATAATTATTTGAATAAAAAAAAATTCATACCATTTGATCTAACAATATTTTCAAATATTGACATATTAATAAAATTTAAACAAATATCTTTTTAAAAATAATTTATATAAACTCTCCTCTGTCATCATTTCAACTTGAAACTAAATCTGATTAAAAACCAATATAATTAATCATAATTAGTAACATTGAAATTCAAGTTCTCTTAATGCAAAATAATTAGATGCAATTTTCATTAAATGCAAATTGAAAAAGAGCTGAGGTACCATTTAACTAGTAATATTTTTTATACACAACGAATCTACATAAACATCAACAACTACACATCTTTGTATATTTGAATATTCCACGACACGATAATTAATTGAGCAATAAGATACCTTTTTGGATTAAGCGTCGAAGCGTTCATTTTGTTTGTCGTAGACAACGACGTCTTTGTGGGAAGGATTATACGAATAAATTCTTACTGATGTTATTGATACATGTTTCCATATTATCATTCAATGGTTTATTTGGATATTCTTTGGTTAATTGTATTTTAATAATTTGTTGAATATTCGATGTAATTTTAAACAAATCAATTCAAATTGTAATAAACAATTATATAAAGATTTTTATTAAAATTTATTTTTTTTATGAAAAATTAAAAAGATAATTTCTAACAAAAATCAATATACAACTCTTTTTGAAATCTATTTCATTATTTAGAAATATAAATTAACGATTTTTTTATAAAAACTTGATGAAAAATTTAATCAATTTTTAATTTTAATTCAAAGTAACATTGAATGTAAATTCAAACGATTTTTCCAAATAAACCCTTCAAGTGAAATACCTACATACATACGTTTGTATCTATGAAACATGATTCACTGAATTAATGCCAACAAGTAATTATACGTTGTTAATCACTCGTAACGATTCGTTGACTTTACCATTAAAATCTACAATTATGGACATTTAGTTTACATACGATCAATAACAGTTCTATTTATATGTTAAATTATGAATTGACTCGTTTTTCTTCCTCTATCATTAAATTAGATGCTCTTGCAGAAATCGTATTAATTGACACATAAAATATTAATTTACGTTCAATGTTTTTTTTCCTTTTTTTTAATGAATAGTCACTATAATAATATATTTATTATTAAAAACATTTATGTCCAAAAAACAAATTTATATTTATTAACACTTAATTTCTAGTGCTGTTCAAATTTGTAAATTAAACAGAATATATTTAAAAATAAAATCTTATATTTTAAACAATTATAAAGTACACACATTTATTTTCAAGTAAATTTTTTGAAGGGACGGTATTATATATAAATTTAAGATATAATTTTTATATGATTTTTTCGTAATTTATTTTACATTAATACATTTAAATAAAAAATACACACACGAATATATATAAACCTTATTTATCTATTTTCTTTTCAAATTTGTGGAAAAAAATTATCAAGACAAATTGAAAAATAACACAGATATTTTATTAAAATATTATTAACACCAATTTTCTTTTAAAATATTTCTACTTATTTTTTTTATTCTCTTGTCAAGAATAATAAAGTATAGATTTTTAAATATTCTATAATTTTCTTTTTTTAAAAAAAAATTAAAAATTAATATCAGAAAGATACATTGGTTAGTTTTTTTTTTGTGATGTATTTTTATTATTATAGATATTGAAATTTTTCTCAACTAAGATCAATTCAATAAAAATAAATATGGTGTTTCAAGTTGAATTGTAAAAATGTATTAGAAATAAATTTAATTTTTCTAATATTTAATAAATGAATGAAAATGTTATTTCAAACATTTGATATTTTTTGTAAAAAATAAACTTGTGTTGTCCAATATTTTATTGTTAAAAAATTCAGATTAATAAATATATTTTTGTGAAATGGTTGTAGATAAGTAAGGTTATGTATATACATATATATTTGTGTGAATGTATGTATATTTTTACTAATATACTTCAAAATTTATCAACAAAATATAAATGTATTTCAACTACTTAAGGATAGTTATACAGGACATATAATCTTACATAGGGAATGTCATAGAATACAACCATTTAACCAGTCTACGAATCCATCTAATTGAGTATTCTGTTTACATACAAATTACAATACATTATTTTCCATATTATTTATACAATACAAATATAAAATATATATTCTATTAACATTTATATTTTTTTTGTTATCAATTTCAAGTTGCATGAATCGTAATGGCAACAAATTTACTTAACAATGGCACCTCTAAATTTTAATGATTGTTATTTAAATATGTACGTATATATTAAAATAACCAGTAAATATGGATGTTCTTCGTTATTTATTTTGTCATATTGAATTACTACGTATAATTTACTTATTATAGATTCTGGCTCATTAAAAAGTTCGTTTATAGATTATTTTACCATTAATATGATATTTTGGTTAATTAATAATATATTGCACCATCCCAACCACCAATTTTTTATTATTTACTATTTACATATTGAATATATATATATATATATATATATATATATATATTCTTAAAATTGCAATAAACATAGAAATAAAAAAGAAAATGAAAATGACTTTAGATAATACACTTATATTATAAAATACTTGATAAAATATGTGTATATTTAAATACTTATATATTATATATACATTTATATTTATATAAAATGTTAATAAATTTCTGGTAATGAAAATAAGTTAGTTAAAGAAATCTAGTAGAAATTTCGAAATAAACAATTATCTTAAAAATTCAAGTTAATTATTTTCTCGAAATTGAAAATAATTTTTAGATTTTTTTAATCTAAGATAACAACTATAAGCGTTGAAATATGAGTAAAATAGTGTAGAAATAATGAAATAAAATATATAGTCAATATGAATAGTCCACCACCAGACTAAATAAAAATGTTTATGTACAGATTTAAAAATTAAATGCTACTAATTCACTCGTATGGTTATTCAATAATTAGTGGAGCAGATCTGTCGTTCGTTTTTGTCTTACGAAGTTTCACTGTTGCAAAAGCATTAGGTCTGTAGAGGAAAAATAACATGCAGTTAGTAAAACATATATAAATACATGCACTATCAAAATATAAAAAGCATTAATAGAAAATACTTATATTAATGGTATTTTATTTCATTTACTTTTAAAAAATATATATTGAAAATGAAATAAATCGTTGTGATATATTTTTTTTTTTTTGAAAATACATAAATATATTTGGAGATTAATTTATAAATGATATTTAATAAAATATATCTTCTATATGAATTAAACTAGTAAAATTATAATTTTATACAAAAATAAATCAGTGTCTTTTTATATTTTTTTTTCATTTATTTACTATTTCACTTTATATGAATTTAATTCATGTTATTTACAAACTTTTGAATTAGAACTAGTTTATAAGCGGTTAAAGCTTTGTAGTTACAAAAGTACGATTGAATAATGAGCTTTATATTCGATGTTGAAAACTTGATTTGAATTTTTATAAATATAATACTTCAAAACGTTCACAGTGAAATAAAACTTGATTGTAAATAAAAAGTAGTTATTTCATATTCAGTAGTTTTCCAAAACGGATATTTTGAGAAAAAAATTAATATTAATAATATTTAAATAGCTTTCAAGTAAATAAGGATGATTTCAATCACAATTTTTAATAATATAAAATAATTTTGACAAAATGTATAGTTATTTGAAAAATAACAAAAAAAATATTGAATTAAGACAGATTTTCAGAATCTTTTTATTTTCAAATAGAATTGATTTCTTTATAATAAGAAGTAATAATATTCCTAAACAATATTATTTTTAAATAATTTTTTATTCATCGTTATTATATTTGTTGACATTGAAACATTTTAAACATTAACCGCTGTTTACAAACTAAAGTTAGTAATTTCATAAAAGTGAAAATATGATGTAAAATATTTTCATTAATTAAATAATTATATATATATATATATATATATATATATATAATGATACAGGTTGTCACACCTGTCTGTATTTAAAATAATTATTATAATGTGATTTCATCAATTTTCAATGAATTACTTCACACAGTTTTAGAATAAATGAAAATATGTTTATAAAATAAAACTATGAACTATAAACTAGATATTTATATGGTAATATTTTTAATTTGAAATTTAATAACTTCAAACATCATAAAGAATATGTATAAATTTATAGATAAAATACATAATGAAAAATATTTAATTTTAAAATTTGTTATTATAAATCTCTTGCGCGTGTATATTTCTCATATCCTCTGGCCGTTTAACCGATTCATCAATACCCCACAAATCGTACCAAGGACCGTAAATATTTCCCGTCTTTGGTGAAATCTCATCGAACTTTGATCCATGTTCAGGCTCTTTCATCCGTTTCTGCAACGTCTGACCGTACTCCAACAAACTACTCTCCTGTTCGAATTTCTGATTCCCCGTACTCATACTATTGCTCTTTACCAATTTTGTTCTCGGTATGAACTGCTGTCTATTTTCCAAATTCTCCGTATAGACTTTATCTTGAATATCATGTGTTCCATTTTCACGTTCGGAATAATAACGTATTTTATCGGTGCTGTCTCTCTTCTCATGAGTATCTGTCTCGTATCCAAACGTTCTAAACGTGTATTCTTGATGCGATTCTGATAAATTCCTACGGTCCGGTACGATTTGTGCATTGTTTTCACTAGAAATTCGACGTATTTCAGTCGTTTCTTTCGGCGAATTCGGAGAATATTTTGTTTTCTTTGCTAATTTTTCCAATTTTTTACCTATTTCGACAACTTTGTTCGTTTTTGGTTTGTCTTTTGTATCCAACCCATTTTGACTATGGTTTAAACCTTTTTTTGAACGTTCTTTAGAAGTCGTATGATCATCAATCACAATACAATCATAAGGATCATCACTAGTTAAAATAGAATCAGTTTCTTCACCTCCAGATTCTTCACTTCCTGTTAAATCGTTATCGTATTGCTGTAAAATATTTTTACGATTTACAGTTTTCACACGAAGTAAAAGACCATCACCTCCATCGACAAAGAACTGATCTCTAGTTCCAGGTACATCGAAATGATTTTCGAAATCTGAATCTTGTGATTTCTGTTCATCGACACTCGAGTTTAATTTCTCCGAGTTTTTACTGGCAGTCGATTTTTTACTAGTATTCTTATGGACTTCATAAGATTTCTCTTTGGGTATTATTGGTACAGTTTCGCCATAAATAGCTTCATCGTTTGTCGTGTTCTGTAATGTTCTATCAGAATCATTCGAGTTGTTCGATCCACCTGAACGAGTAGTCATTTTATTCAGTTCGTTTTTCTTCTGTTGTTCACGTTGATCGTTCTGTTTGTTTTTAATATTTTTCGTTACCTCCGTTGATACATCAACAAGATCACGATGTTTCCATAATGCCATTCCCTCCAATATATCACTATCGCTGCTTTTACCGAATCTCCAGAATGATTTAGTTCGTTTCACGAAACTACGTTTTTCACCATTCGATACTCTCATCGAACGTAATAGAAAATCTTGATCAAATGTACGATTGTCTGTTAAAGTTCCAACGCTATTCGAAGGACGTAATGAATGTGAACCGTTTTGAATTGTTCCATTAAGAGCATTCTCTTTTGTATTGTTATTGTTGTCGCTATTGTGCTTCTGTATCCGATGACTTGCTCTATATAAAGTAATAAATTAAAAAGAATAATAAATAATAAAACTATCTGTCTACCTCTAACCTATTAGTTTGCGCTCCACCACAGTAATCATTTTGTTACTATAAAAATATTACTATTTAATGTTAGTATTGTTAACTTCTACAGTTTAAACGTAATATGAATATTGTTTGTTGAAAATGAAATATTTTGATTATTTATTTATGAATGAAATAGCTGTTAAGAAAAAAATACAATAATAATTATTATAAAACATATCAGTAAACGTTTTAAATTTAATTATTTATAGATTTTTTTTTTCGAATTTATACTTTATTACAAAAAAATGTCTTCTAAGTCAATTTTTTGAAGAATAACATTTTTTAATCAATAAAACACTATTTATTAATAGAATTGTATAAATATTTAATTAAAAACATTTTAGAAATTAAAAGAAATATTTAAAAATTAATTAAAAATTAGTTATTGAACATTATGACAAAATAATGATTTAATATAAAATATTCTATTTGAATTTCATTTTAATCTTTTTGGTTTTTGCAAATTTGAGTATTTATCAAATATTAAATATTTTAATTTTTAGTAATGAGTTATTTTTAAAGAATTATTTTAGCGCACACATTTATATTATATTTGAGTAAATATTTTTTATTTTTTACCTATTATTTCTCAAAAAAAATATTTTAAACTTTCCAAACACTGTTTTTTATAAAAATGAAAATAGTTTATTTTAGAAAAAATCTTATTTTCAAATTATAAGTTACTATTAATATTATAAAAGAATGTGATTTATAGTTTTAAAATTACTAATATTTTTTTTAATAAATTAGTATATGTTGAATTTACATTCTCATATACTTTTGAATTTTTAAAGTTTTTATTTTATATATATATATATATATATATATATATATATATATATATATATGATATATAAATACATGCAGTTAAAACTTTTGTAACAAGAAAAATTTATATGTGCTTCTGTCATAACTTTTAATCTGACTCTAGCTTTATAATCTGAAAAACTTGTGTATATATATATATATATATATATATATATATATATATATATATATATAAAATTTAGAATGATAAACATTTCTACTGTGTATTTTTAGTACTAAAACGTATGTTGTGTTTATTTATTTAAAGAAAAACTAAAAATATATATAATGTAACTTTATAATGGAGAAGAATATATTTTTCTTTTAAAATGTCATAGTTTAGATTAAGTGTGTCTGAAGTTTGTCTATGATATTTTCTGTATTTTCCTTTATATAATTTACTCATATTATTTATTTATATAATAACCTTCTACGTTTCTCTGGAAAATTGTTGACCAAGTTTAGTTATTAAATACTTGAAAAATTTTCAAAAATTAAAAAAACTCAATATTTCAACAAAAGATACAATTACCAGTATTTCAATATATTCTTTATTTATTTGTTAAACTGCATACATGTAAAAATGTTATTATTATAAAAATATAATTTTTTTTTATATAAAAATTGAAGTAAAATATACAAAATTATTTTTTTAACATATTATATGGATATATATATATATATATATATATATATATATATATATATATATATAATTATGAATATTTTGATAGCATGTTAGTAAGAAAATTAAAGATGTCTCTTTTTAGAATGCATAAAAAATAAAAATTTGCATGCAAGAAACATTTCTAATTAATAAATAAATCTCACTCACCGAATTGGTACTCTTGTAGTTGTATTCGGCGCGGCAGAATCGTCATCCGAGTAATCAACTTCCGGTTGCGGTGGAGGATCATTGCTAAATCCCGAATCGTTGCTGCTATGAAGTGAAACGTTACCTATAGCTGGTCCAATCTTCCCACTTTTACTCTGAATATGCGACGGTAACGGTGGCATTGGCGGTGCTTTTTCAATGGTCCTTATTCCTTGTGGATGCGTCGAATAGTGTCCCGTCGTCGGCGTCGTGAAATTGTATGACGTCGACGTTTTCATCATAGTAGATGTTGCGTTCGTATTGGAAGACTGATTCGGTACACCGTATGGACTCGATGCCGAATATGAAGAATCGGATGTTTGAGTAAACGAAGTACTTTGTGAATGCGGCATACTTATCGATGACGACTTTGGGAATGGTAGAGTTGGTGTTGGAATTGGAGCTGGTAATGCTGGCGGAGGTCCGTGATGATGATGGAAATTCGCACCGTGTGAACCAGTTACACGACGTAACTGTAGAAAGAAATCGAGAAAAATAGGTAGGGAGTTTCATTATTTAAATATATCAATAACTCTTATCATAATATATTTTTTAATATATTTTTGATTCTTTTAAATTAAAAATTTATCATTTTATATGCATGATTTGAATTCAAGTAGTATATCTTTTATCGAATTTAAAAAAAAAATTATTTATTTAAAAATCAAATTTTTATTACATTATTTGTTCAAAATATCTAAAAATTGTTTATTGAATGAAAAATATATTAAATTTTGAATCAAATGCATATATATATATATATATATATATATATATATATATAAATTTTTTCAAATTTAAATTTTTGTACTAGATTATCTTTCTGAATTTTTGATGCATGAATTAAAACTCATTTTATTTAATAACGTTAATTCACTAGATATATATAATCAATTTTATTTCGTCGAATACTTTCTTCATTTCGTAGAATGTCTTAATTGAAAAGTTTGTTTGACACATTTCCTATGTTTATTTTCACAACAAACTTAATAATGTACACGTGTAAACTGAAAATACTATTTCCTAAAAGTTTGAATGGAAGAAAATTCAATTAGTCATCTGTCGATTTTTGTTGTTCTCTACATTTGTGATATTTAGCTAAGTGCAGCAAAAATTAGTGTAAAAAGAATCTAAATATGTAATGTTTATATAAGATTCATTTTTATTTATTTGATTGCCATTATTGTAATTTCAATACGCTTTAAAAATTAGTTTGGATGATCATTTTATTTTAAAAAAATATTAAATGATTTATTAATTATACAATAAGCATTACACAAATTTCTTCTATTAAAAACTACAATGGATTTAAATTTGATAATCCTGAAAAATATAAATTGCACAAATATTTTGATCATGTAGATTTTTGAGATAATTTTAATATTTAATAGGAATACACATGAACTACAATAATTTTTTTTTACTTTTTTATAATAATTTTTTTTACTAATTTTGTTTACTAAATATTCAGTTACATACATACATACATACATACATACATACATACATACATACATACATACATATATATATATATATATATATATATAAACTATTTTAATTATAAGATATTTTAGTTCTATTAAAAATTTTGTTCAAAAAACAATTCGTCATTATTTTATTAAAGAAAAATCAATATGTTATGAAATAAAATATTATATTTATTAAGTTAATTAACAATTAAACAACAATAATATAAATAAGCTACAATATTTTACCTGTTTGGCATTAGCCATTGACCTATGTAAGTTCAACGTGTCGCCAAACATACGGGTCGTTGACTGTTGCATTGAACTGTGAGGTGGATTTTCCGTATTTTGTTGTGACGATCTTTCAAGGCTATTTCCCGGTGAACCTCCCGGGAGTAAACCACCGCCAGTCGGTGTAGCCGGTGTCACGGCAGTACTATTTGTCGTATTGGTATTCATATCGACTGTTCTCTGCGACGACGATCTTTAAAAAAGATAAAAAGTAAAAAGTCTATAATCGTTTTTGTCTTTTTTATTTCAGATATGCTGCAATGTAAATGAAATTCACGTACAATACAGAGTCATCAGTTATAATCTCTGTATAGGCGAGCGGAAACCATCCACTGCATTGTGTACGAAGATTTTCGCCGTACTGCCATCCTTTATTTCGGTCTCCAATAAGAGCGATCACGTCACCCTCCAGGAAGCTAAGTTGATTGTCTCCGCTACTTAGATATGCATATAAAGCTCGAGCCAACTGTGTTTCCCATTGTGGTGCTTGAGTTGATGGGACGGCCATTGATTTCGGACGGCGTTGGGGTGTATTGCAATCTATGGCGGATAACATTTTTTTCAATTAATCTCTTGTATTGAACGGAATTTGCTAAATTCAGTTTTACTAATTGAGATTTGGCAATGAGGGTAAGTCAAAACATACACACACATACTAATATATATATATATATATATATATATATATATATATATATATATATATATATATATATATATATATATACACAACACACATATACTAAACACATACACACACACACACATGTATACACATATATACATACATATATATATATATATATATATATATATATATATATATACACACAGGTGGAGGACAGGAGACAGCCGTGGAGGAGGAGGCCGGCGAGGAGGAGGCCGGCGAGGAGGAGGAGGAGGCGAGGAGAGGAGGAGGAGGAGGCCGGCGAGGAGGAGGAGGCCGGCGAGGAGGAGGAGGCCGGCGAGGAGGAGGAGGAGGAGGCCGGCGGGAGGAGGAGGAGGCGGCGAAAGTGGGGGGCGAAAGTGGGAGGAGAGAGAGAGGACCATCACTCCATTATCATCCCCTCTCTCCCACTTTCGCCGGTCTACCCCCACCGCCGGCGTCCGCCTCTTCCCGCCGGCCGCCTCCTCTCCGGCCTCCTCCTTCTCCTCACCGACCTCCTCCTTCTCCTCCACCTGTGTGTGTAGTATGTAAGAGTGCTATCTGTGGGCGGTATGGTGTGTATGTGTGTAGTGTAATGTATGTGGTATATGTAGTGTGTGTGGTGAGTGTAGGATATGGTGTTTGTATTAATTTGATATGTTTCAGTACAAACCTTGAGCTAATGAATGTGTTGAAGCAGTTAAATTAAATTCCGACTTTGCTCTCGACAAAGAGAGCATTGGAGATGCAACATCACCAATAGAACGTATATCCAAACACGAGGCATCCATGCTCTTCGTTTTTCGCAATTGGGAAGAAATGCTTAACCGATCATCGTCAAGTTGTGGACTTCGTGGACTTGAGTATACATCTTCATCAGGCCAGAACGATACTTGCTAAAATAGAAATAATCATGTAATTATTATAAATGAAATGATTTGTTCAAAGCTTCTAATAAATTATTTTTTTATTGAATACTTCATTTGATCTTATTCATTTTTAATCCATTTTCAACTAATGTCGACTATTTATTTTAACAAAGGAATTTTCATCCCCAACACAGCTGGATATTATGATGTGCACAATAATCACTTATTATTTACTTTATTATTTATAACAACAATATTTCGATAGCATTGCAATCATTGTCAAAGATAGATAGATATTAAAAATAAATATAAATATATATATATATATATATATTATATTTATATATATATATATATTATATATATATATATATATATTTATAAATATCAAATTTATATAAAATTATATATAATATTCTATTTACTTTAGTTTTATTTTCAATAATGCATACTTTTTGAATTTTCTACCGTTTTAAAATAAATATGTTATTTGATTTTAATATGTATTTTATATATAAAATATTTATTTCTTAAAAAAGATAAAAATATTTTACGTTATAGATACACTACAATTTAAATTAAATTTCAAATTATTTAAGATATAACAAATACAAATTGAAAATGCATGCAGTAACAATTCAAGAATTTAAATTTAAAAAAAATAAGATAGTTTGAAACTGTTTTTGTACACTTACTCGCATTCTATTTGTAAACATATTCTCAACAGCTTCAGGTAAATATTCACGAGTTTTAGCTACTTCTGTCCAATCATCAACGTTCTGTTGATAAACAGTCATACTGTGGTTGTGATAAGCCAAATAATGTTTAGCTAATGAACATTGACGTTCAAGTACAAATCCATATCGACGTCGTTCTTGTGTCATTGCCTGGAAGAAAAACGATGATTAGATTTTTTAGATATTTTATGTGTGAAAAAATTTATTAAGTATACAAAAAGTTATATAGAAAGACAAATATAATCATCAATTTTTGAAAAAATGTACAAATATTTTCCAGAATTTTTAAAAATACGAATAAATTCTATAAAAATTTAAAATGATTGAAATATTTTTCCGAAATTTTATAAAATGTCCTAAAATTTACAATAAAAACACATATTTTAGACATTTTGTGAAATTGCTTCGAAATTTATCAGCTGGGAGATATACCATCTATATCTATTAATTACTATTTTATATAAGATTATTTTTTTGTGGAATCGTGCTACAAATTAAATTTTATTGAAAATCTTGTATTTTATGAAATCTTACAAAAAATGGAATATATTTTTTGATTTAATTGAATATTTTTAAATGTATCTACATTTTATTAGTCTGACATCAATTTTATAATATAATTTTAAAAAATAAACAGTTTAGTTCTAAACAAATATAAACAAAATAGAAAGGGCACTAAAAATTGTTGATAAATTCAAGATTATATTATAATATGTGATGCAGACGTCTATGCCATATCTATGTAGACGTCTACATCGTACAGTATAACGTTATCAAGTGACGTTTTTCTTATATGTCACAATAGGGGAGATTAAATGAGAAAATATTTAGAAGTGCAAATGACATAGAAGCTATTTTGTATGCTCTTACGAGTATATATGTATACAAAATATATAAATTTACTATTTAAAAATTGTGTTGTTATTTTCAGGTTACTTTCTTCAATAAATTTACTTTTTCATTTTATATTTAAAATGTTTAATTAGTTAAGATAACTAAATAATAATAAATTAAATATATATATATATATATATATATATATATAACAAAAAAAAAAATAAAAATACAAAAATGTAGAAACAACTAGAGAAGAGAATTGAACTTGTAAAATATTTAAAAGAAATAATATAACTCTATTTAAATTCTACTTTTAAAAAAATTAAAGATAATTGACAATTATAATTAATACTCGTATTATTATAAAAATAAATATAATTATTTAATATTAAAAATAAAAATAGTTAATAATATAAAAGAAAAAAAGAAAAAAATTGTCAGCAATTATTAATAACAAATTCAAACAGAATCTACGCAACATAGATGACCAATAAATTGCAAAATTCAAATCTACCCTTGTCGTCATATGTCATATTTCATTAAGAAATCGAATATCTTTTATTTGAAAAAACGCTTTGCAAGCTTCAATATTCAGAGTATTGTAAAATAGCATAAAAATAAATAACAAATTCGTGGTATTTGGAATATATATGATTTTAAAAATACAATTTGCTTCATACACATATTTTTATATATATATATATATATATATATATATATATGCAAATATGAAATCTGTGACTGGATTGTAATATCAGAATATATGCTTCTATTCTCGTTACGTACATTGTAATTTGATAATAGATGACAATAATTCATAACGAACTTATTTTATAAATAATTCATTTGACAAATAATTCAAAATCATATATAAGAGTATATGTAAATTGCACTTTATTCAATAATTGAAAACTTAATCAAATGTTCACATTCATAAAATCTGCTTTATGTCGATAACAGAATGAACATGAAAGTATGTCATATCAATCCCCAAATGACAGGAAGATACAATATAGAAATAATTGCATGGATTGATACTTATATTGTATGAAAGTCATCGATATCGTATTTGTATATTATTTATTGATTACACTCAGTGATGACAAACAAATCTCTAACAATTCATTATATTTTGACAATATTGCATGTGAAATGAAAACGGACGAAAATTCGTTTTACCAATTTGTAATTAAAATTTCACTTTGCCAATTTAACTCCATATTCATTTGATTTTAAAAAATAAAACAAAGAATTGAACACACACACACCACACACACACACACACACACATATATATATATATATATATATATATATATATTGTAAAAGAAAATTTATGAATGAATTGAACAGGAGATAAATATAGAATGGTGTCAGATTAGAAGAAATGCACATATTATAAAATCGGATATTCCTCTATGTTTAAAAGAAAAGTTTTAGATCAATAAAATTCACCTAATCTCACTTACAAAACAAAGTATGAAAAGATGTATGTTGGGAATAACATGGAAAGATAAGAAGAGAAGTAAGTGGATCATAGAAAAAACAAAAATGAAAAGATTGAAATAGAAATAAGTCGATCGTATAGAAATAAAAATGGATTACTAATAGACAAAATAAGTTATTGATTGGAAATTTAGATATACAAAAAGATCCATGAAAATACCTGTGGATAGACAGAACAGAGATATAAGATAATTCGTTGGAATAAACTGGTAGAGAGAACATTGAATTGGTTGCAGTAGAAAATGTTAGAAGGTCTTCATTTAGCAACGGACTGAGAAGAGTCGATGATAATATATATATATATATATATATATAAATATAGGGTCTCCAATAAGAATGCTAAAACTTTCACAGCTGGTAGCAGCCATGTTTATTTTTTAAGTTCATTTGGACATTTTAATTTAATATAGTTTGGCAAATTATCATAGAACGTTTAACAGTTCAACAAGGTTTGGAAAGTGTAAAAACTTTAATAGACTTATTGAACAAAAGTTTAATGATTCCATTATTCCACGAAATGGATCCATCAATTGGCCACCAAGATTATGTGATCTAACTAATTCTAATTTTCTAAAATTCAAATTTTCTGTGGGGTTATATGAAATCATTGGTTTATGCTGATGAACTACAAACAACAGAAGTATTAAAAATCATAAAACAGGTTTTTTGAAATTTTTCCTGTATTGTTACAAAACCCTACTAACACATATCTAAAATAACACTCAACCATAGGCACATTATCATAAGATAGGCAGCCTCACTAACCCAGAAAATATCATGTAAACTTCATGTAATTATTAGATGAAATAAATTTTCTCTGATTCTGATTTCTCTGAAGTATTAAAAATAAACATTGTACATGTAATTCATGAAATTGGACCACAATTATATGAAAGAGTGACAAAAAATGGACTAAACGAATGCACTAGGTGAAACAAAGTCGTGGTGATCATTTGAATGGAATTGTATTCCATCATTAATGCCATATAATATGCTTAAAAATTAAAAAAAGTAATGAATTAAATACTTTTTTGTTTCATTTCCATTTAAACTTCTGATGAGCTTATTGGAAACCCCTATTTATATAATATATAAAAGTTTTAATGAATTTTTTTTTATATGTATATTATTTTTTTGTATTTAATCTATCGAGTGATACTATTTTTAATCTAAGGATTATTTTACACATATTCAATTATTGAAAATGTTATTTCTTTTATTATTTGTTTGATTGCCATCTAATTTAACTCGATTACTTATTTATCAAAATAATTTGAAAAATAGAAATTTATTCAAGATAGAGTCTGTATTTCACATAAATATTAAAAGTACTATATTATATGAGGGTCGTTTGATAAGTATGGTAAATTTATTTATTGTTTAATTTAATTCAATTAATTTTTTTTATTTAGTTTTTCTTACTTTTTACCATACTTATTAAACGACCCTCGTATATACAATATATTGTATATTCAATTAAAAATTGAATTTTTCTTTGAAAAATATTATTTTTTTGAAAAATGAGAAACAAATTACAATAAACTAATTTGATTCATATATTCAATCAATTTTTTTAACGAGAAAAGAGCATAAAAACAATATTACACAAAAAATCAATTACTAGATAATAAAATATTAAAGATAAATAAATTTCTAATTTACTTACATTCTTTAAACTCTGTTCGCAGAAAGAATCTAGTTTTGATTTTTCTTCCTCCAAAATTTGCATATTCTGAAACAAAAGAAATATCTAAAATATAATTTTGCAATATAAATTTCTTATATATATATATATATATATATATATATACATTGTTGCATAAACTTTTATCAAATTTTTCAAATCTCAATTGAAATTTACATAAACCTTTATAAAAAAAAAAAAAATACTACATGATCATATTTAAAGTTCAACGAATAAGACAAGAAACAGGTAAATACAGAACACATTAAAAATACTTACTTTGAGTTCTTTATCCATAGCCAATGCAGCTTTATTTCCAGCAACAGCTCGTGCTTTCTTGCGTTGTTTCTTGATAACGGCCGCTGCTTTCGTATAGCTTTCGGAACGCGTTTTATGCTGTTGTAGAAATCGCTTTTGTTCCGACTGAAATAGAAAGAAATTTGATTTATTCATTCGATTACAAAAAAGAAAAAGAAAAATAAACAATACATAAAACTCGCTGTACACAGTTTTCGTTTTTAGAACCTTTCCGTGTTTTAATTGACGGTTATTGAATAACATATAAAATATGAAATTGAAAATAGGCATTTACGAACGAAACACCTTTTTTCATTGCAGCAATAAATTTCTACTGTTTTGTTGTGTCGTTGACGAAAATTATTTTTATTTTTTTAATAAATATCGTTCAATACTAACTATTTTTTCTTATTAAACTTTTAGAAAATTAATTAAATTAAACCTTTTTTATTCTATAAAATATATTTATTTATAATTAAATTAATTTATATGTTTATATCAAAATATATTGATAAAACTGAAAATATTTTCCAAATTTCAAAAAATCAATCATTTTATAAACAACTTAATGCATTTTACAATTTATTACCTATTTTTAATAAATGTAATAGTATATTTTCCTAAACAAAAACGTTTAATATTGTTAATCCCTCTCTGTTTTTTTTTACAACAAAAGTATAAATAATCTCTCGTATCAATTAGTGAATGCTTCGCGTGTGCTCTCATTTATTTCACTAATGATACCAATAAGTTCTATAAAATAGTTGATCGACGTCAACCTTATCCCAAATTAAATTTTGGTAGGATTAACCTTCACAGTGAATATATCCGAGAGAAGGTTTGATTTAACTTTACTTCGTTCAAGTTATTCAACTTAGTGCTTCACTGACGACGACTGAAGTGCTTTTGTGCTTTATTAATTTCAATCTCTTCATTAGTTATACTAATTTAAGCCGGACTTAGATATTAAGTACAACCTTTGATGTTTCCGAATAACTATTTGCATTCATGTACTGTGACAAGTAATATGTTTTCATTATAACTTCAGTAAATAAATAATACATACAAGTATCTTCCTATTATATAATTTCATTTCAATTTTCGAAAATGCATTCATCAGTTGGAATATTATCTCGGATATAATCCATTATAGAATGAAGATTAGCAATATAAATTATGAAATCATTAAAATTTATTTTTATCCAATTTATAATATCCAATAAACTTGAAAAAACTTCTACAGATCGATCGTTTTAATCCAGTTCACGAAACTTTCAATCATCCATAGCTTAATTAATGAACGACTTTTATTTCACATCGAGATATTTTTACCCATCAAGTGTATTGTATCATTCGAAATAATTTTTGGATTGAAAGATATTTTTATTATTTTAAAATAATATATTAATTAATAAATGTGATTATGAATACTTTCTACTCATTAAAATATTTTAATTAGTTGTAAAAGAAGTACAACTTGTTTATAGGTCCACTTATGGGTAAAGTAACAATTAAAAATATATTTAAATATTTGTTATGCCAATAAATAAATAACATTCTAAATTTAAAAATATTTTCTAGCTCAATTACAAATATTTTTTCACACATATATATTAATAAAAATAATTATTATTATTTTTCTTTTTAACGAAAATTAAATGACATTAAACTTGATATTTCTTAATATTTCAAAATATCATTCCTTAAATAGAAACATTTTTGATATTTAATAATTTAAAAAGTGATATTAAAGAGAAGTAAGTGTTTTAACCCTCTCTCTCTCTCTCCATAAATTTATAAAAATATATAATGTGTGTGTGTGTTGAAGTATAACTAAAATTTTATTTGATATGAAATATTTCAAAAGCAATATTTTATTTTTAAAAAATAGAGACATGTACATTTGAAATTGAACCATCTATCATTATTTGACATAGTCAGTATTTCAGCAATAAAATCCTCATCATCTGAACGAACAAATTTATGAAAAAATTAAATCATATTTCATCATTATTTTTCAGAAATAAATTTCTGTTAATATATGTATTGATATATTACGAAGCAATTTTATTTAATTATTTATATACTATTTAGTAATTTATATATATATATATATATATATATATATATATATATATACATGAGTGTGTATGTAAATATACAAGTTTGATAAAAGTGTTTTTTAGGATAGATATGACTTTTCATAGGGATTTATTTTAAAGTTATATCACGCTTAAAAAAACACCTATATATATATTTATATATAAATATATACCGGTTGTTAGATTAGTGGTTAGCATCTTCGCTTGTCATGTGGAAGGAGTACATTCGAACTCTAGTTAAAAGATTTAGGGGCAGAACTTTTTAACCTTACTAAAAAGAAAGCTTGTTTAAGGAAATTAAATTCTAAATAAAAATTCCTAATCAATCTGCCAGGTCAGTGTGGTAAGTATGACCAAATACTAACGAATGGTAATATTTATTGAGGCTTTCGTCCAACAATGGGATAATATGATAATGATGATGAAATATGTGTTTTCTAAATTAATAAAATAAATATTTGAAATTTATAAATTCTTCTATTATTTAATAAAATATTATTATTTATGACACTTTTCAAAATAATTAAAGGAATTATTATGCATATGTTGTTAAAATATTTAACTAAATAGTATTTTTGAAATGAAAAGACATTTATATATCATTTTTAAAATTTAACTTAGTCAAAAATCGAAATATTTTTTACTTTGAATTTAAATTGAATCAAATTTCACTACTTTGAAAATATTTTACTTAAATAGACAATATTAATTCGTTTAAAAATTAATTTACAACTTTTCACTAATAAGTAATTAATATTTAATTTTTATTATTGTATATACTTTTTTAAAACACACACACACATACAAAATATATATGTATTTTTATATCTTTGAATGTGTATAAACTTGTAAATACTTTAAATATGTTTATACAAATCCATTAAAGAACCATTACAGATCTTTAAAAAGAAATCATGATACATACATACAAATATATTCAGAGTATAAAAGTTGATTTTATGGAATCTTTCAAATGAAAAGTTAACTTTTCAAAGCAATGACTAATATATATTACATTACTTATATTTTTTGTAACATTTTATTTAAATATACTGAAATCGATAATTAGATGTTATTGAGATTTTCAATTTTACTTGAAAATATAATTTTGGAGTATTAATTAAATATATGTGTATATATATATATATATATATATATATATATATATATATGCAAAAAAACTCATTTGTATGTATCTGAATAAATTCCAATATATCAATCTAATCAAAACTTTGTGAACTTTATATTAAACATTTATGTAAAAAACCGTCGAGTAAAAACTTTACGTATACGTGTTCAATTCTCGCTGAAAACAAAACGTGCGTTATCAAAAACATTTGCGAGATATAAATCAAATATTGAAATATTTGTTCGTGTTTTAAAACAAGTTCCTTCTTTTTTTAAAAAAATACCATGCAAATAAAAAAAAACTTTATGCTCTGTGCTACTTATATATCAAGAATTCTCTGAAATTTTCCTTCGAGGTGATACAAAAGGAATGTTTTGCAGAACAACGATTTCAAATACATCAAAGCGATTTCAAGCGAATCATACGAATAAACACTTCTTCAACTCGGGAATTTATTTTTGTATTTAATACGCAATGGACTCTGCTCTCTATGGCAATGTAGATGTTTTTATACTCAGATTTGAATTATATGTATAACAAAAATAAAAAGGAACATATATATATATATATATATATATATATATATATATATATATATATACATAAATCAAAGTAACTTTATTACATTTTATCATGTTGTATTTACAGAAAAAAAATTAATGAAATATATTTATTTTAAAAGATTAATTGCTCTTTTTAAAACTGTTTTCTTATATTTCAGAATTGTATAAAGATAAATCTTTTGTTGAAAAGAAATATAGTTAAAAATATAATATATAGATGTATGTATGAAATGAGTAATTTTTTTTATATATAAAAATGCTTTTTGTTGCATTTTTTATTTTTTCATTTAATTTTAAAAAATTATTTCAATTCTTTAAAAATATTTATCAATTCTTCGAACTAAAGGTATTCAAATATTGATTTAAAATTAATGACAAAAAAATCATATGAAATTTAAAAAAATATAATTGAATAATTCTAATTTTTTGATCATCTTTATAAAATAAAATTGTTAATATTTAAAATTAAATCTTAAAAATTCATATAGGGTAATTTAAAAAATACTGATGAGTTTAGGCATATATTTGTTTGATTTACTATCATTTAGAGTCATTTGGATCCCCTATACATATTATCAGACAAAATTTTATTTTTATTAAAAAAGGGAAAATAATTTTACATGATATTTAAATATCAAATAATTTAAATGAAAAATTCATAGTTAATAAATTTTAAATTTAAAATAAATATTATTTCAAACATTTCTTTATTCATATTAAATCAGGTTTAAATCTATTTTTTAAAAATATTTTTCACCCAATTAAAATAACTATCATATCACAACTCAATATATATTTTTTTATAATATCTTATCGAAGACTTTTGTTAATATTTTTAATTCTTACAAAATTTGACTTTTACAAAATCAGATTAACATTTTACAAAAGACATTTATTTTATTACCAAAAGAAAGATAAAAAATATTATCATTATCAACCCATCTCAATCCACTGTTAGATAAAGGCCTCTTCCAAAATATCCAATCCAGTGCCTTTCTCTTAAAAAGAAATTTATATATATATATATATATATTCTTAAAACTGAAAATTATTGTTAATATTACACAATAAATCATGTTAACTGAATAGATCATTTTTCATATTATTTGATGTCTTTTTTATTTCTTTTTTGTAATTTTTAATAAAACATTAATCATATTTAGACATTTTTCAAGTAAAATATTTCACATCAATGTCAATACAAAAGCTTATTGAACAGTACAGCTAAAATAATATATATTAAGGAAAAATAGTTTTAATAAAAAAAAGTATACAGACACGTATTTATTATAAAATAGAACAATATCACAAAATCATAAAGAATATAAATATAAACTCTAATCTACTTCTATATTAAATATATTTATCTAATTATTTCTTTTTTATAAATATTTTTATATTAATTTCAGTTTACATTTTGACTTTTCAAAAATTAATATTTTTATATATACTATTTTTAAAGCAAGGAAAATATGTTATAGAAAATGAAAGAAAATTCAATTTCATTTTTACTAAAAGAGTTGAAGAATAAAAATATAGATGTTGAATTAATGTTTCAAAATTAAATAATTTAAGGATTTAATTAAAAAGTTATCTTATATATATATATATATATATATATATATATATATATATGAGAGGATATTTTATATAACGATTACGGATTTGTTCTTACGTTTAAATGTAAATTAAAACAATTCGCAGCAGAAGAATAAAAAGTTGAAAAGTTTCAAACTGAAACAACTCTTACCAATAAGTTTCATAAGTATGAAACTTTTGATCTTCTGACTGATGAATCATGTATTAAAGTTGTTGGAAAATATCTACAGAAAAGGAACAATAAAAGATGAAACAACAAGAATGCGATCTTTTACAGAACAAAACATTCCAAGAAAAAGAAATTTACATAATTGCATTTTGATACTGAAGGAATATTTCGAATTTTCAAATAAGAAATATCGTTTTGTCTTGACTTCGTTTCAAAAGTTGTATAACTCATTTATTATATATATATATATATATATATATATATATATATATATATATATATATATAAAAGTAAATTCTTAAGGATGACGAAAATAAATACTATGTGAAATAAGTAATTTTATTAAAAGCGACATTGTACAGTTACATTTACATCATTCAAATGTATTATAATAAACGTTCAAAGATTTGTAAAACAAATTTAGAAAAAGATGTTCAAATAAAAATATTTAATTTAATTAAATTCGTTGATATTCTTTACATAAGTAACTTTTATATGCATATTTTTTATCAAGTTTTTTAATATACACATATATGTTTATATATATATATATATATATATAGGGTGATCCAAATAAAACTCAACATTTGAAATATACACTTACATTCTTACTATCATTTACTATTTTTATTATCATTCAATCTCATTTAAGCTACTTATATATTATATATATACACATACAATATTTATCATTTTTTAATCAATATTTAAATAAAAATATCGTCTAATTTGCTAATATACACAACAGTACCTTTTACTTGTTCTATATTATTCATATATTTTCGAATATTTTAATACTAGATATTTTTTTGATTTCCAGCTAACAACTCATGTTTGTTTTTTTATTTTTTTTACGAATTAGATGTTTCTTTTAATTTATTTTAACATATATATATATATATATATATATATATAGAGAGAGAGAGAGAGAGAGAGAGAGAGAGAGAGAAATAGAAAAAAAGATAAATTAAAATGAATACATTAAATACGAAATTAATTTACTAGGAAAATAAATACAATTAAGAAATAAGCGAAATATATTTCTGAGATCCATCTATATTGCAAATCGATTATAAAAAAAACATTTATTTTAGAATGGTCAATGAGGTTTGTGTTTATGTATATAGTAATCGATATCTTTTTTCAGTATTGGAGTTTTTTGAATGATATATTACTAAAAAAAGAACGTATATTTCAAGAATTTCATATCAAATCGCATGACTGTCAAGACACGAAAAACTTACAACTGTTGATGCTTTTATGTAAAGTTTATCTGTGTAGCATGAAAGTTTCGAAATCTTATTTGATCGTTTTGATATGTTTTGTTTGTACTCGTCATAACAATAAAAGTATACAATTTTAAATGTTTATTTTTTTATACATACATATATATATATATAGAAAGAGAGAGAGAGATGTTATAATTAATTGTTAATATTAGGTTGGCAAATATCTCCCTTCCGCCTTCTGATCTTTTGAATTTCGCAGCTATGTACAAAAAAAAAAAAGCGGAAGGGAGATACTTGCCAACCTAATATATAAAATTAAAAAATATTTAGTTACAGAAAATATTATTTAACATCATAAGATGTTAAAAGGTATTCAATGATTACTTATTGTTCATTTTATTTGTTTATAAGCTGACATACATTTCAATGACTATGTCATTATCATCATAACTATTTATTATCAAATATTTTCATATATTTTGTGGATTTCTGGTGGTAATTTATTTGTGTAGAAGTAAATATATGAATGATTATTAAATTAATTAGATATTCATTTTTCAAATTTATTTGATATTACTTTTAAGATAATTGTTTTTCAAGAATATAAATTCTATCATACTTTATTGATGGGTTTTATTATATTTTCTGTACTACATGTCTTAATGCATAATCAATATTGGCAATACAACTTCTCTATCAATATATATAAATAAAAACTATGAACGTAAAGATATTCCAGACATAATTTAATATCATTATAAATATATCGTTCCACAATATATCTCAATATCAACGTAGAATATATCTTGTATTTCGAAACTTATAATAGAGCAATCAAAACTTTGAATATTATTCAAGCGAATATTAACAATTGCATGTTGAAAATAGATTATAGTTAACATACCTGTACAACTTTTGTGTCTTTCTCTAGATTGGTTTCCAATGGCACCAACAGATCCACATAAAATGCTTTTAACTGAAAGAAAAAAATAATTTTATTACAATTTCGATGAATTTCGCCTATGCTTTTATACATTATACACACACACACATATCTCTCTCTCTCTCTATATATATATATAGAGAGAGAGAGAGATAAAGAGAGAGAGTCTTTTAAGCATAATAAAACTTTAAATTGAATCCCTATCGAAAGTTCTATCTAACCTAAAACATTTTTTATTTGTATGTGTGCTTTTAGGTTTCATATAACTTTTGATAAAGATTTAATTTAAAGTTCTATCATACTTAAAAAAACACGTTATATATACAGAGTGTCAAAGATTCAAAAAGATAGAAAAATGTTTATTTACACAGTTTATAATAAATTTCTATTGTTATTGTCAATATAAAGTATTTCTTTTCTATTTTTAAATATACAAAAAAAATATTTTATTAACAATTTTTTAAAATAATTATAAAAATTCTCATAATAATTAAAATCCAATTTCTTTTGCTCATATGTCTCATCATTTATAATAGAGATAATTTAAAAAATGAAATAAGAGATGTAAATAAAATTGTTGTTATATTTAATTCGAAAAAATATATTTATATTTGATTATTATTTTTATTTTAATTTTGTATACTACACACACATATTTTTATTTTCATTATTTATTCTATATTTATTAAATAAATAAAATGTAAATCTAATTATTTTACATTTATTTCTTTATAAGGAATTTAAATTGTGAATTTAAATGCGTATGTATATAAATATTCTTTTCATTTTTTAACTCATTGTATAAAACGTTTAATAATTTAATTTGACAAATATTGTTTTTGTATAAAATATTTTTATTTATTATACATATATATATATATATATATATATATATATATATATATATATATAAACAATATAGAACACACAACTACTGTTCATAGATACTTTTAGAAACTTCACTTTATTGCCTTAAAACGTAGATGTTGGCAAGATTCTAAGAACTACTGCGATATTCTTTGAATATTGATAGGTTTAACCGTGCGAAGAAAACTTGGAAATTACTACTCGACGAAAATAAAAAGATACAACGAGGATCAATGTGGTGATTCTAAATCCCAGTCTTCTTCAAAATAAAAGCTTTGGCTTATTCAATCAGATAACTTTTAGAAAATTTCAATATTCAATAATGGATCAATAAATACTTTTGATTATATATATATATATATATATATATATATATATATATATATGTGTGTGTGTGTGTGTGTGTGTGTGTGTGTGTTTATGTATATATAAGTTAATGTATATTTTTGAAAGAAGGGAAAATGTGTTTGTATGAAATGTGGTGTGTATTTAATAAATTTGTTTTTTTATATGTTATTTACGCATGTATAATGTTACGCCTGTTAATAAATAAACACATTTTGTCTGTTAAAATACATAACAAAAATAAACGCAATCAATTTCTACTCGAAAATATACGCATACGCGTGTATGTAATGTACAACGATTCCTGCTTTTTTTGAATAGCAAATGTAATTGTACAGTGTACTGTAAAAATTGGAATTCCGCGGTATTTTATGAGAGTAAAACAAGGTGTGAATTAATTTCACGTTGTGTTAAAATGACTTTTTTTATGAATTTAGTTGAAAGGGTGCTCGTGTGTGTCCGAGGGGTTATATAAAAACGATTGTTTTTTTTGTAACGTTGCTAAATTGTCGAATAACGATTCAAATCATCTGGTTACGGAAATTTGAATTAACGAATAAGAGAAAAACATTGATGCGGTAGAGAAAAAAGAAGAGTTTTCGAGGAAATTTATTCTTGTGGAATTTAATTATACATAATTTTAAAAAAATATACTTTTCTGATTTTTAACTTAATGAAGATTTAATGTTATGTAGAATTTTTTGCGAACGTGTTTAATTTTTTGTATATTTAATTTGAAATATCTTTGACCCCAAAACCAGATTTTCAGAAATTTAAATATTTTTAATTTCTTTTTATATATATTAAATGATTTATAATATTAGTATATTCATGAAAATATTGTTACAAATTTACATTTAGATTTTTTTACTCTACTTTTCTAATTATATTAAATATCAAAACGTGCACTTACAATATTCATTTGCTGTTCCTGAATATCTTTGTAGACTTCTACTACTTTCATTAAAGCTGTTCCTGTAACAAAAGAAAATAATAATTAAATTTATTTGAAATACAACTTTTATAAAAGTTTATATATTTATAACATTTTTTAATACATATTTTATTAAATTATCAATAAAATAATATAAACTAAAAAAATATTTTATTAAAAGAATCATTTTTATTAATTTAATAATCGAAGAGTTAATAAATCTTACAATAAAAAAAATCATTCATGAATTTATATACGAAATGTAATAACTAATAAGAAATATTTAACTACACAAATAATTACTTTTAATAAAAATGTTTTTAAGATATTTAAATTTTTTAATAAAATAATTTATTTATTTTTTAAAATAGTTATCAATTATTTTAATTTATTAGAATTTTAATATATTTTTCCAAATATAACTAATTATATTTGATTAACGAAAATTATTTATTGTTTTCAAAATCAATTTTTGAATGAAAATATGTTAATAAAAAATAATTATATAAAAATTATAACTATATTTGATTTTATCAAAAATTAATGAAAATATATCATCGATTATTGTGTTTTTGAAATTATTATTAATCATCAATTTTATAATAAATATTTTAATCAGATTTTAATATTTAATATATAAATATATATATATATATATATATATATATATATATATATATATATATATATATATATATATATATGTATATATAACAAAATGCAATTGTAAATATTATACATTTTCCATAAATCTGTTATGACAAGTTTAGGTGTTCAGATCGGGGATAAAAAGTAGATGTTTAACCTTTTTTCACCGATATCGTTCCGTTAGTTGAATATTTCGAAGATTGAAAAAGGTCTCGAGAGTCTTAAGGATAAACCAAAAGCAAGTCGACCGAAAACTCTATCTGATAGGCCGTATTGATCCATTTTCAAAATTACAATAAGTTCATACCTACTGATGAAAAAGGTTGCATATGAAATTGAATTTTTTGTTAGTTCTGTGTTTACAAATAAAATATTTAATACACGATAGAGAATAAAAATTAAACGATGATTTTTTTAACAAATAAATGTAGTATGGTTTTTTTCAATGTTTTTTTATCTCGATGTGTTCATATAACTTTTTTAAGACATTTTTTTCTTATACGAATATTAATATAAATGCATGTGTAAAACTTTCGTTGCGTTACTACTCTGTAATACGTTGCAGTAACA
Organism: Neoneuromus ignobilis; assembly: GCA_029203775.1. Classification (NCBI taxonomy): domain Eukaryota; kingdom Metazoa; phylum Arthropoda; class Insecta; order Megaloptera; family Corydalidae; genus Neoneuromus; species Neoneuromus ignobilis. The sequence continues at coordinate 10,356,515 of CP092091.1, read as the reverse complement.
TTTCAACTGAGTCGTGTTAACTTTTAAACACAGTCGTAGTAATACCACATGCTACTTCGTGAACATTTGAATTGTTCATCAGGGAGGTACATATGTTCTCTACTAACTTTAACGTACGAAAATTTGCTCCATATACATAAAGTGTCAAAAATTTCTAGCCTCTAGTATAACTAGATTGTATGAAAATTTCAAGTTGTTAATTCATATGTTAATGTTTTTAAAAATATCCATACACGTATAAGTTGTAATTATTTTTAATTGATTAAACGAATCGAAATATTTTTTAAGTAAATAACTAAACTAAACTTAAAATATTACTCCAGATTATTATCTTAAATTATTCTTAATTGCTATTTTTAATTTATCAAATAGAAAATATTTTACAATATAAAATTTAAAAAATTAAAAAAAACGATTATTATTAAATTGAAAACTCGTTTGAAAATTGGCATTTTTAATAAAAATATAGACTAATACAATTTTTTTTCTTTTTATCAGAATTACTTCTAGATGTTATTACTTTAATTTTCTTGAAACTTTTGTAATTTTCTTTATTTCAGCCATTTATATATACTATTATTTTCAAATATAAAAATAAACGTATTATAGAATAAAAATACTAGCCACGTGCAAAACTTTAAAACTATTTTAGTACTATTAAATTTGAACACTATTATATTTCTTTACACTAATACGATTTCCTATCCCTATTTTCCATTTTTAACTTGACAGAAGAACTATTCTTTTTGTTACTATTTTCTCTTAAAGTCAACAAAGTGCAGTTCTTTTCAACAGCATTGAAAACTTTGGCACGATACAAGAATATATATATATATATAGTTTGTTTTGTCGAGTGAATAGAATGCATTGAAGCTAACTAGTGCATATTCTTTTTACGATTTTGTTATTATATCAAGAAAGACCAACTTAGGGAACTATACTATCTATTGTATTATATTTTATATAGTCCATACTCTTCGTAGTTTTTGTTAAATGTGAATATATATATATATATATATATATATATATATATATAAAAGAGAGAAAAGAATTACCTTTGGTTTCATTTTCAAAATATTTTTTTATTAATAGAGTTATCTTAACTATTTTAAAATAAATTATATTATAAAACACACTATGACAAAAAATCAATTTACTAGTTTGTGTATGGTTAAGAAAAATCAGCTATAAATGCTTAAATTCATTTAGGTGGTTTCTATTTCAATAATCCATCGAGTGTTGTTGAAAAAGAAACCTAAAATGAAAAGCTTTCTCGTGCATCAAACACAGGCTGAGGACTGTTTCTATGAAAATAAACGCGCTTTTGACTCGGTTTCGCAACACTCGTGACAGTTTGTCGTCACAAAACGGTTCACAAAAACCGGAAATAAAACATGGAAGTGAGCCGTAAGGAAAACACTTAAACACACGCATGCACACACGCTCTTCACGTTTGCAATGTAGGAGTACGTGCATCAGCACACGAATACACTGATGGTGCAGTGAGTGTATTTACTTGTGTATGTTTTTGGGTGGGCGTATGAGATTGTGTGGGAAAAATGACAGATTGTGCGTGAAAAAAATCAATCTGGTACGATTTTTTTCGTATTCTTCTTTAGATAAATTATCAAAGAGAAATTTATTATTCAATGTTTTTTTTAGTATTTATTTTTTTATTAAAATGTATAGAAAAAAAGTGATATTTTTGAATAAGTCTTAAAATATTGTTAAATCGTCAAATAAATAAACAACATTTTGAATGTAAAATAAAATAATTTTCATCTCATTTTTTAAATTTGTTATTTACGATTCCATTTTTAAAATAGTAGTAAAATACAATAAAAATATTCTATTTAAAATTTTAAATATTTATTTTTTCTTATTAACTAGTATAAATTTTACAAAATAAATCTACAATTAAAACGTCATAGAATTTTTCAATAATAGTTTATTTTTTAGTAATTCAGTTATATTGATTTCAATTTCGATATTAATCTCAAAGAGAAGCCTCAATTAAAAACATTATGATATTTTTTATAGTTATTCTTGTATTAAAATTCAATCATATTAATAATCTAAAATTGTGGAATTAAAAAGCTGCTTGATTTTTTATTATATAAAAAATAAACATTATTACATTTGTAAAAAATATTATTATTTCTTACAACTAATAAGTATTTCAAAATTTATTAATACTTGAAAAAAACAATTTTTCAAAATTTTTATTTTATTTGTATAAAATATAATATTTTATAATTTTTTTTAGTAATTTCTTCACTTATTATCTTAATTTTTAATTATTTTTTTTAAAAAAATACAATCATAATTCAATCAATATATCACGTGATTGATTTACAAAAATTAATTTTTGATTAAAGTACCTTTTATTTCTTTAAAAAAAAATATTTTCAAATTTTAACTAAACAAAACTATTTATATACATTCATACACACAAGTTTATTTATATATATATATATATATATATATATATATATATATATACATATATTCACACAATTTGTACGCAAAAATGGTTAAGGTTGAAGATCTTTAGGGCACTGGAGAAAAACGAACGTTTTCCATAAAAAGTGTGTAGTTCAATCCTTATCGACTTGACTTCTGATATCGTTATATAAAATATATCCTCTTTATCCTTTCTGCCAAGATTCTTATATATATATATATATATATATATATATATATATATATATATATATATATATATATATATATTGACTGACTTTATATGTAATATATTTTATTATAATTTATGAGTTGACAGCAGTCTAGTTGTGAATAGCACAGTGAACTTTTCGGCCAATGAATCAAGTAACAGACGTTTCTCTTAATCCTATAAGATTTTTATAAAGATTTATACAAATACGTACAAGTTTTTTTTCAACATTTATAAATAGCTTTATAATAGTGAACAGATAACAAATTTATTCATTTTTTTTAAAAAAAACTTGTATATAAATTATATTCAACGATATTGATAATAATTCAATGTTAAATGTGAACAATTTCTAGACAAATATAAATATTTTCATAAGTTCTATAAATTTTTAGATATCGTCTTGTATTTCTTATAAAAAATATAAATCATGTTCTAATATTTATCTATACAAGTTATATACATTATAGAAAATTCGACATATTTCATGAATCCTTTTATTTATCCTCCCAAATATGTCAGATTATATAATCTTTATAGAAGTTTTCTGTTGTTATGATAGAACAGTTTTCTTTTCTCGATTTTTGGGTTATATGTAAATGAGGTATCATATGGTGAACTCTGATACGTATAAGACGTGATACGAAAAACTTTCCTGTTAAATATTTTTCTTAGTTCAGATGTTGGTTATATTTGTTTTTCTTTTCGACAGAGAACAGTGATATGAAATTACTTTAATACTAAAAGAACTTTGTTGTATAAAACATTTATTGTTTTATTTTGTTAGAAAAAAGTATAAATAATTTTTATAACACTATTATTCAGGAATAATAAATGATATTAATGAAATAAATATATATCTAAATAATTCAATCTTTTTGGGTCATTATATACATGTTTATAAAATCTCTAATATAATTTGTAAATTCAATTAATAACAAATATATTTAGATATTTATAAATTAATAATATGAATTGAAATAAAATTGTAGTAAATTACATTCAATATTTAAAATAAAATCAATTCATCAAATTAAACATCACGAATGTAAATAACATAAAATTATTCATAGTATATTTTCATTAAAATAACAAATCAATGATTTTAAGAAGATTTATCAATTAATTATTATAAATGTATTTTATCTCGTACAATAAAAATATTCTCAATATATAAATTATAATGGTTTTTTTCAGGTAGATTTAAATATGTCATAGAGTTTTAGTATTGGTACAAAAAGTTTATGTTGTCAACCATAGAATTCCCTATCGACAGAATATCTGACGAAGAGGCTTATGTGTGAAACGTACGACATGGGATAAAACGACGTGTTGACAGAAGGTAAAAATAAAACGTTATGTGCAAAAAAACACAAACGCCAATACGTTTGTATCACACAAATCTACCCTTATCAAAATAAAAAATAATATTTGATGAAAAAAGTTACAACATTTTTAATAAACATTTATACAATTCGCATGTATATATATATATATATATATATGTGTGTGTGTGTGTGTGTGTATGTGTGTAAATACTTTGACAAAATACTTCTTTACAGACAGTATTTATTGTACATGTTACGTATGTGTATAAGATATTTTTTTATAGAGGACGTTTTGAGATATGAATATTCGTATGAAATTCTTGAAAAACCAAACACGGAACGGTCATAAACAAACTTGTCATGCCTGTAACTGTTGATGACGTTTTTGCCAGACGTGGTGTTACTTAGCAACGCACTCCCTGCCCAGGCGTCGAACTGCCGGTTTGCTGCATGGTAGTCATATCAGCAGTAAACAGCTTTACTGTGCACACAAACAAATCGCTAAGTCACTGCTGTCACACCGTTACCGCAATGTTTTATTTTAATGGTATTTTGTACCTCTTAAGTTGATACTATACACATTTATTCCTTCGTTATCGAAATCTCTGTAGTTTGTCTCGTTTGATTTTTATTTAAACTTGCTGAATATCTCTTTGATACACATTTGAAAAATACGGTTATGAAATAGAAATATTTCATTCCAAGTATAATAAAAATGATTTATTTTTTAACCTTTTCATATTTGTGAAATACAGATATTGTTATATATAAAGACAAATCAATTTTATTCAATAATATTACAAAATATTTTTAATATAATATCATAAAAAAAATATTTCTATTTATATATTTTCAAAAGATAATTCCTCTATCGACAGTTTAATGAACAAATTTGAAAACTGAAAAATATTATAGGCAAGATGGATGTTAATTTTACTTTTTCATTTATATATATATATATATATATTCGTTATGAAAAATAATGGCACTATATTGTTGAAAATGAAAAATTTTGAGAGACCATAGAGCAGTGGATAGAAAAAGCCTGATAATTTTTGGTTTGTGATTTAAATTTTCAATATTTACATTAATATTAATTAAAAAATATAAAAAAGTAAATAATAAAAAATAAAACGAAATTAAAACTAAAAATTATTATATATAGGGTCATCCATAAAACGCGCCTAATGTTTCATGTTTCATGGATCAATATCTAGGCGTGACATTTGGATAACCCTATATATAATGTTTTTTTTCTATTTTTCAAAGATGCACAATATATATCTATTTAATAATATTGTTTTTATTTATAAAAAAAATATCAGACATTTATTGATTATTAATTCATGACAAATTCAAATTATGTACCAAATTAAAGTTGATTTGTAACTGAAAAAAAATTAACTAATATTCTAAAAATATCTTAATTATTTTTTATTTATATTTTAATATTTTTAATTATTAACTAGTTAAGAAAAAAAATTAGGATAGATATTACTACTTATTATAGTCATTTCAAAAAATAATCTATTATCTTCTTGAAATTTTAAGTTGGATATTTTCATTTATTACGTTTTAAGAAAATTTAATTATCTCTAAATTAAAATTTACAATAATTATTTTTCCATTCTATGAAAAGTGCCATTATGAAAATTTTTTCAGTAAAATTTAAATTTACATAAATGAGATTGGAAGATAGTAAATGATAGTAAGCAAATAAATGTATATCTAAACCCTTCAGTTTTATTTAAGCCACCCTAAATAAATGCGTACTGCATATATAAAATATATAATTTAAACTTCACACACAAGAATATTTGGTTACTCACAAGTGCATAAATTTAACTAAAATAGCTAGACTACTTATGTCCATAACGAATCAACAGCAGATGTAAACAAATTATGTATGTTAACAGAAACGTAACATTTCAGGTGTAAATTATCCAATTAGTGCCAGCAGTTTACACACTGATACGAATTCTGAATATTCTCATATAAATTTTATGTGGAAATATATGTTCTTGTAAGTGTAAATGTAAACAGACGTTAAAATATTATAATCATTATATATATAAATTTTATAATATTTTAATATTTCTATTAGAAAAAATAAATTTGATGTCTGTACTTCTAAACAAATATTTATTTTATAAACATTTGTTTAATAGTATATATATACATATATCTTTTAATTTTATATTAAATAAATATTTAGATTTTTTCATTTTAAAAACATTGAAATTGTAATTAATGATGAAACTTTGCAGTACATAATTAAGTTAGTGAATTTTAGTTATATTGACATAAATTTGTTAAACTAAGTTTTGAAATTAAAGAGAAAATCTAATTTATTTACATTAAAATTTTATTTAGTTTCTAAAAGTATAAGATTTTCAAATAAGCGCTTCAGAAGTTTAAATGGAAATAAAATAAAAAGTATTTAATATTTTTTTTTATTTTCAAGCACATTCTATAGCATTAATGATAGAACACAATTTCATTCATATGACCACCACCACGACTTTTTATAAGTGTATTTGTTTAATCTAATTTTTAGTCACTCTTTCACATAATTGCGGTGTAATTTCATGAATTACATGTTTAATTTTTATTTTTAATGCTTTTGTTGTTTATGGTTTATCAGTATAAATCAATGGTTTCACATAATTCCACAGAAAATAACTCAATGGAGTTAGATCACATGATCTTGGATGCCAATTAAAGAGTCCATTTTGTGAAAAAATGGATTTCATTTATTGTATATTTTAAATTTGAAAAATATTTAAGAAAAATATCTGTTAAACTATGAACCATTATTATAGTCATTTGAAAATCACAAAATGAAAATAAAATTTTATTTAAATATTCATATGTCAATATTGTTAAATATTTTAGATCTTATGAAAATTATTTTTAAAAGGAAAGCAAAAATTATCATTAATAATTATATGTATTGTAAAGAGAATTTTTTAACATATTTGACTTACTAAACTTTTGCTTCAATAAGTCTATTGATTTTTTTACAATTTCTAAACGTTGTTGAAATTTTAAACATTCCATTATTATTTGCTAAACTATACTGAGATAAAATGTCAACATGAGTATAAAGAAATATTTAAATATGGCTGCCATTAGCTGTTTTTCTTATTAGAAAACTCTATACTTTAAATTAAATCCAAAAGAATAATAATTTATGATTAATAAATTATAATTTTTATTACTGATAAAAAGTTACAAATTATTAAAAATAGATTTTTATTTTTAGTTCAAAGTTAAAATATTTAATATTAACAATATTTAATTATCAAATTATAAGTTGAATCTTCCAAACATGAAACTTGTCTAAAACACAAAGAATTTATTTCAGATAAACAAATCTATTGATATATTTTACATTCCTTTATTAACTTGTGTTTAATATATATTTGTTTCATAAATATACAATTGCATCGACCACATTGTTAATATTTATAATAGAGTAAATTCACATATACATATAGTCGATAATAACATCATGTTGTATTATTAAAACGAAAATCTCCGAAAACTTTGTTGAATACTCACTCCCAAAACATTATTCTTAACAAACAACGATTTTACCGCACTCCATTATTTAACATCCAGACTCCCGTTACGATGCTGGTAAAACACGCTTCAATACGCATGATTTCAAATACAAACAATATTGTGTATTTTCTCTTGCTTTACGCGTGTCAAATGATGCCTAAACTTCTTTTAAATATCATTTTTGATATATGGTTATAAACAATACTGAAAATGGTACGGCTGACTGCGTTTTCAACAGCTGATTATGTACTGATGTGCTATAAAACGAAGTTTATAGTGTGGACATTTTTATACATATTGTGCGAATATCAGGAAATGTTAAGAAGTCGATCACGTTCCATTGATTTCGAATATAAAATGATATTATCAAAAAAAAAGTAAAAAGTCAAATACACACATTTACATAAACACGTGCAGAGTTTTGACACTAAAAACATGTTTCTAATTATACAAATTTCTAAATAGGAAAATTGGATGTCGAGGGAAAGATTGACTTTAATTAAAAGAAATAGATTTTGATTACAGAGAACAGAAAAACAACAGATCTCTTTACACAAATGGTTAATTTGCATATAAAAGGTTTTATGCTCTCCTTGTTTTTCAAACATTTCTATGTTAGAACTACGAATGAATACGACGTAATAGTTGACGCTCGTTTATCCCTAGGGAGAAAAACGTTCACGTCGCTTGAATGAATATCGTGAACGAGTTTTTTTTTAGTTTTTCTATTGGTGCTTAACTGTGTAACTCTACTCTTAATATCTTTCATACTACGAAATCTGTCAATTTTTCATACGTGAGGTTTATATAAAAATTATATATATATATATATATATATATATATATATATATATATATATATAATAAATAAATTTTAACAAATACTAAATTTTTTTAAAGATGAACCAAATTTCAGTTAATATAGGTATTGCATTTTTCAAACTACTGTACCTAATAATAAATATTAGCTGCTAATTTAAAATAAGCTTTTAATTTACTGATGAAAATCGTATATAAAATTTTAATTATATATTAATTCAGTATTACAATCGAAATGAACATATGGGTGAATATTAATACCATTTATTACTATTATTAAAACTCAAATCAGTAATTAACTTTGTGTGTTTTATGATAATTTCAATAGAATTCAGATAAATTCACACAAATGTTTTATATAAACAATAAAACGTGTACATTCATGTAAAATCATAAAATAACGATAAACAATGATAAATGGTTTTAAATTACAATCATTAAAATAAATTTAATGAAAAGATATATTAATTTAGATTGTAAAAATTTAAACACCATATAAATTTATAATTAAATTAATAAAATGTTTGGAAATTCTAATTGTCTTAATAAAAATATAATTAAATATTATTTTTCTTTAAAAAAATATAAAAATCATTTTTGATAATTAAGGAAAATATTCATTGTTCAAAAATATTTGATTTGAAATAAAATTAATTTTTATTCACTTATAATATCAATCTTTATTAAAAATGAAATTCTTAGTAAAATTGCTACATTATTTGTCCTTATAGTAGTGACAAATATAAATCTTATAAAGATTCTAAAAAAATTTTGGTACTCAAGTATAAAAACAGACAATTCCACTTATTGAAAATAATACTTTGAAAGCTAAACGTATTTTTTCTTAATAGTCCTTTAAAAAACTTTTTAAGAACGTATAAAAATACTTTAAGTACATAAGATTTTAAAATATTATTATGTTGAAATAAATGGATCAATTTAAAGTTTTTTTTTGATAAAAGTTTATTTTTAAATTAATACAGAAAAAAATCACACACATTTATACGTATAAAATCTGTTATTGATTATTGACTACAGTGATTGTTGAAAAAAGAACAAGTACTCAAAGACACAAAATGTATTTTAAAATAAAGTTTACTAGACAAATTACGAATCGTCAACTTTTTATTTAATTTAATATAAACTGAATAATACAATTTGTGTGAATTGTCAGTAGAATTATATTATCTTTAAAAAAACACACATACACACAAAACTTTATATCATACTTCTTGTGAGTTTCCGCACTTCGTATAAAATTCATGAACTGTCAAAATGTGATCCATCATTATATATGAGTGTCGCTTCAAATTTTTCTCAAATTTTCCTACGTGGAAAATTGTATTTTGTCATATTTCCACGTAAGCAGGGAGGGAAAAAACTTTTTCTATAGCGGAAATATATACAAGATGGATGATTTTTGTACCACATTAAACATGGATCTACTTGCGTTTTCACGAGAACCCTCTTACAGTTCAGTTGTTTTGACTTGCGTGTGTTATGTTTCATCATACAGAAATTACGAGGTGCTTACTTTTTTTTGAATATAAAAGAAGGAATTCTACTAAACTTCTTGAAACTTGTACAAATATATAGACAATCTTTTCAAATTTTCTATTTAGGGTTATTTTTATAAAAATACTGAAATCATCTAATAAGAATTATTAGTTATTAAAAATGAAAACATTGCTAAGTACACTTTTATTAATTTTCAAATGTTTATAAAATTTTATCCAAACAAAGATTTTAAAAAATGACATAGATGTATAAAATTGAAAAAAATATTCGAAATAATCTTTTAGATACAATGTATACAAAATTTACTTCACCATTTATTTCGTACACAATTGACAAATATCCCATAAATGACATAATAAGTGTTACACAGTGATAAAACACAAATATGATATATAAATCTGAACAAATCGTACAAAAAGAATTGTATATTTTTGTTGGTGTTGACAACTGATACATTTGTCACCAGTATAATGAAATATAATTTATATCGCGTACAAATATAAAGCTATTGCATGTTCTATTCATTTTTTTATTGTTCTCTTGCTTAAGTTAAATTGAACACACACAAATATATATATATACTAGCTGAAAAAGCCATAACTTTTTCTATCAAATATTTTCGATCGATTTTACTAAAGAAATATTTTTTTATTAATACAATAAAAGAAACAATTACTTTTACAACATGTTTTACATTTGACTTATAACTCTTTCTTTTTAATAAATTCCTTACTTTTTTTATAAATGTTATTTTTTTATTACTGACAATTCTATGAAAATCTACAAATTTTATATAAGCGACCGTTCCATACCTTTTTACATAAAATAATCTTTGATTTAAAATAATGACAAATTTTATTTTTCAGCATCAAAGTATATAGCATGATGGATTGCACTTAATGTGTTTAAATTTTAAATATTTTTTTAAAAAATTACTTATACAATTTAAAATTAATTATATGTTCTTTTAATTGGTAAAAAATGAAGTGAATCTATTTTAAAATGAATTTCTTGATGAATAAATCATTTCAACAAATATACGATTGTTCAAATGAAACTGAAGGGTTTAGACATACATTTATTTCCTTACTATCCTTTATTATTTTTTTAATTTCATTGAATCTGCCGTATCCAAAAAATATATAAAATTTCATAAATTTATTTATGTATATTGGTCCACAATTCAACTCAATCCTATATTATTTTTTTATAAAAAATATTTTTTTTTTACATATTTGTCCCTTTTGTAATTGTTTTCATGAGAGAATCCAAATTAGACTAAAAAGTTTAGACATCAATTACTATTCTTTACTATCCTTCAGTCTTATTTGAACTATTTTATACAAAAGTTTAACCAAACTTTTTGTTGTATTCCTTAAAATTTATTTTATTTTATTTAAAAATACATCAGTATGGTTGTATATTTTTATAAAATCATTTGTGTATAGATTTTTATATTTTTTTTTAATGGACACTATTTTTATGTTTGTATAATTTTATTTTTCTTACATTAACATAATAATATGAATTAAATATCAATTCATTTATTTTCATAATCTTTCAAGCAATATTTTAAAATATAATAAATTAAAAAAGATAATTTTTAATTTCTACGCAAATAACATTCACATTTTGACGAAAGTGCATACGTTGACATTTAATTGAAAATTTAAAATTGTAATTAATTTTAATACGCCCCATGGATTCCTGCCGCTTCGTTGATTAAATAAAACAATCCCTATAAAAATTGCATTGTTGGGAAGAAACAAGAGTAGCAGAAAATCGAACCTCGGAGAAAGAAACGTTATTAGACGAGCGCAGTAAAAAATATGTGTAGTGTTTCTTTTTCCGTTGTGTTTGCCAAATAACGTATCGAACGATTTTCAAATGTTAATGGAATTTTACAAAAAGAGAACATCATGTTTTCAGAGGGGGGTTAACTGCAGTATCGTGGATGGTGTTAGCTCTTTATGGCACGCACCCTCATCAAAGTGCATTATATACAAGATACGATATCGACCCCGGTTTCGAAATGGTTCAGATTAAGTCAGTAGCGTAGAAATTCTTTATGTTTTCATTGTTTATGATTCACTCAAACTGACAGTCTGTGGGAAATATTACATCTTTAATATTATGGAATAATATTTATGTAGTTTTTCTATGAATAGAATTTGCATTATTTAATGCTTAACTATTAGACAATTTCAAATAAGAGATTTTAGAGTGTTTATTATTTTATAGTAAAATTCCATACAATATATATATATATATATATATATATATATATGTGTGTGTATGTGTGTGTGTATTAAATATGTAAAAAAATTAAAATTGTAAATTAAATTGTCAATTCTATTAAAATTAGTTTTCATATTAAATTACGTATACATATTTTTCCTTATCACAATATTTCTTTTGAACTTTTCTTATTTATTTATATTTTTATATCATCATAAGTCAATTTCATTTATTATATATTTTAAATTTAAAAAAATGTTTAAGAAAAATATCTGTTAAACTATGAACCATTATTATAGTCATTTTAAAATCACAAAATGAAAATAAAATGTTATTTAAATATTCATATGTCAATATTGTTAAATATTTTAGATCTTATGAAAATTATTTTTAAAAGAAAAGCAAAAATTATCATTAATAATTATATGTATTGTAAAGAGAATTTTTTAACATATTTTTTTAAAAAAATATTAAATATGAGTTTCATATATTACAAAAAAATATATAAAAATAATTAAAAACATATTATTGGATTTATTGGAAGGAGATTTATATTAAAACCGAATATAAATAATATTTTTTTATAATATAAAGTTGTTATGAAAAATAAAAAAGGATTTAAATAGAAATAAAAAAATGTTTATAATTATTAATAAATTTTGTACAAAATATTCTAATGGTAATTTTTTTTTCAAATTATCTTTTATATATTTTGAAGAAATATGCTATTAATTTTATATCATTTTAATAAATAGTAAAAATTTCATGGAAAAATATGTAAGAAATGTATCTAACTTCATTATTTATTAAAATAAAAAATGTATTTTTTTAATACGATTTATAAATTAAATTTTACTATTTCATTGTTGATACAAATTTCGTATTTATTTTACTATATTTATAACCTTTTTTTTATACATTCAAAGTACATTATTTATGTATATAAACTGTAAATATGTATGTATGTATAATGTGTGTTTGAATATTTAATGCACAATTTATTTTTTTGCCGACAAAGTACTTCTGAAGGCAGAAAAAGCCTAGTAGTTGAATCTATTTTATCAACATCTAGTTTAATCTTAAGCAAAACAACCAACAAGTCCATAAGGACAAGGGGTCAATGCGTACACGTTACGATAACAAATAGCCTGGGGAGACAAGGACACGCATTAGCGTTATTCTCAAAGGACATTGAACGGAATTTTTAAAATACAACGAACGATTGACTGCTTAAGGGAACGTTTTTCTATTTCACTCCACTTATTGAAATTTCCAGCATACAAATATTGACAGATGTACTTGTACGTTCCTTATATCAATATTTAATCAATTTGTCTTATTTAATAATATTATCCGATTTTATACGATTCATTTTATTATTTGTCCAAATATGACTTTTTAGAATAACAAAAAAAACACTGTAATTTTTTTTGTGATAACGAATATTATATTATATATTCGATTATATTTCCATTGAATAATTAGTAAATTTCAAAAGGTAACCACATTTCATATTTACATGTAAATGTAATTTTTAAGTGCACCATTGACGTATGTGTCGTGACAGAAATTCGAAAATTTTGATTTTTCATACTTTCAAGTGGTAACCACGGCTGAACAAGTTCGGATTTAGGATGATACGCTATGAAATATGACAAGAATTTTAATGAAATTTATCCTTTCATAAAACTTTCAGCCGAATATTTTTTCAGCGTATTGCACACACAAAAAACTCGACGACAACTTCGAATTACTGAATTCGAAAACATCTTTTTTACATAAACATGAGGGATCATTGTAAACTCGATTTGATATGTAAAAATATGTATTCGAAATAGGAAATATTTTCTCTTGTTGGTTTCGAATTGAATATAAATAATATGTCGGAAAGCCAAAGTCACGCAAACAAAAAGAAAGAATGAACAGAAAAAAGAACGAACAAAATAAATGATAAACACGCGAATACAGATTGACTTCATACAGATTTTGTAGTGTTTAGTCACTCCTATCTTGCGTTATTCGCTTCTTCAATAACATTTACATATCATTTACAAATTTACCACTGTTCGTTTCTGAAATAAATGTTAATAATATTAAAAAGACATTATTTTTAAACGGCATTTAACTTATTTTTCAGTTGATTATGTATATTTTTATTTCATTTAATTTTTTATATTTTTACATATGATTAAATTTTAATTTTTTTCATTTTAATACAAAGTTGAATCTAAGTTCAATTAATTTTTAATTTAAGTAAAAACTTTAAAAATTAAAAATTTGCCTTTATATTTAATCAAATATTTATAATTAATAAAAAATAATTAAAAATAATATATAGGGTGCCCCAATTAAATTCAAGGATAGGTAAATGATAGTCAGTAAATAAATATGTTTGTCTAAACACTTCAGTCTTATTTAGGCCACTTTATAGAATAAATCAAATGTTATAAATGAATAATATAAATTGATTTGTGTAAAATATAATATGAATGATATTTGAACTATTCGAAATTTTAATAATATACTCGAATAATAAATATAAACTAATATTTGACTTTTATTTTTTTCCAAAAAAGTTAATCATTTAAAGCGTCTAATATGATATTATTATTGCCTATATGACATCAATCATGTTCGTAATCGTTTCATAACAGTCATTTCAAAGAAGACATAGACGGAATACAAAATCACCATTTCATCTAATAGTTAATTACGTGAAATTTGAAACGGTTGCATGCAGGTCTACGAGTTTAAGTGCCGAGAGCTGATTATATCGGATTATTTTACAAGATGATGCTTCAACGCGTGCCAGACAGCCGATGCAAACTTAACTAGAGCGTTCACTTATCTCTAAGAGATTACTTCTCAAACCTTTGCTTCTGTATAACGCACAAGATGAATAATCTAACTTGCGAGACAAGCTGCAAGAAACAACGTTCTTGTGAATTGACATCATGCATACACACACACATGCACGCAGAGACTTTGAAAAAGAATTCTTTTCGATTCAATATGGAATTTTTAATGGAATTCAAATAATTTCTATCATCAAAGAGAATATGAATCGTAGAAGAGCTTAGTAGTAGTTTGCGTGTATAGAAAATATAATCAATATTTTAGATTAACCTTTCGATTCCCATATGATTTCTGTATGTATTGTTTGCTTAATTGAAAATTAAATTCATTTATCATAACAATGTTTCTATGTATGTTTATTCATTCAAATTTAATTTTAGGTGTAATTCAAATGATATAAAATCAATTAAATAATTGATAATTAAATAATTTTCATCCAACATATGATAATAAAAAATATTTATCAGGAACAAAAATTCAATACAAAGAAAATAATCTTGATATTATTTTTTGATAAAACTGATTTTATAAAAAAAATATTTAGTAATAAAAAAATCATATGAATGAGAAATTTTAAAATTATTAAATAATATTTCTAAAATATCTATTTTAATATCAAACCATTTCATTTTTAAAATAATCACATATATCATTCTAAAATATATTTAAATCCAGAAAGGTTCTAGCTATAATAACTGATTACTTGAAGAGTATTGATAACTGAAAGGTCACTGACTACCAAAATAGATGTGACTAATTCAATAAAATTCGTTTTGCGGAATTACAGGTTTGCACAAACAAATCAATTCATCTGATTAGACGTGTGATCATCAGTTTGAACGTTGTAACAGGGATGCTTATGTTGCCTCATTAGTGACGATTTCCGAGGGGTGCTTAACGGAGATCAAGGCAATGAACCTTGTATGAGCACAAATACCATAGAAACTCCGTCAATTTAACTACAGTTCACTATTCAATACAATAATTGATTATGTTACGTTCAAGAGAATTAATGATCACGATTAAATACAATATAAAATATCAAAAATAGTTTCAACGAGACATTTTCTTTTCAATGAAATGTTAATAATTTTTTGAAATGTTTATATATAATACACTTTTCATATTCATCAATCTTCAGTAATCTTACGTGTATACAGACTTCATAACAAGCTATTAAGTTCGAATATGTTTCTAGTCCCTTAGTGGTTACTGTTCGTACTACAAAGATTGATTGAGAAGTAATAAGTGAACCTGTTTCTCAACGATCATTCCAGATAATACCTTGATACATGTTGTAACCTGTCATAGTCTTTTCACAATATTCACTTTTAATAGACATCCGTCAAACTATTATTATAAATTTTCTTAGACTTGATCGAATAAAACAATCTTAAACGTCAATTCAGATAAAGAAGAACTACCACATTTATCAAACATTAACAAAATTAATTTTAAAAGAAATTAAAATAATATCTAGAGTTTTTTTTATATTTTAAAACTTTTGGTTATTTTTTTAATACAGAAAATTAAAAAAATGACTTTTACGTTATTTAAGAATTTAAGATATTAATAAAGTTTTAATCGAGAATCAAATATATATTTATTTAAAATTAATCACAATTCTGTGAAATAAAATCTCATTATTACTGGTTAAATATATTTTGAATATTTTAATCACTTAGTTTATAATTGTTATTTTCTTCAATTTTTTCTTAAACTACGATTTTATTACCAGGAAATATTAAATTAAATAAATACATTTTCAATGAAAGCAATAAATAAATTTATAAAACTTTAAAAAATGTAATAAATTTACATAATTTCAGCTATAAAAATAGATTTTAGAAATGAGCTTCAAAAACATATTAAATTATAAATAATGTTTAATCCATGATAGAGATTAATCCATAAATAATACTTCAAGAACTTGAAATTTAAAGATTTCTAACAAAATTACTTCTCAATATTTCTATTAGTACACAAATTTAAACAATTTTTTTCAGTAACAATATTAAATTCTGTATACAACAAATCACTCTGATAAAGTTAATAAATTTAGAAAACAAGATTTGTTAGTCACTACATTTTCCATGCTTTTAATTAACAGATTATTATTTGTCTAATTATTGAACCCTTTTTTTAAAAATAAAATCATTTTAGACTAAGGGGCTGTAGTTGAATTTCTGTGAATTTATTTCATTCTAAATTTGTGCAACTTTTAAAAATAAGAAAAAATATTAAATCAAATTTTGACTAAATATACACATATATTTTTTTTGATAAAATTAACTCATAAAATCACAAAGTTCCTACAGTACTTTTATAAATATATATTGGTAATTTTTGAAAGATACATGGAGTAATTAATTTCTTCCACCGACCACATCATCTATCTACACAACAGCTTCAGATACATGCATATCAGAAAAAAAATCGTACAAACAATTAACTGATATCTGATATTCATTCAAACCCATTCGGTAGTCTTTGGCGATGTATAATACCACATATATCAGCACAAACTGAATTCGAAATAGTGATTTTCACGCCTGTCATGTTAAATCAAACCAAGTGTAACAACATTTATCTGACGCTCGCCACAGGCTGCGGATAGGGAAGGCCGCCCGTGTAACCTCGCCCGTTCGCGCACTTAACCTCTATTTTCCTGCCAACTGCCCCCGAGCTGTTCCTGCCACACGCTCTCTGCTATCTCAGATTATTACGCCTTCTGCGCTATTTTAACATGTGTGCGTATGTAGCTCGAGTTTAACTTATTTACAAATAGAACTCTTAGTGTTTGTAACATTATTTAATTACACAGAGGAAAAATAAATCACAAGTTTTTTTTATTTTTATGTAGACAGATTAAAGGTTCAATGAAAGCTTTATAGGAAAAGTATACAAATAAATGTTATATATATATATATATATATATATGTATGTGTGTGTGTGTGTGTGTGTGTGTGAAATATTAATTACTATATTCAATATTGTAATTACTTTTTTAAGAAAAATTAATATTTACGAGTAATAAAAAATAAACAAATAAAAAAACATTTATTCTATTCTATCTTGCTTTAAAATTTATGAATTGAAATTAAATAACCGAAAAATAGAGTAATCTAATCTAATATTGAAAAATAATAAAGGATAATAAATGTATGCGTCTCATTTGAACCACCCTGTATAACATGTTCAACACTGATTTTTATTTTTTGTAGATTACATAAATTAAGATATTTTAAATAATGATATTATTAAATAAATTACTGCTATTTTAAAAAATCAAAATTAAATTGAATTTATTTTTAACAATATTTTTAAAACATTAACAATTAAACCTAAATTACCTTATAATAACTCATATTATTTCAACATTTAAGATATTAATAATTAAATGATGTTTAATCAAAGATCAAATACATATTTACTTAAAATCAATCATAATTTTATAAAATCAATTTTTATCTTATTATTACTGTATAAGTATTTTTCGAATCTGTTTTAGTCATATAGTTTATATTCAACATTGACTTCTATTTTTCCCTAAACTACAATTTTATCATCATCAAAATTTAAATTTAATAAATAAATTTTCAATTACAAAATTTGAAATTTTAGAAAATGTAATAAATAATTTATAATATTAAATTTTATTTGACTCTGTTATAATCAAAAGATTCGATTTAATTAATTTTGATAATAAATAGAAGGAATTCGATACTTCAAATAACATTTAACTATTTCAAATATTATAAATAAAATTTAAAATGATAGAAATTAAACAAAACTAGTTTGAAACATTAATAAAATAATTAAAAGGTAATAAAAATTGAAGAAAAAGAAAGAAAATACTAAACAACTTAACGAGAGAATAATACAAGAAAGAAATAAATTTCAAAAGAAATAAATAGGAGAAAAAAAAGCGAATAAATTTAAACTGGAGAGAATAATAAATGGACTACGCAATGAATAAATAAATCAAGGAATAAATTGAGCAATTAGTAAATAGAACGACTACTAAACAGAGCTACGAAATTACAGAACTATAAATAAACAGAGTAATGAAATGAATAGGTAACGAATTGAAATTTCTAATTAAAACTAGGAATAAATATCATTCAAAATGGACTTATATGAGTTGGATTATTTGTAAATTAATATTTCAGTGAGTTAAAATTTAATAATTTTTTATATATTACACACATTTTTTTATATAACTTTTAATTAGTTTTATATTTATAAAAAAAAATAGTTGTCTTAGAAAATTACAACATTTAATAAAAACTTATATTTTTATATATATTTGAAAAATAAAAAAAAAATCCATATATGAATACAAATTACAAAATTTATGCAATATAATAAAAGACTATAATAAGAAAATAAAAAAGGAAATATTTAAACAAAATGATAAAGTATATCAAAAACCAGACATGATACTATTATAGAATGAATCCGTGTGGTATTTGCAACTAAACATACATACATGATGAAAAACTAGTCGGTTGCAGTCTATCAAGAACATGGGCATACTCTGTACATTATGTGGAAAGTTCAATGGCAAATAAATCGAACAAACAGACAGAATTGTAGCCATTAAACTCATGAGATATATGAGAATCGTGAATAAACATGAGAGAGAAATCAGTTTATCAAAGAGAAAAATCTGCATCAGCAACTCACACTCGTACACTTACACATATATAAATACCACATACGCTACAGATAGAATCAATTTAAAGGACTGTAAAATATCTGTGGAACAGGAATGTTTCAAGGCGAATGAGTTTTCAGAAACAATTGTAATATATAAACAAAAGGACAAGTGTTTGAAAAGAATTAAGGTAAATTTCTATGCTAGAGATATCTACCAAGCCACTTTCGAAATGGTTTTCATTTCAATGCAGGTTTTAATGTAAATTACACTCAGTATTATTTCAGATAATTAATTTAAATTGGAATTGAATTTTTTTTCAATAAGATTTACACTTTCATATATCTTTTTAAAAAATAAAAACACTTTCAATTCGCAAGTATTTTTAAGAAAATTACACATTTTTAAATAATATAATTACATACTAAGTAATTTATTTTTTTGTGTCAAGTATAAATATTCAAGTCACTTTTTTTAAAAAAAAATATTTCAATTTATATATATATATATATATATATCAAAGGTTTTCACACAAATAATTGTACTATTATAATAAAAGATAATGGAAATATGAAGCTGACTTTTCATTAAACTTTTCAAACATAAATGTTTTACTGAAATATTGAAAACGAGCCGATTCGTACGAGTATAACGAGAAAAGAAAAACAAAGCTTGTTCAGTTTTTCGCTTAGATGAAGATTTTCCACAGTTTTAGACAGCAAAGCGCAACAGACGCCACTTCTGCAAGTACTGGAAAAATCGGGATAGAAAGCTGCTTGCAATAATACAAAGCTACGAAATGGAGTACTGTTTTTTTTCATCTTGTTTATTTTTTTATGGAAAGAATAGAAGAGAAGGTATGAAAAACTATGTATTAATTAATTAAAATGTCATATATACATATATAATGAATATATAAAAAAATATACAAACTAAAATAAATTGCAAAAAATTAAGAAAATTTATTTATAACAAATATTGAAAAAATGACTCATAATATACATTACTAGGTATGTCAAATTGATTTATTTACGTTTAGAACATATATATTCATCCTTTTTCAAATGTGTTAATTAACTGAACACCATTAGTCGATGACGTTAAATTATTGGTTTACTTTTCCGCAGACAAGGTAATATTCGCTTGACAAGAATTGCTCATCATATAATGTATGTACATACATATATATACATATATGTACATAAAGTATTTATTTCATTTTTTACATTTGTATATATAATGTACATGAAAATTCTATTTGGGTTTGAATGAAGTGTACAGGAAATTTTAAATAAGAGCAATTATCAAAAACATGATCATTTTTTATTTAATACATATTATATATATATATATATAAAATAAAAAAATGTTTTGTATCCATTATTTTTTAATGAAAAATCAAATTTCATGTAACACATACTAAAAATATATTTTAATTTATATTTAAAGTAAATAAAAAAATGCATGCAATAAAAAACATATAGAATATATATACATGATAGAATTTAAAAATCAATAAAAGTCTAAATTAATTTTTAAAAACATTCTAAAATATAATAAAGTACATTGTAATATATTATATAAAAGAATGTTAAATTTTTTATATAAAATATATTTTGTAGTAAAATTTAATCAATTAATTATTTGAGAATAATTTTAAAACATATATACATAATTATATATATATATATATATATATATATATATATATATATATATATATAATAAAATAAAAAAAATGTTTTTAGTTTCCATTATTTTTTAATGAAAAATCAAACTTCATAAAACACACACCAAAAATATTTTTTAATCTATTTTTAAAATAAAAAAAACATGCAATAAAATACCTTATATTATTTATATATAAGATAAAATTTAGAAATCATTAAAAACTAAATATTTTTTTTAAAACATTCTAAATTTTAACATAGTATTATTTATTGTAAAATTTTATATAAATGCATGTTAATTTTTTGTATAAAACATATTTTATAGCAAAATTTATTCAATTAATTATATGATGATAATTCTAAAATCTATACACATAATTAAAATTGAAAAATAGATAGAAATTCATATATAAAATAACTTATTTTGATACAAATATATATAAAAAAATATTTAATCTATTTCCAAAAGTTATTTCGTTCCGAAAGATGGTGCATTAATATTTATAACAATTTATTTTTCTTCATAAAATATTTTATCTTCGTTTCATTTATACCTCATAAATCCATATATGACTCTCTAAATAAAATATTATTCTTGACCTATATGTTCATTTGTTGCTTTTTGACTTTTATTAAACAATATATATATATATATATATATATATATATATATATATATATATAAATGTAATAAAATGTCCTTATTCGACCAAAATCTCTCTCTATAAGCATCATAATGATTACATCTTCCTTTGTATGAAAATACAAAAAAAATAATTTTCCAATTAAGACACAACACACGATACCAAAACTTCGTTCTACCATCATATGTATTTTTTTTCCTTTTGTTTCTTATAACCTCCTATCACTTTACTGCTTTCGCCCTACTGAAGTGTGATTGAGATTGCCAGCCAATGTGAAGAAAAAGGGAGCCGCTGTAAAGACCCCTTTGATAGACCTTTGTTTTGTTAAGATGGGGACCTCTATTTCATTTTCTCTTTAGGTAAAAACATGTGATTGTGTTCAATTTCTCATGAATGTCTTTCCACATGTGGTCTCGAGAGAGAGTAATGTGATGTTGGTTTTATTTTTACATTTCAGACGGGCACATATGTATACAAAGCTTCGACAATGTTTATTTATATATATATATATATATATATATATATATATATATATATACTTATTAATATATAATAAGTAAAATGTCTACTCTTTATAAAATATATTTTAAATTTATTTTTTAAAAAATACTATACATTTTGATATTAATAAATAAAAAAAAGAAATTCTGAAAACCACGTTTATTTCAACAATTTTAATTTTTAAAAATTAGTTAATAAATATATATTTAATCATAAATAGGAATATAAATACTATTATATATAATATACATACATACATACATATATATATATATATATATATATATATATATATATATATATATATACGTACTTAAAACATTTTTTAATCATTAATTTTCCTATTAATTCGAAATTCAGTAAAATATTGATAAATCAAAAAATTTCAAAATTATTAATAATACATAATTTGGAAATCATATCTTTTAACAGATTAGCCAGTGAAGTATTATATTAAATTAGGTCTTTTATGCAGGAGATAACGTTTAATTCCTGATCTAAGAATCCCTCAAATTTTAAAATTGGAAGGTTAATTATAGGACTAAAAAAAATCTTTTTCAAAAACGTAACTATCACAAAGTTCTGAATTTTTCGAAAAGGCCTTGATTCTACATAAGTGTAGTGCTTGTGGATGGTAATATATTTTAACATACTGTAATAATTTTTTTAAGATTTAAAAAAAGTAATTCGTTTTTTAACAAATTCATTTCATTTCTAAGCTATATCATTGAGAAAAATCATACATAAAAAAATCAATAATTATTTTATAACATTATCACACACTTGATATTTAAGACCTCAGAATTTGGCCCATGACCCGAAACTTGAAGTTGCAAGAATCTTAGCAATATTTATTTGTACATACTTATATAAGGATTAATTTAACTTCACACAGAGAAAGATTACTAAATTAACATTTAACATCTATATTAAAAACAAAATTATCGCAAAAAATATATTCGATATTGATAAAATATTTTTTTACCAAAAGATGCCAAATTTCTATTGAAAATATATTTTTTTTAATTTGTCTAATTTTAAATTTAGTTACAGCATTTGATAATAACACCTAAAAATAAATATATTTTTTATTATATTTTTTTCATTTTTGTAAATTCATTAAAGAAAAACTAAATGTAAAATTTGAATGAATTTTTTTACGCTAAAATTTTTTTGGGAGACGTTTTTATCTGCGACTCACAAACAACCTTAAACTGAATATGAGTTACTGTTCATATGAATATAATAACTCTAATATATACATACATACATTAATATATATATATATATATATATATATATATATATATATATATATATATATATGATGTTTTTTAAGCATGATTGAATTTTAAATTAAATCTCTATCGAAAATTCTATCGGTCCTAAAAAAACACTGTCATACCTTTATGTATACATACACACATGTGTGTATATATATATATATATATATATATATATATATATATATATATATATATATATATATATATATATATATATATATATATATATAAGTACATAAATACTAAGAAGATTATATATTATATTTGTATAGTAACAGAAAAATATAAACAAGTTATTATATGAAAAGATAACTGCAATATATAATAATAAAGCATACAATGCATTTCTGAAAAATAGTTAATTTTAATCTAAAAATATAAAAGTAACACAATAAATAAACTTACTATGCCACGTATATAGATATAATAAATATAAAAATATATTTCGTGACAAAGAAATGTAATTTAAAAATAATTTTTCATGTCAGCATCTGGTACACAAAAAGTTAAACATATATATATATATATATATATATATATATATATATATATATATATATATATATATATATATATATATAACTGTCATAAATATTATATTCTTTTCATAAAATGCGTCATATATACGGTAATTCTCATGTTTTAATTAAAAAAGTTTAACACATTTATTAAAAACAATGCGATATTTTGCAAAAATCTCGTACGTTTGTTATGAACACAAGTTAAATGTCCACAAGGAGATATCATGGTATTACACTTCTGAAAAGAAAAGAGCATAACTGTTGTACATTTCTGAGTGGCTCAATACAAGTAAGCTCTGTAGAGCTCAGTTGCAAAGATTTTTGTGCAAGCGAAGCACGTAGTACTCTTATTGTGCGTTACTGGTAGATTCAACATTGGCTCACTTTCCCGTTCGTCTTTCAAACTCTATACAGAAACGGACTTATTTTTTTCGTTTTTTTTTTTTATAATAGTACTTCGAACGATATTTGTACATTCATGTAAGGAAACAAATATTTACACGAGTAATAAAAATTGAATCGAAATAATAAAGAAAAATGTAAATATATACATTTTTAATTCATAAAAAATATTTTGTTTTGATTAATCATTAAAAAGAATAAAATTTTATTTCCCAGAGATAAAAATAAATTTAATTTTATTAAAATTAAAAAACTAATCATTTTTTTTATTTGTGATTAAAAATTATTATTGTCCACAATATTCATTATTTTAATTTTTTTTCAATTACATATTTTTTTATTTAATAAATATTTTTCGAATTTTATTGTATTAATAGAAACTAATTATTTTGCATATTGTTATATTATTAATTACATTCACCATTTGAGCTATCAAATTAATTTTCTGAATGTGATATTTTTTTTAAAAAAAAAAAGTTGAATTTATAAATTATAAAATATTTGATTTTTGAAAATATAGAAATACATTTTAAGTTAATTATTGTTTTTGTATGAGCATTCCAAAATGATACAACAAGCACACGACTAGAAAATTATTTAATTTCAATAACCAAACACTCAAATTATAAATTATAATAAATATATTAAATTTTAATATTAAAAAATAAATTTAATAAATAATATGATGAAATTCTTATCCAAAAATTACTAAAAAAATAAGTGATAAAATATTAGGTTGGCAAGTATCTCCCTTCCGCTTATTTTTTTTTTTTTTTTTTGTACATAGCTGCGAAATTCAAAAGACCAGAAGGCGGGAAGGGAGATATTTGCCAACCTAATATTTATAAATTATAAAGTATTTGAATTTATAAATTGAAAATATTTGATTTTTTAAAATATAAAAATACATTTTACGATAATTATTGTTTTTCTATAAGCATTACAAAATAATACAATAAGCACACAACCAGAAAATTATTTAATTTCAATAACTAAACACTCAAATTATAAATTATAATAAATATATTAAATTTTAATATTAAAAAATAAATTTATTAAATAATATTAATTCTTATCCAAAAATTACTAAAAAAATAAATTATAAAATATTTGATTTTTTTAAATATAAAAATAATTTTTCGATAATTATTGTTTTTCTATAAGCATTCCAAAATAATACAATAAGCACACAACCAGAAAATTATTTAATTTCAATAACCAAACACCAAATTATAAATTATAATAAATATATTAAATTTTAATATTAAAAAATAAATTTATTAAATAATATGAATTATTATCCAAAAACACTCAAATTATAAATTATAATAAATATATTAAATTTTATTATTAAAAAATAAATTTAATAAATTATATGAATTCTTATCCAAAAATTACTAAAAAAAAATAAATTATAAAATATTTGATTTTTTTAAACATAAAAATACATTTTTCGATAATTATTGTTTTTCTATAAGCATTCCAAAATAATACAATAAGCACTCAACCAGAAAATTATTTAATTTCAATAACTCAACACTCAAATTATAAATTATAATAAATACATTAAATTTTAATATTAAAAAATAAATTTAATAAATAATATGATGAAATTCTTATCCAAAAATTACTAAAAAAAAAACGTTTAAAAAAATTAATCTAAGATTGATATAATTTTTGAAAATCTATTTATCTTTTTAAAAACATTTTTTTTAAAAAAAAGTCCATTCATAAATAAAAAAATCAAACTGGTCCTGTATATTCTGACGTGCTCATTCGGCATTGCAAAACCTACATTGTCTTATCATATTACCTCTGGGATTCATTTATCAGGCACGACTGCTTCTTCTTGATAGCCGCATGTTAAAATTACTTCGAAACATTGCAACATATACAACACATATTAGTTTCGTTCCAGGCTATTTTGGCTTAATTCTTTTAAATCAATACTAGTTATACAACGTTATTTCCAGTTTATTTCGTCATTTATTTTATTTTATTAAAAAAGGTTAACTGAATTGTTAACAGAAATACTTGACAAACGAATCGTTATTTTTTACAAGAAATTTCAAGCAGTTCAAAGTATTTTTTTCATTAAATTTAATAGGCCGAATGTCGTTTGATTGTAATTAACTTCACTGAATATCAAATATATTCTACTCTATTAATTAGATCCCAGAGAGTCGAAAAGTGGTTGTGGTCTTGTGGTTAGTAACGGGTCGAAGTAACAAAACCTCTTCGAGCTACGTCATTTATCAGAAGAAAACGGTAAATAACAAACGTTCTAGTGGCAAAGATATAAAACACGTGCGAAAGTAATACCGAAAAAAGGTATAGTGAAGAAGTAACTTTTTGTTGTACTATAATTTATTATTTGATTTTCGACAAACGTACAAAAAGTTCGGATTCTTCTGATCGTTGTTTAAATTTTAGTTAGATTTTTTTTATAAAATTTGAATGCACTGAGTCAAACGAAATCGTGGTGATCAAATGAGTGAAATTGTGTTCCATCATTAATGCCATAGAATATGTTTAAAAATAAAAAAAATAATTAATTAAATAATTTTCATTTTATTTCTACTTAAACTTCTTAAGCACTTATTAAAAAATCCTATATAGGGATATATAATTATTTATATACTTTTGAATGCATAATAAAATTAATTTACCTCTTTAAAATAAAAAATAAATTAAAAATTAAAATTAACATTTTTAAAAAATAATTTAGAGTGTTATAAATTCACAATATATAAATGTTAAAATACACAAAGTATGAAAATTACTTGATAATATTTTTATTATCAAGATATATCAAATATTTTTTTTATTTATAATTATTTTTTTATTTTAATTTTTAACTTGTTAAATTTATAAATATTGAATTATCAATTGCATTTATAATATATTTATATAGGTTTTTTTAAGCATGATAGTATTTTAAATTGAATCCATATCAAAAATTCTATCTAACCTAAAAAAACAGCGTCATATATGTATGTGTATATGTATATATAAAGGTATAATAAAGGATTTTTTTCGTTAGATAAAAATTTCGATAGGGATTCAATTTAAAGTTCTATCGTTCTTAAAAAAAACCTATATATATGATATGATATTTAATATTTTTTGTATGAAGAATTTAGAAATATATTTACTTGCTTAGTATCATTTATTATTCTTTACTATCCTTCAGTTTCATTTGAGCCACCTTATATATATTATTTGATTAAATTTAATTAAATAGCTAGGATACGAGACTGCACAAGTTTTTACAATTCAAGCTTATCATTAAAAAAGTATAAATGAACTAAGCAATTTTACTATTTATTTAAATTTAATTACATTTCGCGCATTTCTAACGTGACTTGTTTCGATTTCAATCAAAAGAATAAACAGTGGAATATAGTAAAACGTGGTTATCGTCTAGAATTCAAGTCGCGCAAACATTACCTTATAAAAGTCGAACCGTTCGTTTCTACACACCGAAAATCAATAGCAAAAACTCTTTTTGCATACTTAAACAGCATATTAGCAACTTAAACGACACGTTTACAATATGCTTAATTAAACATGAGTACAGACATTTGTCCTACGAATCGTCTACAAATTGCATGTCGAAATAAACTGACCGTACGACACATTTCTGCATAATTACTTTCGAATTACACGCTTCTTAACCGACGTCCTGGCGAAGGCTCGAAAAAGCTCAAAAAGTAGTAGGATAATAGCGGGACAAACGAGCACGATTTAATCGACAGGAATAACTACATCATGATGAGGTTCTCTTCTTTGACGAGTCTATGAAATGTATATGGGAACTAATTAAGATTGGTCATAAATAAAATTCTAGACTCGGTCTTAAACAAATTAGAATTTTCTAGATACTTAATTCCGTATTTACAAAAATATTTAGATCTTAAAAAAAGATTTCAATTTGATTTGTATGTTTTTATATTTTTTGATATGTATTTAAATTAACAAAAATCATTCAAACTAACCCAAAAACAAAATATATTTTCGTTAAATTGAATGACTCCATCATCAAAAAGTAATACTGTTTAGTGATATCATTCAAGCGAACCGAGTTCGTACTCCACATCAACTTACTTCATCGCAACTTTAGATCAAGTAAATTCGAATGATATAATATGACTGCAAGTGAAGTAAGTTTCGGTATGTTAGGGGACTGTATGGCCCATGGGACGGTTTACCAATAGAGAGCACGAATGGTAAATTGTATGGGAACAAAAAACGATACCGAATTCGTCATCTTATATGTGTACCCGATTCGGTGAAAGCAGAATTATATTTATTTGTTCAATCAAAAAGTCACTTGTATCTATCTCTTTCAAACGATTACATATTTTTGTATATCTATATTTAAATATTCAAATCTCGTTCGAAAAATGTAAATTTTTTAATTATACAAAATTATTTAAAACAACCCTAGACTATTATAATCATACATAAATTTATATATCTATATGTGTGTGTGTATTTGTACATATAACAAAAATTTAAATTTGTTTAAATTGTAACTTCGTTTTAAATATAACTTAATTAGATAAAATACAGAAAAATATTTACAAAATATACACAAGAGAATAGTGTAAATGAAATTGAATTTTTATATTTTTCATCATTAAATTATTTATTTTTTATAGCCATTAATTAAATTTCATTTTCGTATAGAATTTTTTTCAATTCAGTTGAATTTTCTCTTTTTCATGAAATATAAAGTAACCCCAATGAGATTAAAAGATATAAAATAATAATAAGCAAGTAAATGTATGTCTAAACCCTTAAATTTGATTTAGGCCACACTAAATAAATAAATAATCTGAATTTCTATTGAATAATAATATATTGAACAATTCTGTTATAAATATATTTATAATATTCAGATAGTATAAATACATTTTAACGAATTGAACAAAAAGTTAATTAAAAAAATATCGACTGGACATAACTTAGTAAAACTTGTAAGATAAGATTGTAAAAGAGTGAATTCAAATTGAAATCAGTTTAAATTTAATTTTTTGAATATTACAGTCTTAGTTGATTTTTCTCTCTTGTATTTAAAACTTCTTAATTTTAACCTTAATTAAATCAAAAAACTTTCAATATCTATATTAAAAATTAATATTTTTTGTGGAAAAAATCAAATTTTAAAACCAGACTATATTTTGTACAAAAATGACTATATTAAAAATATTTTAATTAAATTTTAAAAAATTCATTTTGTTCTAAGCACTGGATGATATATATTTTTATAATATAAAAAAATTATAAAATCTTGAAAAAAACAGTAAATAAAAATAAATATTTCCTACTTTAAAAAGGTAAAAATATATGTATATAAGTTTTTATAAATGCTTTGATCATAAAGCAAAAGAAACTGTTTCTAGAAATTAAAAAAAAAAACAATATTTTCCAACAAAAAACGACAATTTTACAATAAATGCGAAAATTAGTTTACATTTTTAAAAAAATGTAATCGTATAGAAATTTGAAAAATAGATTTTTTTATATTCATTTTCCGATTCTGTATACTAGTATAAGAAATCAATTACGAAGATTTTTTAAATACTTTTTAAAATAAAATTTGAATAATATACAATGATATAAATTAATGATATTAAATGTTACAACGATATAATGTATAAAAAACATAATCAAAAAAATTGTGAATAGGGAATGTATAAATTTAAAAATATATATATATTTAATAAAAAAATGAATTATATAAAATATATATTCGAAATTAAATCAAAATGTTACAATGATTTACTTAATATATGGTACAATCTTCATTTTCATAATTATTCTTTATTTATTTATTAAAAACATTTCAAATATTTGTTATAAAAATAAATAGAGTTCATTAATTTAGAAATGATGAAAAAAGATCTTATGTAAGATAATTATTTCTAATAAGAAAGTTATTTTATATTGAATCAGAAAAATACTTGAGTTTATAAAGCAATATAAAACACATAGAATAAAAAGGCAATAAAAAAATATATCTTAAGATTTCGATAGAATTTAATATCGTTCATTTACGTTTATTAAATGAATAAAAAATAAATACAGCGAAAAAATTATTTCCTTTATAATATTTCCTTCAGATCAACGAGAAATATATCTTCGTCAATATCATTTATCTACAATTGTCTTCCTCACTTCAGTTGTCATCTTTGCGCTACAATGAACTATTGACATCGTATATTTCAGAAAAAAGTCTTTATTCAAGCGAGAATGTTATTCTTGCGAAAAATACTTTCTGTTTGAAAACATTCATTGATTGTTCATATTTTAAACC
The DNA here is from genome assembly GCA_029203775.1 of Neoneuromus ignobilis. Classification (NCBI taxonomy): domain Eukaryota; kingdom Metazoa; phylum Arthropoda; class Insecta; order Megaloptera; family Corydalidae; genus Neoneuromus; species Neoneuromus ignobilis. The sequence goes on along the minus strand of CP092091.1, from coordinate 10,325,509 downwards.
AATGAATCATGATTTTTTATAAATACGACGAAAATTTCATCTAAAAATAAAATTCATTCGAATATTTAAATAGAGTATCTTTTCATACATATATATGTATAAAATTCCTTTCCGAGATTCGAAATCATGATATGAACTTATACTTTGAAGACATTTCAAGAACACGTGGAATATATTTGTCTTGATATCTTAATTCAATCGGATTCAATTTAACATGTTTCACCGTCAAATCATCTTAAACGTAACAAACATGAGAAGCATTGCAAGTCAGTTTATGGTTAAAAACCCAATTTCCTACTATAGCGTTCCTCCGGAAAGCTCTGCCTGACATTATTAAGGACATCACTTGTCCTTAATGCATTCCCGAGGGACGTGTATGCCCTTTGCCACCGCCCGTATTCTCTACACAAATGGGCTGATGATTCGTGATGCTTCTGGGGTTGTAACATGTGGTCAAATGACAGCATATAGAGTGCGACAAAATGTGCACGAGGGAGATGACACAATAATAATGGATCTTTCTTTAAAGCTAAGTAGTTGCAAAGAAAGAAATCAAACAAGTAATGATCGTTTTTACTTTCATATATAGGGATTAGATTGTTTGGTTTGGTTTTATTGGTGAGACTAGTTTAGAGCTTTTTATATTAAAAAATATCTTATCAAATCTATACGTTATACAATGTAATTTATTAATTTCATTTTAAATCATAATTTAAAAAAAATAACCGTTTATAAAATTGCTTTAAAATATAATTATTTACAAAAAAATTTTTTTTTAATAATAACTAAAAACTTTATACATATTTTTTAAAAATTATATATATATTAAATTTGGTAATGATAATATAATATATACATTAAATTTCATTAAAAATATATCCGAATTAATTTACTAACTTAAACATCACACTTAATATACATTTTATGGTTTGCCTATTCTATATGGAATTGTTAATACATCATACTCGGTGCTTCTGTTTACCGGGTATTCAAGTTTACAGTTGAAGTTTAGCAATCGGAATCAAAGGCCTAGAAGATAACTCGTGGAAAGAGGAAGTTACTTTCTTGTTTGCGAGATTCCTTTGATTTTGCTTACTGTACGACCTAAGGGAAATGCGGTTTCAGAAATTTGAATTAGAGTGTCGACGACTGTATTTCTAGCACATAAAATCACATGTTCGATAAGATGTGTATATCTTTCTATGTTGTGTATATTTTTTAAAAGGAATAATATACATCGTTTGTTTACTAAACAAAGTACGTTCCAAATAAGATTTTCTTCGTATTATATATTTACATTTCGGAAAAGTTTATATCCATAGTATACGATTTTCATTAAAATTTATTTACAGAAAATAAATTATATCTTAACTAATTATATGAAGTAAGTTAATGTATACAGTAAGAGTATTAAATAAAGTATAGATATATATATATAAAACGAAAATTGAAATGTTATTAGATATTTTTTACAATATAAAAATATTATAAAATCTTGAAAAAAACATAGAAACAAACAAAGTAAATAAAAATAAACATCCCTTACTTTACAAAAGAAAAAATATGTATATAAGTTTTTATAAATGCTTTTGATCACAAAGTAAAAGAAACTGTTTCTAGAAATTGAATGAAAAACAATATTTTTCCAACAAAAAAACAACAATTTCACAATAAATGTGAAAATTAGTTTACATTTTAAAAAAATTTAATCTTAAAGAAAATTGAAAAATAGTGTTTTTTCGTTTTTTCAATTTATTTTCTCTATACTAGTATAAGAAATCAATTACATTTATACGAGGGTCGTTTGATAAGTATAGTAAAAAAGTGAGAGAAACTAAATTGAAAAAATTAATTAATTACTTAATTTAACAATATATCAATTTACCATACTTATCAAACGACCCTCGTATATACAACGATCAACTTTTTTTATTTGAAAACATTTTATAGCTAAACTAATATATTTTTAATAAAATCTAAATACAAATCGAATATTTCTTTATTATCCCGTTTATAATTTTTCCAATAGTGCACCACTTCAGAGCGGAAATAAAAAGAGGAAAATTGTGGAGTTGTGAACGGAAATGGTACGGCTAATGAACGTCGATAGAAGTGAGCAAAGGCACAGACCCTCCCAACAACGTTCAAGAAACTATTGGCAATTCCCGTTTTATTCAATTTAGTTTGCATATTGCTTCTTAACGGAGCGCGCCTATAATATTTGCCGCCTCATCCTCACATCATTTAATATCTTCGACCGTTTTCAACAAACCAGCATAATAAAATACTTATATATTATTTTAATATAGTATTTTATCGACTTGTCTCTATTTTTATATTCATTTATGAATAACTTTTCTACAACGTATTTTAAATATCGAAGATATTAAAATGTAAATTATTTAATAAAATATTAAAATTAAAGAAAATGTAGTAAATACATCAAGTTATTAAACTGAAGTCAATTTACAAGCATAGATATTTGTGTGTTTAAATATAAATTTCTAATTTCAATGTAAATAATATTCTAAAAATTATCACTAGAAATTCTAATTAAATAGAAAATACTTTAACCTAAATAAATTTCCGAATAGCTTATGTATATAAATATTTTTTGATCGAAGATGTATCTGCCAAAAAGTTTTCGAAATGTTCGAAAAAGTAGTAATCAGTATGCGACAAGTTCAGTAAATACGATGAATGAGAAAAAGTTTCGTAACGTAATTGATTCGATTTCTGCAATGTGTAATCGTGCATTATTCGAAAGAAAGATAGCCCCACCTCAAATGATTAATGCTTGATTTATGCAACTAACTTTTTTAATGCATTATATTGATTTTTATTCACTTTTTGACTTCACTGTTTCCAAGATTCAATTTCAAGACATACATCTTGTCATTATAAGCTATAAACAACTTTTTCATTAGGTTTTAATTTGACTTGTAAAAGACTTTAAAAGTTTTCAATAAATATTTAATTAAGATCATTTCATATACTTATTATTGAAAAAAATGTATACACATATAATGATATTTTTTTCTAAAAAATAAAAAATTTTTTCGTTTTTAAAAATAATTTTATTTTATAAATATTATTTCTTGTAACTTAATTTCATCTTCTAATAATTATATTATTTTTAATACATAAAGAGGAAATTGAAATTTTTTTGTGCATTTTTAAATCTTTTTTTGAGTTATTTGGTAGCAATTAAAATAAATGTATTATTTTTTAAATAAAATTATTTGTTAAATCTTAAAAATATTATTTTTGAAATCGGTTTAAAATTCAAATATTAAACTATTTATTTGTAAAAAGATAGATTTTAAAGTAAAAATAATTTATATTACTAAATACGTAAAAATGAAAATATATTCTAATAAATTAAAAGTACAGTCTAAATTAACAATAAAAATTTACAAAAAATACACCTGTTGTATATAACAATCTAAGTATTTAATAAGTAATACAGAGAGTAATAAAAAGTGAAATATACTTAAATATTTTTTTAATTGTTTATTGTAAAAAAATATCATAATGTTCACCATGAAAAAATAATAAGTAATTTTTAGGTGAAAAATTATGAAAGTAATAAATAACTATTAAATAATATTTGTGATTATTAAGCATTAAAAAAAATTAAACTAATTGCTTCAATTAATTTTTGTGCAAAATATTTATCTCAAATAATATATAAATGTGAATTCATTTTTAAATTTAAAGTCAAAAAAATAAGTTAATAAATCGTAAACAATCTGTGAATAGACGATACTGAAACCGAAATAAAAGTAAAGAAAAATATATCGGTTGTCAAAATCATTAAATATACTCGCAAAAATAAACCTGCCATACAAGTACCTACTCTTCATACGAACATAATCGAACATTGGTCGAAACAGCGACAAAAACAATATTTTTTCCATTTTTCTAGACAATGACAAATTCGCTACGAAGTCCAAAATATAAAAATATCGAAACGTGAAACATTTAGTCGTGTGCACAGTATCGAACGTTCAACAGTTACCGACCAGGCCGGTGCAACAATAGCTCCAAACTGAAAATGCGCATACACTCAACAGGGATGAGGGTGTGCGCTACTCGGTAAAACATTTCATTATTATCTACGCTTGGCGCGTTTGGCCGAAGCATTTTTCATCTCACCCCGCAATGTTTTGTCATCTCACACCAACGTTCTCTCTTATCCTGCGACTACCGTCTCTTGTCTCGATATATCCCCAATTTTTCGTTTCACACATTCAGTTCAGACAGCATCTTATTTATAGCATTATGCTTTATTTTTCATATTTCAAGATCAAAGGTGATTTTATACTTGCTACAGTACACATACGAGTACGGTGGTGCGTCTTAAATATAAAATATACCAAAATGTGGAAGTAAAAAAATATCCATGACGCTATATCATTTATTTCAATTTTCTTTTAATATATACACTTGTATACGCATATTAAAAATGTAATTTATACCAACATAAACTCTATACATACAAAATACACACACACACACACACACACACATATATATATATATATATATATATATATATAAACAAACACACACACACAAACACGTCTCAGTTTTGCCAAATGCTGTTTATTAAAGTATCATGAATTTAAATTTAAATTAACATCTTATATTAAAAAAGCGACAATTTGTTTAAATCACGAGATTTATCAATTTTCATAACATATTTAATTATTTTTTATATAAATAATATACCGAGATTAGAAATAAAAATAATAATACAAAAAGAGGTTCTTTAAAAAAAATCGATACATTATTTCTCAAATTTTAATTTAAAGAATATTTCAATGATATTTAACTATTTTTTCTCAATTATACAAGAAATACTAAACTCAACTGAAACATTTTTTATAACAATTATATAAACAGTAATTTATATAATTATATTAAAAAATCTAATAAAATAAAATAAGTACGAAAACTTAAATAAAAAAGAGCTTTATAATTTGTTACTTATTTTTTTAGAACTAAAATTGATAGATAACACATCACACAATTTTAATTTAGGTAATAATTTTGAAAAATCCTAGTATAAATAAACTATATCTATTCGAATACTTAAAAATTATATTTTGTTAAAAAGTAAAAATAATTATTTATGTACTTATATATATATATATATATATATATATATATATATATATATATATAAATATTTGAATGTGTAAGAGAAAAAGATAAAGATTAAAATCATTTATTTCAACAAAAGAAAAATTATTTACATTAAAATAATACTCGATGTTGTTCCATCAACGTACAAAATTTAAAAAGTGTATAAATTATTCTGAAAAAAAATAAAAACCCAGCATAAACAAACGTGTATTGTTATCTGTAAAGTTTTTAATTTAATACAATTACAAGATAAAACACAACTCACAAGAGGCCGAACGTTTAAAAAGTTTATGGCGTTGTTTATTTTTTATTAGACCACCACAATTTATTTTTATTTTTTTCACGTTTAATGTTTCAAAGATATAAATCAGACATTCAACAAACGTGTACGTGCGTAATTGAAACTTTATTTCATTCAAGAGAACATATATTTATTTTTAAATCATAAACATATATCATCACATTTTTATTTGCTATAATTTTTTCGATAAAATCTATTTTATTTAAATATTAGAAAATAATCACATAATCATTTTTATTTAATTAAAATATTAAATATTTTAATATTAAAAGTGAAAATTGTGAAAAACTCAATTTTCAATCATATTTATAAAAAATAAATTCTTTGAAACATTTCATTTATTCTCAAATAATATAAGACAAATTTATATATTTTTTAACAAAAAAAAGCAACTTATCGATATTTTCCGATTGATGTATCAACCACTTTCGAACCACCTATGGCTTCTGAACGTACGCGCCGGTCCTCATAAAGACCCCTATCCAACAACTACCAAGTACTTTCACCCCCTGCAACGCTAACATATAGAAGGCCAATTTTCTCGGCGTCTGAATTCCTGTTCGCGGTCGCTTCCACGCGATGCCCTCTTTATCACCTCAACGACCTCCATTTTAACTTCACTTTCAACAAAATTTAGAAACTCCACTTTTATCATTATTACATCTTATATTATATTTCAGATATTTATGCAATTTCGAATTATTAATTCTTTTTCTTTTTCGAAGTGCAATAAAAGTAACATCAAATTATATGAAATATAAACGATAACGTTAATGGTATTATTATATATTTCTAAATCACTCGATTGTACTGTTATATATTTTTTTAAAAAATATAACATATATAATGGATCATCCAAATGTAACGCATAGATTTGTGTTTTATTAAAAATCAACAAAAGAAACTATACACATGTTTCCCTAAACAGCTTCCTTTATACATGTTTCTTTTCAATAAAACACAAATCTAAACGACACATTTGGATGATCTTTAAATAAAAATAAAAAATATATACTTTTGAAATACTACAAACATATTCTTCTAAATCAATCAGCATAAATAAAACAGACCTTATTCACCTACTAACATTTTATTAATAAAAATGTATTCATATTATTCTCAATACACTAATAAGTATTAAATCCAATATCACTTGAATAGAATTACGAAATTAGCTAGAAAATCTTCAATAAGAGGATTTCATGATAAGTATCAATACTTCATTCACGGTTCCAGTACATATAAATCTCTTTATATGCAACCCCATGTACAATAAACTAGGAGATTCATGTTATATGTTTTTATTATCTATATACATCTATACATTCATACATACATACACATGTATATATCGATATATATATATATATATATATATATATATATATATTTATATACAAACAAACTCAATTTTCTTCACAATATCTCAGATAAATTGATTTATATCATGCTATGACTAGTTTTCAGAAAGAGTTTAAAATAAAAATAATTTATCATGTTATAGAATCTAAGAGAAAATTTAAAATTATAAATCTATATAAGAACATATATAGGTAGACCAAATAAGATTGAAGGATAGTAAAGAATAGTAAATGATAGTAAGCAAGTAAATGTATATCTAAACTCTTCAGTCTCTTTTGGGCCATCTATATATATATATATATATATATATATATATATATATATATATATATAAATAAATGTATGTTGTAAACTTATACACAATTTTCAGTTCATATTACTAAAATTGAAAAACAAATATTGAGTTTGAAAACTACAAACTGATCATTCTAAATTTTAAATAATTTATAAAAATTCTTATATTTATTATTTTATTTCTAAGGAGTGATAGTTAATATAATTTTTAACTAATATAAATAATAAAACTCATTTTAATTAGCAAAAATCTTTCCTGGACTTTTTACATTTTTTTATCCTATCTTTCTCTCTACACATATTTCCCTGTACACATATTTTTTTTAAGAAATCACAAATCTAGGCGTCACATTTGGACGATCCTATATATAGTAAATAAATATATATATATATATATATATATATATAATACTGAATCGTATAACGAAAATGAATTTTTTTTATAAAACATTATTTTATCAAAATTACAATGTTATTAAAAAAGATATTAATTTTTTATTACTACATTATTTATTAAAAAATTATAAAACTTTTTTATACATATTTAAAAGGCAACCCTGTTAATTTTAGAATCATGTATATCTTTAAATAAAATCAATAAATTTTTATAAAAAAATACCAGTATATTTTTTTAAAAAAAGTAATAATAATTAAAATTCTGTACTGCGATTTATATCACATAAAAAGTAATTAATAATTTTTTGAAATACATAAATCTATACACACTTATATATATATATATATATATATATAAATATCGAAGCTTTTTAAAATCACTCCCTACATAAATTGCTGTATAGTTGCTTCAATGTTTTAAGGTTATACAGGTCGATAAATTATAGTTTAATTCCTTATAAAAAATTCTATTCCCATATTTCATAACTACGCTCATGACATTTTTATTTCCTCTGACCATATACCTGTACAAAATCCTATCGAACGTCGTTATTCAGGATTAATTTAAATTACAAGATGTCAGTTGGGAATAATACCTTTCATATACATATTGAGATTTTTTTTCTATTTATTTACAGTAATGACGGGTAAAAAAGATAACGAATTTATAATTTTTTTATGTTAATTTAAATTTAATAATTAGATGAATAATTTATTGCATTATTAATTTATTATTTATCGAAAAATATTTTCATTTGAAATATTACAGTAACAAAATTATTCAATATTTTTCAGTAAGGCTTCGAAAAAAATGTATAATGAAAATTCGCCATTGTGGTAGGAAATTTATATTTAAATTTCAGCTGAACAAGAATAGAAACTGATAAAATTATTTTTAATATAAGAATTGTGTATTAAATCTCAAAAAATATTAAACAAATTTAGGTATTTAATTCGTATAGATTTTATATTTTTTTTTTAGTATACAGAATAATTTTTGATCCCAAATTTTGATAACAATTTAATACATTTGTTACTGCTTATTGACAAATATTTTTATTTAAAATATTACAGTTACAAAATTAATGAATATTTTTTAATAAAACTTCGAAAATAAAAAATGTATAATAAAAAGTTCAAGTCATTACGATATTAAATTTATATTTAAATTTCAGTCAAACAACAATAAAAATTAAAATAATTTTTATTATAAAAATTATGTACTAAAAATTCTAAGAATATTAAATAAATTCGAGTACTGAATTCGTATGAATTTTATTAGTCTTTTTATATTTTTACTAACCGGAATAATTTTTAATTTCAAATTTTGGTACAATTTAATATTTTTTTTAATTTAAGCAAGAAATACACTTATATTAAAATAATGAAAATAATGAGATATTAATTATTGTAGACAAAAATATTAAGAGTGCATGAATTTAAAATTATATATATATACGAGTATATACAGGCGTTCCAAAATAATATATACACATTTTAACAACTGATAACTTAATTTTGAAAATGAACTATTTGTAAATAAGCACTGATTTTATAATCATTTAAAGTGTTTATACATTTTATTGGAACACTCTGTATATATGTATGTATGTAAAAAACAGAATAAAATATAGAAAATATATTTTAAATATTTTTTTATGTCATTAAATTGATTTTTTTTATATATGAGTCGCTATAATCAATGAAAAATATCCGATTTCAACAAATAAATATTAAATGACGAAAAAAATATCAAACGTAAAAAATAAATTATACATTATATTTCCAGTTTACCTTATCATGAAGTCCTAATACGTGTTTAATAAGAAATAATCGACACGTTACTTGAAGCACGCAGAAAATCGACCGAACCAATTTTCTACCGGTAAAATATTTGACCGTTAAGTTAAACTTGTCTAGACCTCGGAGCGACGCGTTTTCCATTGGCGCTAAATGAGGCAGGAGGTAATATCATACCATACCTATCAGACATGCCGCATCGTAAACTTCGAGCTATATGATGTCACGTTTACTCAAAGATTATAGATTCGCGATGACGATATGCTCGATAAGGAGTTTGTGCTCGAATCTTGGAATATATTTCTTAGACATGAACTTTACATCGCACGAGATATGTCGAACAGAATGTAGAGATGAAAATGCGTATACGAAAATATTTCTAAAGTTTATAGACCTTCGACAGGATTTCATCTTCATATATATATATATATATATATATATATATATATATATATAAAATTATATTTAATAATTATATTAGTATTTCAGACCACTGCACATCTTTACAAACTAATTTTACCTATCATACATTACAAACATCAACATTCGTACCAAAAGTGAGATTTAAAGCTATTACATTAATAGCGTAAGCTGACGCTTTAGATCACACCTTAATTATATTTGCTACCACTACCCGCATTATATTCAAAATAGGATTCATGGCTTATAAAACACTGACTGAAGTAATATCGAATTTAATACGCACGCAATGTTTTCTTTAAAATACGATTAAATCAGTTATTTCATGAGAAATAAGATTATTATGAAATAATTTATACGTACGAAAATTTATATGTATATAAGATTTATTCAGATATCAAAACATGCAATTTTATGGAAATTTTCAAAATAATATATAGAAATTTGTAAGAAATATAAAAGATTTTTTTAAAAAATAAATTATTTGCTATTAAAAAATTATATATAATGTAACTAGTCTGGAAAATATATTTTATAATTCTAAAAAAATATTTTTTATATAAGGGCATCCAAATATGACGTCTAAATTTTATTTTATTAAAAAGAAACATGTGTATAGTTTTTTTTCTTTTTAATAAAACGCAAATCTAGGCGTCACATTTGGATGACTCTATATTAAAAATATATATTAAAATTTATAAAATATTTTTTTAATTTATTCAAATTTAAATTAAATATTTGTTTCATATTATATAGTATACAAATTTATCATATTTTTCAAATTAAAATATCACAATTTGATCCTAGTAAAGAAATAAATTATGTTATTTATTTGAAAAATTGACAAAATTATAAATACAAAAAAAATGCAAAATATATTTTAAAAAAAATCCAACAAAAATACTCTTTGAAATAAAATAGAATTTACCATGAAATCATTTAATAATTACAGATTATTAATTTTTTCTGATAAAAAATCAATGATGAAAATATTGTCATTTAAAAATTCATTAACGAAAAAATAATTATTTTAAAAAAAATATAAAATAATTTTCTTGAAGTATTGGAATGAGTGATTTATTTATTTTAAAAAATGATTTTTGATTATTCCACAATATTTAATTTATTTTTTTGGAAAATATTTGTTATTTATTTTTAATTACTTAAGTACAATTGTCAATTTTCTCCAAATATTCCTTAAAACACAATTACATCTTATAGGATTTTCCAATAAGCACTTCAGAAGTTTAAATAGAAATAAATTAAGAAGTATTTAATTAATTAGTTATTTTTTTTATTTTTAAGCATATTCTATGGCATTAATGATGGAACAAAATTTCATTCATATGACCACCACAGTTTCGCTTGAAATACATAGTGAATTCGTTTGGTCCAATTTTTAGTCACTCCATAATTGTTGTCTAATTTCATGAATTACTCATTCAATGTTTATTTTTAATCCTTCTGTTATTTGTGGATTATCAGCATAAACCAATGATTTTACATAACCCCACAGAAAATAATCCAATGGAATTAGATCACATGATCTTGGTGGTCAATTGATGAGTCCATTTCGTGAAAAAATTGACTCATTAAACTTTTGTTCCAATAAATTTATCGGAGTTTTTACAATTTCTAAGCGTTATTAAAGTGTTAAACGTTTCATGATAATTTTCCAAACTATACTGAGTTGAAATGTTAAAATGAGCTTTTAAAAAAATCAGCTCTCAAAGTTCTGACAATCTTATTGGAAAATGCTATATATATATATACATATATATATATATATATACATATATATATATATATAAATTATTTTGTGGATAATTCTGTTCGAAGGTAAAAATTCTAAAATAATAAATAAAAAAATAGTTCATATATTATTATTCAAAATATTTATATATTTCATTATTAAACAGTTTAAACATTATCAAAATTAAATTTTTACAAAACAAATATCCCAGTAAAAAATCTCTGTATATAAATTTAACATCAGTTTTTTTTATTTAAAAATGGAAATTATTAATGAATGTTGATTTACCTTCTGTGTATTTATTCTCATTTGTACAAATTACAATTAAAAACTTTTCCTGTTTCAGACTGATCTGTTCCTATATAACATATTAAACCAAAGAATGTTGAATATGCATTTATAAAATAAACATTTTTCCAATTAGCTTTAAATGTTTTATTGAATAATGAAATTTAACCGTTACTTGTTGTTTAGCAGTTTTTTACTTTTATTTTTTTGATTATAAGATAATTTAATAACCATTATAAATAACCATATAATTTGACATGGGTAATAATTATTTTTCTGAAGTTTTAAAAATATATAAATTTACACACACAAATATATAAAAATGTAAAAATTAATAAAATAAAAAATAAGTTTAAAAACAAGTTCAACGATCTATCTATTGAAAATATAAACAACATATCAATGCAAAATCACATACAACGTATATAAAACAAACATGTCTCTTTGTAAAACTCTGTTGAAAAAGGATTTATGAAACGTACAAATGCTAATAAAATTAATGAACTAAGCAGTCTGAACGATTTTATAAATGCTTGTACGTTATGAACCTTTGTTAATATAAACTGTATTGTCAGTTTTATTAAAATAGCAATAAAAGCAGAATATCATTGATTTCAATGCTCTGAAGATTAAATAAATATCGGTTTTGTTGTTGTTACTGGTTTATATTCATTATTGAAATTTATTCGAATATTAAACATGCACCAGTATATGAAAAGCAGTGAGAAATAATATTTTTTGCTAGTTACGTGCATAAAAACAATCAATTATTCAAATTTAAAAAAATATTTGTATGAACAAAACAATTATTTAAAAAAAAGAATTTTATTTCGTTTTTGATAAAATTATTATTTCAATTAAATATATATATATATATATATATATATATATATATATTACACATACACACACACACAAATATAAATAGTGTTTTTTTAGATTGGATAGAACTTTTGATAATGATTCAATTTAAAGTTCTATCATAGTACAAAAAACACCTATATATATATATATATATATATATATATATATACACATGTATGTATGTATATAATGTATATGTATATGCAAATATATGTAACACTTTTGTAACAAATAATATTAAAAATTTAATTACATTTTTTCTTTTGAAAGCTCATACTGAACATAACAGAATATTTATTGAAAAATTCTTTTATTCATTTTAATAACTTTCATGTCAAAGTTTTAATTAATAATTTTTCATAGTTTATATAACTCAAACTTTATTAAAAAATATTCATTTCATATTATGTTTTTGAATATATATATATATATATATATATATATATATATATATATATATATATATGTGTGTGTGTGTGTGTGTGTGTATATAATATATATGTATATACATAAAATCAAAATAACAAATGTGAAATGAATACTTTAATATGTATGAGATATTAAATTAGTTTTCTAGTAGAAGTATTTTATTTTCTGGAAAATTTATAAATATATTTATTTTATTCATAAGCGCTTTATAAATATTAATGAAAATAAACCGAAGAGTTCTCTAGTTTTCACCAATATATGTGTGTATATATATATATATATATATATATATATATATATATATATATATATATAATAAATAAATCAAAAATTATTGCCTCCTAATAAATAAATGAATATATGTATATATATATATATATATATATATATATATATATATATATATATATATATATATTTGTTAACAAGGAAACCGACTTGACTTACAAGAGCATCGACGTAGTTATACAAAGAAGTTCGGTTGTTCGGACAAGACGACACCACCTACAACTCTTGCACCGGACGGATTTATGAAAGGCGGTTGCGTAGACAAGATTTATTTGATAAACTTGTGGAATTCGGTTACGCACTCCAGTAGGCTTAAATTAGCCTCATTTTAAATTTATAGCTTTTTCATCTCACCCAACGGCTATGCGCTCACCTCAACGATTTAGGTTTTACGCTGGGTGAAGAATTACCACCAGTTCACGAAAAATGTGCAGCAGTAAATTTTTTGAACGGAACTAATCGTCTGAATTGTGCATTATATTTTATTTATTACACCTATCTACAATTACATTGTTGAGTAATTCACAGATTCAGTGGATCTTTATAGTGTTTTACTTTAGTGTTTGGTTGAGTTTGGTTGTTTGTTTGTTATGGGTTTTATTTTATTCTTTTTGGCACCTTTTTTATCCAATTTTCTACATTCTTTTTCTTTATAATTGATATTTTTGGAAATAATAGATTTTAATCTTTTATATATACAAAATTTAATTCAATTTTTAAAAAATATCTTTTTGGAATCATTCTTTTCTAAATAATATTTTAAAATGATAAAATATACAAAAATATTTATATTTTTAAAAATTAAAACTATTATTGAACTTAAATATTTTCTTAAAATATTTTTTTTACTTTATATACAGAGTCATCCAAATGCAAAATCTAGATTTATGTTTTATTAAAAAGAAACTATACACATGTTTCTCTATACAACACCCTATACACATGTTTCTTTTTAATAAAAAAACACAAATCTAAGCGTTACATTTGGATGACCTTATATTATTATGACATCTAAAATATTTTCTGTTTTATAACTTAATACACTGTACTCGAGTTAAGAAGATTGATTGTTGATCTATGTCATAACTTTGAATCCGACTTGAACATATGTCACCTTTCGCTAAGAAAGAGATTGTCTCGAACACTTTAGCTAAGGGAATAAACCCCAATATAAAAGTAGATAAAGCAGATATTGTATCTAGTCCTCAAAGGAAATAGGGGTTTGTGCATAACGTTAACAATCCTGTCAGAGTATGAAAAATCGTAGATGTTGTAAAATATTATAACTTGAAAAGGTTAACATTAAAATCATATCTAAACAACAACTTAAAAAATGTTTTATGTAAATTTACAAAACGTTTATTTTAATATTTAACACTTATTTAAAAAAAACTTTAATTTAGTTAAATTAAGAATTTTTGTATGAAAATTAAAATTTGTGGGTATACAGATTAAAAATTATTTTTGATTTTAAAACATGGTAATTTAAATGATTTGAAAGATAAGTATATTTTTTTAATTCCAAACAAAAATAATTTTATTTATACACAACAGCCAAAAAATATTGTTTTCAGAAAAAATCTTTTAATGGTTTAATTATTCAAATAATAGTTGTATATTATAATAAATAATTAAAATTTTAATCGTTCACTAAAGATAAAAATATTTGTGGATAATGAAAAATAAAATACTGAAATTTAATTTAACAGTACAATAAAACAAATTTCAAACACATCCTTCGTGACAACTTCTAAATAATATTGAATATATTCCAGCACAATATTCATACACATATAGTATTAAAAATAAACACGACATACACCATTTCCGCAATAACACTTTCAATGTGCAAAGTTGAAGAGTATGGCTCATCAAGAAGCGTGTTTGGGAAAAGGTCGGAAATCATTACATACATTGTTAGATATAACAGTGGATGTATGGTTATTACAGTATGATATATATTCAAGATGGTTTGGTTTCAAAAATGAATTAAATCAAATATATATTACGATTATTTATATAGATATTTATATTTGAAAAAATAATTATTGTAAAATCATTTTTTCAGTAAAATTTTGATAAAAAAATAATAATTCTAGTATAAAACTTTTTTAAGTTATGCTATCTAAATATATTTTTTGGAAAGATCATCTTACATAAAGAATCATTCTTTCGAATAACCATAAAATTTTATAAAAGTGTTCAATAATAATTTATTATTCACTTTATCTTTTGATGAGCATTTTAATATCCAATACTGCAACGAATAATCATCACAAAATGATAATAAAAATTTATTTTAATTTGTATTTAGATTCCTTATAATCGAATTGAATTGAAAATTATAAATAATTATCACTCAATAAATGATTAATATTTTTTATTTTATTTAATAAACGTTCAACATATGCATAAAAGAAATATTTCAAATTATGTTCGAATGTGTATGCAAATAACGAATGTCTAGACAGGAAGATATTTATATCTGTTATATTAATACATATTTAAACATGTTATTAACATATACACATATATGTTAATAAACTTTATCGTCGAACAAAATTACGTTGAAAAAATAATTGGAGATTAAGTAACTAATGTTTACAGTGTTCATAGCAAAAAAATCGATTTAGTTTCAAATAACGTTTGGCAAATTGTATTTGCTTGCATGTTTGTATTTAACATTAACACTGGTTTCGATATTTATATTTTCCATCGTACACAAGAGTTGGAGAGATACACGCTTGTATTATTTATAAAACAGTGGAAACAATTTCGGAATTCGCTCGGAGAGATTGGGAATATAATGAAATATTTCGATCTATATAACGAAACAGATAACCATTATACGTTACAAATATTAAAATGGAATGTCGAAAACACTTCTTAACTTGAATGTTTCATGAAACTTTTTTTTAAATTATCAATAACAAATATATACTTATAATTTAATATGTGCAAAATTAATCATATGTACGAATTTATGTTATTATATTTTTGAAAAAAAAATTAAATTAAAATTATATTTTTTGTAATACTGAAAATATGATGTACCTTAAAATTATATTTTTTGAATTCAAGTTACAAATATATATATAGAGTTTTCCAATAGAAATGTCAGAACTTTAACAGCTAGTAGCAGTCATGTTTAATTTTTTTTAAAACTCATTTTGACATTTTAACTCAGTATAGTTTGACAAATTATCATGGAACGTTTAACATTTTAACAACGCTTAAAATTGTAAAAAATTATTATAAAAATCAAAATTCGGTTCGTAAAACTTAATGTGCCTTACATGAAACACAATCGTCCAAATAAACGTGCCATTTATCGAATTATTAACAAATTTATAAATAATTTTACTCTATATGATACAGCAGTGTTTGTAAAACTAAAAAATTCAAGAAGTGAGGCCAATAGTGCTTCTGTTAGTGAAAATTTTATAATGAAGCTGGAGATCATGTTACACTAAATTGCGTTATTGAACTATGATTAATAATTTTTTTTCAAAAATGATTGAAAATGGTTTGCACGATACGTGGTTTCAACAGGACGGTACTACATGCCATACATCTACGGAAACAATAGACTTATTGGAACAAAAATTTTATAAATCCAATATTTTACAAAATGGGCCCATTAATTGATTATCAAGATCATGTAATTTAACATTATTAGATTATTTTCTGTGAGGTTATGTGAAATCATTGGTTTGCAATAAACCACAAACAACAGAAGTAATTAAAATCAATATTGAATGTGTAATTCATGAAATTAGACCACAATTATGTGAAAGAATGACTAAAAATTGAACTAAATTAATTTATTATATTAAAGGAAAACGTGGTGATTATATGAGTGAAATTGTGTTCCATCATTAATGCCATAAAAAATGTTTAAAAATATAAAAACATAAATAGTCAATTAATTAAATACTTTTTGTTTTATTTTCATTTAAACTTCTGAAGCCTTTATTGGAAAACTCTCTCTCTCTCTCTCTCTCTCTCTCTATATATATATATATATATATATATATATATATATATATATATATACATTTCTGTGTACATATGAATACAAATCATTTTAACTATGGATATAAATTTTATAAATAAATAATTCCACTTTGAAATATACACATTGCATTAAATATGCAAATAAGTTTATAAAATCCGTCCGTGTTCGCAACACTTGTTAATATATGGTATTTGTTAATTCCTATTTAAAATTAAATTCACTTGCACGCCGGGAAATCTCTCACGCCAGCCAAAAGTGTTAGTAAATTATTATACCTTCTTCATCAGATTGTAAACAAGATCGGTATTTGTATTACACAGCAAAGATAAAACAGAGTAGATTTGTATTTTCGAAAAAGCTTTATGTGCTGTTAACGTACATCGACTAAAAACCGGAACATACGAAATGTATATTTAGTAACACCTACGATAACATTTCAAATAAAATGTCTATATATGTAAACACGTTCGAAATTTAAATGTTATTGGAATTTAGTACAGTGTCAGTTATCAACAGACTGTAAAAAAAGGTGTGTCAAGTTACACGTGGCCGATCATGAAATCACAAATGAAATGGAGGGTGTTTTAAATAGGGGATGAAAAAGAAATTGTAAATATAAGTTAAGTGCAAATCAGTACAATCAAATTTATACATCAGATCTTTGTTTTAATAAACTGATTCAATACTCATACATACAAACAGATTTATTTACATGTATGTGTACATTTTTTTCAGCTTTCTATAATAAAAAATATTAAAAAAATTAATATTGTCAATAAAAAATCATATCTCAATTCAATTTTTTAAAATAATTATTTACTTTATAAAACATAATTCCACTCCTACATTTTTAATTTTAATGATATAAAATTTAAAAAATTACATAACAATTCAAACAATGAAAATAAACATTCTAAGAATCGAAAAATTATTAACATTTTTGTATAAAAAAATACCAATTAAAAAATGATAACAAAATAAACGAATTTCAATTTGTTAAAATATTTTAACTGAAATACAAAAGCTATTTAAAGAATGTCAATACAAGAAGATATTTAAATAATGAACAAACGATTGTGTATGAAAAAAGAAATGTTGATAGATAAATAAAATACACGATTGGCACCCTTCAAATTTGAAACGATCGAGACGACAACGTAAATGGAGATAGAAAGATAAGAATCTCGAACTGTCTGGGATTCGCTTCGAAGATAGAATCTGACAAGAGTGAATGGCAAGTGTTGGTAACACTCGTTCAATACAGATTTTAAAATTGATGAGATTAAAAACGTACATACATGTATATTATATATATATATATATATATATATAAACCAGAATAAATTAAAAAAATGATATAAAATGTTAATAAAAAATAGTCATGACTTTATAAAAAAATATAAAACCTCCTCACGAATCTTTATATACTAGAAAGTTTCTTAATCTGAACTAAATTTGGATAACCTTATTAAACATATTTTTGACCTACAATCTTATTTTAAAACTTTTATTATTTATCAACAAATAAAAAATCTACTTATAAAACTGACATTAAAATATTCATTAACAATTTATATAAATAAATTAAGCATAGATATGATAATTTTTAATAAAAAAATTATTTCTAATTTAAATACTATACTGGTTTTAAAAAATAACAATAAGATATTTTTTTAAAAATTAAAAGTTAATTGAAAAAAAGTTTTATGATAGATTTTTTTAATTACAAAATATTTATCTTTACAAAAATAATTTTGATATAATAATTTCTGTGATATAAAAATATAACAATGTAATATTTTTGAAATGTATTAATTTTTTCCAAACTTATGTTGAATCATCAGTTAAAACCAAATGCCATATATCTTTTATTCGCCATATTCGATTTTTCACTCGCAACGCACGAGTGCATCTAATGTCAATGTTCAGCTTCACTACATAACTGTAAATTTGTAAAGTGGTAATAAATTTATTCTGTGATAAAGTTCTTTATGACTAAATACATGCACACATGTATATACATATATATATATATATATATATATATATATGTGTGTGTGTGTGTGTGTGTGTGTGTGTGTGTATGTATGTGATATACAACATTATAAATATTAAAATACAGTATTACAATTTATTAATTTTTCTTGACTTCAGTTTAATTACCAAACTTACAACAATAACATATATTTAATGAGAATTTAATTTTATTATTATATGAGGAATGTTTTTTTTAATCATGATATAAATTGACATTGAAATCAATTTAAATTTATATCACGCTTAAAAAAACTGTTCTTTTTATGTAATTAAACATTTTATTTGGAATTTTATTATTTATCGAAATTAATAATAAATAGTGAATAAACAATTATAATTTGTAATTAAAGTTATTAAATTTTATATCTGAATTAAAATACAGATTTTTTATTTTCTCAAAATATATGTCTTAAATATTTAATTAATTCCTTAATAATATTCTCAAATTTAAGATATTATCAAATAGCAGAGCCAATGAAAAAAAAAGATATAGTTGTTAGATAAATTTTTGAATTTAAATGTACAGTATCTTCGAAATGATCTTAATATATGTTTTTGAATGAGAAATAAAAAGTTTACAGTTGAATATATCGTAAATAGCTTTCATTCGTTCGTCGAGTAAAAAGAAAAATATTCATTCATCTTATTCTAGTAGAAAACTACTTTTCGAATAGACAGATTTATGTGAAAATCTAAAAAAAGTCGACCACAACACCACGACTATATATAAATAGATATTAAAATTTAAATCCGTTAAAGACATTTCGTTTCGATAAAAATTGTTCATTTTTAACGAATGTTTGATTTATCTATTTGTTTACTTTCGCTGAGAATAATTGTAAAAATATGTTAAATAATGGTATTTCATCGACTGAAAATACTGTCGTTTGAAAATAAAATGTATAATACATAGACCTAATATAATTTACCAATAGCACCGTACATAACATCACATGAAGAATAACATAATCAAATAATTGTGTCGTTTGTCTTTTCCATTCGGCTGAACATTTCTCGTCGTTCTAATTTTATTATGGCTTCTTTGAACATTGACATTGTCCCCGTTTTTTCTGATGTGTCAGCTACATCGATATGATTTTATGCAGACAATTTCTAAGAACTTCTTATACTGTTTCATAATGTTTTATTAAATTAATAAAACGACGTATTTTCAATGTTTGGTTGACGAAAAATGAACGATGTTATTTTTTCATTTATATTAGACTCGCTTTTTCTCTACATACATACACATATTTTTAACTTATATATATATGATATATAATAGGAAACTTCTTCAGAAAGTCTTTAATTAAATTTTTTACAAGAATTATTAATTTTTGTATACGAATTTTGATTAAATTTTAATAGAAATCCTTTTTTATTTTATATAAAATTTCAATTATTTTAATTTAACTTGATTTGAAATAGATTTTTTTAAGTTTTTATATTTTTAAATTATTTTCACTTTATGAAAACTATAAGATATATTTTGGTTAATAATTTTTCAACTAATTTCGAAATTTTTATTGAAAAATTTTATATGGGTTCGATTATTAAATAAAATAATATGACATTTTCGATTAAAGTACTTAACTATAGACTGGCCTATATGAAATAGAAGGATAGTAAATAATAATAAATGATAGTAAGCAAGTAAATATACGAGGGTCGTTTGATAAGTATGGTAAAAAAGTAAGAAAAACTAAATTGAAAAATTTAATTAAATTAAAAAATAAATAAATTTACCATACTTCTCAAAGAACCCTCGTATGTCTAAATCATTCAGTTTCGTTTAGGCTACTTTAATAATTTTTGAATCGAATTCCATTTGATATTTTTAAATTACAAAATCGTTTTGTGTCGTAATAACAAACTCGCAAAAATATTATTAGTTTCTCAATAGCAATTTATATACAGTTAATAAAAATATAAAAATAATTTTAATTTAATAATGAAGATAACTGAAAAAAATATTTATGTTGATTTTAAATAACCTAATATAAAATTTATTTCATAAATCCTTTTATAATTAAAATCAAACTTTAAATAAATGAAATTAAAAAATTTCAATCAGTATAATTTTTCATATTTTTGAAATTTTAAATGAATTAAAAATAATTTTTAAGATATATATATATATATATATATATATATATATGTGTGTGTGTGTGTGTGTGTGTGTGTGTGTGTGTGTGTTTACATTAAATTACCTCTTGTTAATATAAAAATGTCACATTATAATTACCAATATATTTTAATCCAAAAATTATTGGAATTAATTCAATCAAAATAATTAAATACTTTAACATATTCATAATAATTTATTTTTTTTAAAAAAAAACGATTCAATATTATGTGACTCATCATCAATATTTATTTTTTTGATAAATCGCTCAACATAAATTTTATTTCTACATAAAATGTTTATTTTATATTTTTATTTAAATTATTTGAAATTGTTGATATATTTAAACTGTATAGAAAATATTCATTCATGAATATTACCCACATTTTCAACAAAAAAATACAACACACACACACATAAACACTTTTATATATATAATATATTTTTACATACTGACCCTTTGAAAGGCAAAGCTTGATAGGATTTAATAAATGAAATAAAAGCTCGTATAGAAAGAGACTTTTGATATGCACGTATTACATTTCTAATTAAACTCGATGATTTTCGTAATGAAAATCTGTTTTAATAGCACATAAAATATATTAGAGATTATACAACACATGTAATAAAACCTGTTTAATATTTATTCGAATGGACTCGATAATCACTGACCACGTGATTAAACTCATACACTCTGTTTATTAACCATTATTTACTCTTTGGAAGCCGGGAAGGCAGTGTAACTACAACCATACACCAAAGGATTAGCGGTCCCACCCCGAAAGTAAGCATTCATAAGGGTTGTGTCGGATCATGTGTTGTATCACATAACAAGCCTAGTATCTAAGTAAAGCCATACAAAGGTACATACTATATATGTCTCACGGTCTACATATAACACGGGTCATAGAATGCATGGTTATCTCGGTCGTTGCAAGAAATGATAAGGTACTCGTTACTATTATGTCGCGACGTTTATGTTGGTTATCTTGTATTATGGTATTCGTATACCAGCTAGATTATTATCGTACGACGGCGAGGAAAAAACGTGCAACGAAATGAACGTGTTATTTTTTTCCAGTGTCGTAAAAATAATATTTAATACTATACGAGTCTACATTTTGGGGAAAAAACGTAATTGCGGTCAACTAGGTTCATATAATTAATTTCAGCCGGAATTGGCAATAAATTTCAGTACAATTATCAAAATAAGAGGGTTAGTAATATCAATAGCTATGAACATGCTTATATTTTATAGTGAATTTAAAAAAAATCAACACAACTCTATTCTCTTCTATAGGGGTTTCCCATAAGCAGTTCAGAAGTTTAAATGGAAATAAAACAAAAAGTATTTAATTAATTAGTTATTTTTTTAATTTTCAAGCATATTCTATGACATTAATGATGGGATACAATTTCACTCATATGACCATCAAGACTTCACTTAACATAGTGCATTCGTTTAATCTAATTTCTAGTCACTCTTTTGCATAAACCAATGATTTCACATAACCTTACAAAAAATAATCCAATGGAGTTAGATCACATGATTTGGTGTCTAATTTATGAGTCCATTTTATAAAATAATGGACTTATACTTTTGTTTCAATAAGTCTTTTGAAAATTTTTCAGTTTCTAGGCATTGGTGAAGTGTTAAACGTTCTGTAATAATTTGTCAAACTATACTGAGTGGAAATATCAAAATGAACTTAAAAATATCAAACATGACTTCCACCAACTGTCAAAGTTTTAACATTCTTATTGGAAAACCCTATACATTCAATTATATTTAATTAAAAATTACAGAATTAATATTACAACTATTTTAAATTAAAAATTGACTAATTACATGAAAAATAATTAATGAGATAAAAATGAAACTTATTAACCCTTATCGGTCATATGTCACCTCTGACGTGACATTACAACTTTGCTCTGTCACGTGCAAGGTGACAAAACTGAACAAGTAACAACGTCCTTATTACTAAATGTACACACTGTATGTTTTTACAGTTGAATTCTTACTCGATAGCAGATAACACGTTTTATCATATTTCATCAATTATTTTACTTATATTATAATATTTTATTCCACTAAAAATGAATAAAGAAAACTATAGCAATATGGAAAGTAACAATGATAGTTGTATTGAAATATGTGAAAATTTTGAATATTCGGCAAGTAATTTTAATTCTTGTGATGAAAGAGACAGTGATACAAGTGTTATATTTCAGTCAAGGGAAAAAATTGATCCCTATTCAATATTCAAGTGAAGAGGAAAGCGAAATGAAAAGAGAAATTGTTCCTGATTGTGATGAAGATTGGATTGAAATCGACAGGGATGATAAAGACATTTAAAGTGTAAATATAAATATTTTTATGCACAAAACTATCTTTTTATATCAAGTAACCTTAATTACTCTTTTCTTACAATAAGCACTCAAATATATCTCCGACCTAGAGGAAAGTTAAGTACAAAATGCTAATGTCCGATAAGGGTTAATATTCTCTAATTTAACACGTTCGCGGACCTAAATGCTATAGCATTCATTTTCATTGTGATGCAGAATGACATCAATGCTATAGCATTCAAATTTTAAAGCCAATTATTACTCGTATTCTTTTCATTTTATATAATCTCAATTTTTTAATTACAATTTCATTTTTTTGATTAATTGTATATAACTATTAAAATGTAATATTCTGACTATTCTTACAAAATGTGTCTAATCGAATTTTGGATATCACAATTAATTTTTAAAAAATCGCCTATCTATTTTTGCAGCTCACTGAAATTTTTACTGTCCGCACGTGTTAATTTCTATAAAACAAGTTATTTTTTATTTTTTTAATTGATATTTTTTGTATTAAAATGATAATATCAAGAGAACACAATAATAAAATATCTAAAAATTATTAATAAGAATTTCAAATGTAAAGAGTGTTGATATATTGAAAAATTATTATTGTTATTTTTGTTATATATTTTTCAAGCTATTTGAAAGAGGTTTTATTATTTAAAAGCTTATAAATTAGGTTTTACAAAAGATACTAGTCTTGAAAAATAAAAATATTATTTGGTAGATGCAATATGTCAGATTTTTCTATAAAATATATTTTATTATTTTCGAAAATGACATTTGATGATTATAACAGAGCTTAACTTCCATATAAAGTTATATTTTATATACAACGTTGTCACATTTTTAATTTCGTTCTTCGAAAACACGAAAATATCAATCGACATTAATCAACTTGATTTCATTGGCTAGCATTAACGGGTATATCTATGTTTTTGTACACGTAAACTTAAGAGCATGAAACATGTCTTCTTATTAACACAAACTTGCCGCCTTGGTCTCAGAATAAGTTCAGAAGTCACACCTTCATATCATTTCCACTATGTCACGCACTCTAATCAATTATTACCAACAAACATTTGTAATAGCACGTTCGTACGAGCAAGAGCTCACAATTCACTTCTTGTAGATCTCTCTCGTGTTCAACGTGCACGACGCATCTGTATAGACGTTTGGCCCGCACGGAATTATCTTCGCCGCTAAGGGTTGACGAAGAGTCAAGAGAGCTTTTTACACACGACTCGTCCTTTGATAAGGACTTGACTAATTTTGCCTCTTAACTCATCTGACGTATCTCTAGGCAGTTCTACTACTACTTGTGTTACACGTACACTGTGTGTTTCAGTTCTTCATATTGTAATGTTGATTTTGATGAATTGATACGAATTTAGCAACCTTTCATAAATGCTATTAACACTGTTTTAAACGTCATATCATGTACCATTATTCTTTTGATGTTTTATTTAAATAACTACGAGACGATGAATGTTATATTATGTTCTAAATTTTCATTAAAATTTTACAAATGTTGAGGTATTTATCATTCGTTTACAGTCGGTTTTGTTACACAAAAATGTAAATCATTTTAATATCACGATTTAGGTGAAACGGATTTGTTTTAAATAAAACCATTATTCGTTTTGATCACAACAACCACTAAATTAATATTTATGCGTTTGTCAATAAGTTACAATTTGTTATATTCAACTCTAATTTTAATATTTTCATATTATAGTTAATAAAAAAGTAGTAACAGTGAATAGTGTGACATCAAATATCAGATAAACATTTTCATGTACATTTGTATATATTTACAATAACTCATCATTGTTTAATTGAAATATATATTCCATTTACAATACTGGAAATAATTCAAACAAAATAATATTTTAATTAAAATTGTTATAAAAAAATTAATTGAATATAATCTCTAAAATTTATGAAATAAATTATTAGAGAAACCAATTA
Source organism: Neoneuromus ignobilis (assembly GCA_029203775.1). Taxonomy (NCBI): domain Eukaryota; kingdom Metazoa; phylum Arthropoda; class Insecta; order Megaloptera; family Corydalidae; genus Neoneuromus; species Neoneuromus ignobilis. The sequence continues at coordinate 10,299,654 of CP092091.1, read as the reverse complement.
TATAATTTTTCATATTAAACACATTTATTTTTTTTAGAAAAAAGACTTTAGTTGTTTTATGTTTAATTTTAAAATTTTTTTGTAATTCTTTAATTAATAATGATTTATTAAAAATTCTTGAAAAATAAATTTGACCAGCTTTAAAAATTAAAAATTAAACATTTTACTAAATTCAATTATTTCAATATTTTTTATTGTGTTTAAATTAAATATATATATTTATTTTAACAAAAAAAATATTACTTTTTTTGTATTCATTATTTATAAAAATTGAATATTTTTTACTAATTATTAAATATATATTAGGTTGGCAAATATCTCCCTTCCGCCTTCTGGTCTTTTAAATTTCGCAGCTATGTACAAAAAAAAAAAAAAAAGCGGAAGGGAGATACTTGCCAACCTAATATATATAATTATTTTCTTTTGCAAAAATAGAATTCATTAAATAATTTTCCAAAATAAAATTAGAAATTTTCAAATATTAATATGCAATTAAAAATGTGATATATTAAAGTTGTATGAAGCTGTTCATAATAGACAGTTATTTAAAAACGTACAAGAATATTGGAAAATAAACAGGTATTGCCTATAAATATTTGATGTATTTATCGAACATCTCCTTTGAACATAAACGAATACAAGTCAACTGTTAAATCGCTTTTTAAAAATTCATAAACGCTATAGACAAACTACATTGATATCACATATAATATTTATCTATTTGTTCCGGAAATTGTTAATTTACGTTGTCAGTTATCAACTATAGAAAAAAGCGCCTTTTTTCGTGCAAGTATGTGTCCAACGTTATATCCTGCTTATGTGTCACGCGCCATTTTATTATTAAATGGGTATACTGACACGTAGCTGTCTTGGAAACAACAAACATATCCGATACATTTTTCATGAAAAACAATCTGAAGTTTCTTACTACCACGTGCACGGCTCTCTCTCGAACGCGCACGGACGAAAATCGTGGATTTTTTTTCATTAGTCGATTTGCGAAACATTATTATCGGATTGCTAATGACCGAAATTATTCAGCAAGAGAACGACCCGATACCTGTTCAAATATTTACCATGCAGTTTGTCTCGCTCGGAACAATTTTTTTATACATTATTTCGTATAGTATCTCCGAAAGCTGCTACATAGTAGCAGCCACTTTTCGTTTTCCTTCTTTCTTATGTATGGCAACAGATGTGAACAGTAGCGCACGTCCTACGATAAAACTTAGACAAAAATATATTTTTCACTTTTTTATTAAAATACATAACGCGATTGTGTTTCTTACACAAGTAATATCCCGGAATGATTTTTATTATTTTTATGGCCTACATATTACGATTTTTCAAATGCTATGCCGTTTTATAAAACTGTTATTGCGATATGAATTTTGTAATGTATCATGTAATCCGTTCTGAAATTTAATAATGTTCGCTCGTTCCATTAAACAAAATCAACACGTATATGTAAATTTGCTTTAAATAATAATTATGTGTAAATCGTTTTATTTACTGTCGTTTAACTCGAATCATTGTTAATAAATTTTTCAATTATTTTCTTTACGTTTTTATTTGTAAATCGTTTTATTTATTTATCTCGAATTACAGTACCAATAACTGCTGATTATCTCAAATGCATATATGCGAGTTAATATAAATGACAACGATAAATTATTTACATTTATTTTCATTTTTAAAAAAATACCAACTTAATAATCTGTTTTTAAACAATTTATATTTTTTATTAAACTTTATAAATGAATGTTTTAATCTTCAATAATTTATTAAATATTTTAATTATTTAAACGAATTTAAAAATTACGATCTGAAAATACTTAATGTATATAATAACTAATTTTTACTGAATAATTTAAATTACAACTTAGACATACTAACAGTCTAAATTAATATCTATTCAAACACAACCAGATTTATTCAATATCAATAACATTTTTTTTCCTTTAAAAATACTACATTTAAATGCAATTTGAAATTTATTTAAGTAAAATATATTAATAACTGAAGTATTTTGACATTAATTACACAAAAATAGCAGTTAATAAAGTTAATAACGAGTAATCATTTATAACCTCACATTTTTATTCACCAAATTATTCAAAATATGGAAATTAACGATTTAAAATTGTTGTTATATAATTTAAATTTCTTTACTAAACTAGATTATAAAATTTTTGGAAATAATTTGTTATTATACATTGTAAAATTTATAAGAAAGATTAACTTAAATAACATTAATTAATTTTTTTTATCAATTTAATACAATTATAAATACATATCTATATGTCATTCTATTTTCGATGAAAAAACATAAATATATACATGATGATAAATTCATTTATTGATTTACCTTTAATACGAGTAAATTAAATGCACTGTATATGTTCTTATTTCATTGTATACGAAGTATTATCAAAAATTCAAAATACCCAAAAGCTATTTAATTTTATTTAACATATAATTGATGTTTACGCGAGTATTCGTATAGAATGTTGTCGAAAAGACAAGAAAATACAAACATACAAATATAAGTATCAAATATTACATCAATTACAATTTTGAATTAAATTAAATAGCTTCAAGGTATCAGCAATTTTTGATGATATGAATATATATGACGTTTTTCTATTTATATACATTTATATCGACTTGCAGTATAAACACTCACATTTCTCTCTCTCTCTCCATATATATATATATATATATATATATATATATATATATATATATATATATATATATATATATATATAGGTTGGCAAATATCTCCCTTCCGCCTTCTGGTCTTTTGAATTTCGCAGCTATGTACAAAAAAAAAAAAAAAAAAAAAAAAAAAAAAAGCGGAAGGGAGATACTTGCCAACCTAATATATATATATATATATATATATATATATATATATAAATACCTAAGGTTTATATTTTATAACAATATAAAGTTGTAAATAATAAAATCAATAAAAGTAAAAGATATGATAATTTTTCAAAGTCATGCTTTCACTTTTAATTTTTTTAATCGATAATAAATTATTTTTCCAACATATTTATCACAATCTATCATTTTTTAGGACCTTATATATAATAAAAAGTATAACACCTTTTTATAAAATGTACATTTTGAAAAATTTTGTTGAAAGAAAAATGTTATTTCAATATTATATTAATTTAAAAATTTACATATACCTGCATTAAATCATAATTTTATAAATATATATAGTCATTCAATTGTGATGTCTAGATTTCTGTTTTTTAAAAAAAAATTGTTTGGGGAAACATGTGTATAATTTTTTTTAATAAAACACAAATCTAGACGTCACATTTGGATAATCCAATACAAAAAATTAATTCGAGGTAAATTATTATAAAAGTTATATATATATATATATATATATATATATATATATAAAGAGAGAGAGAGAGAGAGAGATATACATGTGTATGTATAAAATTTGAAAAAAAAATTGAAATTTATAAATCGAATTAAGTTTAAATGGAACAAAAAGTAAATCACCCATAGACAAAAAATGATTTTAAACCAAAAGATATAAAAAAGTCTAGGAACAGAACTATGGATAGATGGTCGTATTTTTAAATATGTCAAATTCCATTTCGTCTAATGACAAAAAACTATTATTTAATAATCAAATTGAAAATTATATTTTTTAACAAACTTTTTTCAGGTGTATTAAATTTCGATTCAGTGAAAAGAATTCGTTTAAAGATTAAAATAAAATCACAACAACGACTACAGAAAAATATAAATTCAGCATTTCGTTCTACTGACGAAAAGATCTTGTATTTAAAATTTAGAGTTCAAAAAAGACAATGCTACGTCGACAATCCATAGTCAATGAATAAATAACATATATATATATATATATATATATATATATATATATATATATATATACAAATGTACGCCACTGCTGACTAGATAAAAACTTTAATAATACGAATAAATGGGGGATGTGTCACGTACTGTGTGGAAATAAACTACCATCTTGAAGCCTGCGCTGCTTAACACGAATTCGTACACGCGCTTCCACGTTTAGAAGTCGAATTTTCATCTACATGTTTCAATGAAACTGAGATGCCATGTTAACATATTAGAGTTTACAAATACAGCTCTCTTTTATTACTTTTGTACTACATAAAAGTTATGCATTTAAACATAAATATCATATATATATATATATATATATATATATATATATATATATATATATATATATATACATATATACATATGTATATATAATATTTAATATGTATTCACACATTTTCTCCATGTACATTATCAAATATTTCTTAATATATGGTTGTTTCAAAACGACACAACCCAAATGTTACACATGAGAATTGTTGATAGTAAAAAGAAAATATTTGAAAATGTTCAACGAGACCCACAGGCATGCTTTTCTGCAATATATATATATATATATATATATATATATATATATATATATATATATACGTACGCACTGTAAATTATTAAAACGAAAGACCATTTTATCCGAAATCGACTTCAAAGAATATATGTATTTTTCAACTCGATAAGTAAAGCAATATTTAACTCTTCTCCTTTTCCTGTAATCAGTTTAAAACGTACGGAAATAAATGTGTTTTTGTTCAAAAGCATATTTTTTTTCTGTTTTACTAGAAATATTTTAAACTGTATAAAAACAGTTTTTTTTCATTTCATTTCATAGGATTTTATTTATTTCCTGATAATTAATATATTATATATTTCATTTAACTTTATTTTATTTATATATATATATATATATATATATATATATATATATATATATTGGAAAAGTATCTCCCTTCCGCTTTTTTTTTTTTTTTTTTGTACATAGCTGCGAAATTCAAAAGACCAGAAGGCGGAAGGGAGATATTTGCCAACCTAATATTTATATATATATAAAAGAATAAACAAATTCATTTATACATTGAAATTACATGGCCTCGAGATATGATTTATATAGGGTTTTCCAATAAAAATGTCAAAACTTTAACAGCTGGTGGTAACCATGTTTGAATTTTTTTTAAGTTTGGAAAATTATCGAGGAACTTTTGACATTTCAATAACGTTTAAAAATTATAAAAAGTTATTATAAAAATCAATGTTCGGTTTATGAAACTTATTGTGCGATTCATGAAAATTGCGATTAATATTGAATAAAGAAAATTGCAGAATTTAGAGTGAAATCAATCCACAAGTCATCGAACAAAGATCACTGCATCCATAAAAAATAACTGTCTGGTGGTGTTATCTGACCATATTTTTTTTCAAAATGAAACTGGAAATCACGGTATAGTAAATAGAGTGCGTTATCGAACCATGAATAATGATTTTTTTTTCTAAAAATGGTTTGCACGATATGTGGTTTCAACAGAATGGTGCTATGTACCATATTATAGACTTATTGAAACAAAAGTTTGATGAGTCCATTATTTTACGAAATGAACCCATCAATTGGCCACCAAGATTATGCGATCTAACTCCATTAAATTATTTTTTGTGGGGTTATGTGAAACGATTGGTTTATGCTGATAAATCACAAACAACAAAAGATTCATGAAACAGAATTTATGAAATTGGACCACAGTTATGTGAAAGAGTGACTAAAAATTGGACTAAATAAATACAGTATGTCAAGAAGAATCGTGGTGGTCTTATGAGTGAAATTGTATTTCATCATTAATGGCATAGAATATTCTTTAAAATAAAAAAATTAAATAACTAATAATTAAATTACTTTTTGTTGTATTTCCATTTAAACTTCTGAAATGATTATTGGAAAACCCTATACGAATGATATTTTAAATGTGTTTGATTATTGAAATTGAAAATTAATTTTAATTCTAAAAATTGTTAGTTCTGACGCAGTTCAACAATTAAAAATAAGTTATTATTTTCTTTCGACTTTTTAAAAATAAATAATATTTCATTTATAATAAATAAATAGCAATCATCATGTTGTTATTCTAAATTACTTGCATTAAGTAAAATACTATTTCAGTTTTGTTAATCCGTTTTACAATATAACACGTTTCTACCCTTTGTGTAGTATAAAAACGTACAAACGTCTGCAACACTATAAAATTTTCTCACGAAATATATATATATATATATATATATATATATATATATATATATATATATGTATATAATATGTGTATATGAATGTATATAAAGTGTAAAAGAAAATTACATAGTTCAGTCTTAACATGTCCTGGATCTCTTTTAAAGCTCTCGTTGCGCAATGGAGCCGCACGTAGTAACATATTTTTGCTGAATTGTATATTCATACATGGTAGACGTCATCTAAGCAGTGCGTCGTTCTTCGTGAATTATTAGGTGAAAATTTTCACGAAAAATAATGTGACGTTTTGAAATGTATCTTAGCGAAGAACACTGGTGGAATAAATGTCGCGGTTGTACTTAAACGGAACAGTGAAAATATCGACTGAAAATTCGTGTGAAATATTTTACGACATTCGTGAGAAATTTTGTAACGTATATATATATATATATATATATATATATATATATATATATATATATATTGTGGAAATATTTTTTTGAAAATTAATTAAATAAAACAATATTATTACGATAACTTTGTATAACCTTAAAATATTACAACTAATATTACATCTTTTGGAACATATTTTCAGAAAAAAAAATATTACTAAACAATATAAGCATACATAATTTTTCTGAGAAAATTTTTAATCCTTTTTGAATTAGTAATTTCACATAATTATAATTAGAAGAAAAAATTACTACCTAATTGTTTTCATAAAATAATAGGCTATTAATAAACAATATTAAAATAATTACAAATTTTGATATTTATCAAAAAATATTAAAATTCTTTTTCAACTACTAAATATAATATTTCATATTATTAAATAAGAAAATCGACAAATAAAAAAGTACTTAAAACGAAACAATATATGACATATATTTTAAAAAATAATAAAAATATTTTTATTAAAATAGAAAAATATTTATTTCTGATGATTTATAATAAAAATTGAACAAAATCTTTGTGTAAAAATTTTTATAACAAAAAATATCGATGATAATTGAGATTAATTAATAGATTAGAGAAAAATATTAGTTTGAAATTTTTAAAAAATCAATTTCAAGTCCTGATTTATAATCAATAAAACATTATTTAGTTTTTAATGGAAAATATTATCTTCCTCAAAATAATATTCGATTATAATAGTATTGAATTACATACCAATATCTGAAGAACCACCCCATGTTCCCTGCTGAGCCTGTCGTGCCAATTTCGTAATAGCATCCACATAAAGACGGGATGCTGCTGCAGCTCCTGTAATTGAAAATCACACATTATCAAGAGTATAATTGTTGTTTTAATGAACAAATATAAACCAATTTCATATAATTTACAATATATATAACTGAAATTATTTTCTATGATGTACACATTCATTTAATTTCATTTTATTCTTAGATATAAATTTTTTATTTATTTTTCTTGACATAAAATATATTTCATACAGTTTTAGTTTTTTTTCTTTAGAAAACTATATGAGAATTAATTATATCTGCAGAGATTTTTAAAATACACTAAAAAATTTATACTGCTTGTAGATAAATATTTAAAATTTATGATCAAACTTTGTTTTCTTATTTTTACTATATTCGCATATATATATATCTAAAATAAGGAAAAAAACACAATACACGGTATCGAAGAAAAATATTATTACGATTTACTATTGTATTTATGAGGTAACAGTATTGCAAGACGATGTGTTATAAGAACATATATGTTTTTCTCTTCATATCATAACATACATGAGTTGCTTTAACAATAACTTTTACAATTTTTATTTCTGCACATGTCATATTTTGCTGCATATGCTGATATAACCGTGTAGCGAGAAAAGCTGAACGTTATATTTTCTCCTACTACAATTGTACATACGTATAACTAGATTTGTACGTGTATATTTTATATATATATATAATGTTTTTTAAGCATGATAGAACTTTTGATAGGGATTCAATTTGAAGTTCTATCACGTTTAAAACACCTATCAATATTATATAACACGATTATTATTGAACATATTTATAAAGTAATACATTATTTATTTGATTACACTTTCTTTCAAATAAATGAAAAACAATATAATGGAAAGTCACTTTAAAAATTAAAATAATTCTTTCTTTGATTAAATACTTATTTCAACTACTTTTTTCATTTTTTATTATTTCAAATTATTGCTTTCTTTTAGGTAAATATAAGACTGATCAAATGAAATTGAAGAATTTATACATCATTTACTATCCTTCTGTCTCATTTAAGCCACCCTGTAGAATAAAAACTATTAATTTATTTATTTAAAAAATAATATCTAAAATGAATTTCATAAAACCTAAGAAAATTACAATTTTCGAAAATTTTTTCAAAATTTCATTTATGTGATATTATTTTCACTTTATTCAATTAAATTTGTATTTTTATTATATATATTTTTTAATTTTTTTAAATAACAATCTAAAGAGATATTTGAATTAAAATTATTATTGTATTTTTATGAGTTTTATAAAATCTAAAGAAATTACAATTTTCTAATATTTCATTTATTTGATATTATTTACATTCGATTCAATTAAATTTATGTTTTTAAATTTTGTATTTTCCTAAAATATTTTTTTTTAAAAATAGCAATTTAAAGGGATATTTCAATCAAAATTACTATTGTATGTTTTATGAATTTAATAATACCTAAAAAAATTACAATTTTCAAATAATTTTTCTAAATTTCATTTATTTTGATATTATTTTCATTTGATTCAATTAAAATTATTCTTTTATTATATATTTCCTTATATTTCTTTGAAAGAAAATTCAAAGGAGATTTTAATCGAAATTATCATTGTATTATTTTATTCAATTGTTAGTTATATATTCCTTGGGTCTATAATAAATTAAAAAATATATTAAATATAAAAAATGAATAAGTTTAATAATGATTTTTTCTAATATTTATTTTTCCTAATACTACAATTTTCAATTTTATATATATATATATATATATATATATATATATATATATATATATATCATACACTAAACATAAAAAAATAATTAAAATATAAAATTAAATTGTAAAATTACAAAAATACAGTTAAAAGTTCCATCTGATATGAAATGCTTTTTATTTAAATATTTCCAAATCATTTTTATATACATTTTTTTTAAAAAAAATAAATTATAATTATAACCTATAATTTTAAATTAAGTATTTGATTTTATTGCCTCTAAATATATTAAAATTTGACAATTAAATTTAAAATTATGATGTGAATTTAAAAAACACTTAATTAGAAAAAAATAACAATGACATATTATATTACGAAATAATAATATATAAAATATTTACAACTATTTCCATTAAAGAAATATTATTTATTTTCACAAAAAACAGTACTTATTTCATAAATTATACTAAATATTACATCCTCTTGCTGAATACAACAGTGCAATGTAGAACGTCTGTATTTCTTGTAAAGCTTTGTAAGTACGTGGACACTTAGAGAATTTATTACTAGCTCGGTTGAATTAATAGAACCGAAAACAAATACAGCTTACTATGAATCACCTAATGTCTTCAACAAATGGGAACGAGTTCGAATGTTCACTAGTGAAACGTGTGTATTAATAATAAATATAACACGATTTTTTTTTATTAATTTTCAACGACGTTCATCGTTCTTCTTTTCAATTCAATTATAATCTTAATTGATGATATTTGCTTTAGCTACAATGTAATAGATAATCATAGTAACTCACATGAAAGATAAATACATCATTTATAACTAATGTTATTTAAACCTAATTAGTAAGTTTAGTCTATATTTTTTTTAACCATTCTTCATGGAATTACACTCGATAACATTTATTATAGAGTAATTTATCTTAAAAATAAAATAATTTTCATGTTTAAACAAATATTTGTAGATATTACGTTGCAACGGCATTAATCTCATCTACCTTGAAAATTACGTTTTTGATATATAATTTTTGAAAAATGCAATGTATTTTTTATTTATTAGCAAATTCGTAATATTAAAATTTTATTAATAAATTATTATTTCCATTTAATAATAAATAATAAACATATATATGTGATACTTTTTTAAAAAAATAAAATATAGATAAATACTTTGAATAGACTTTCTTGAACTATTGTTAGAATGACAAAATATCAAAACGTTAAAACATTGCTACTATGCCATTGAGTGCATTAGAACGAAACCAACGTCTATTCCCTAATACACTGGCCCTATAGAATAAATAATGACCATTAGATTCACATATTTCGAAAAAAAATTTTTTGGCCAAAAACACAAAAAACGCAAAGGGTATGACCTTAAATTTTTAACGAAAAATTTCAAAATTTTTTTCGGTTTTTTTTTATACTAAGACGTTAATATCAGTTCGTAGATAAGCGTTTAAGTATTATAAATCAACGTCGACGCCTACAACGCTCGTAAACGGGCCTTGAAGTTTGAAATCGAATGATCATCAAAATGTCAAAACTAAAAAAATGTTGCTGCTATGACACTGAGCGAATTACATCAAAACCAACATCTAATAGCTAATACACTAGCCTTATAGAATAAAATACATCCATAAGATTTGATGATTTAAAGAAAAATTTTTTGGCCAAAAACACAAAAAACACAAAGGGTATGACCTTAAATTTTTTACAAAAAATTTAATTTTTTTTTTTTGAAATTTTTTGATACTGACGCGTTGTTATCAGTTCGTAGATATGTGTATGAGTGTTAGATATCGACGTCAATGCCTACGACACTCATAAACGAGCTTTGAAATTTTTATATTGGTTGATCGGAAAAATGTCAAAATTTTTAAACGTTATTACTAAAACACCGAAAGAATTAGATCGAAACCAACATCTAATCATTAATACACTGACATTATATAATAGAATACAGTCATTAAATTTACTGATTTCGAAAAAAAAATTTTGGCCAAAATCACAAAAAACGCAAAGGGTATGACCTTAAATTTTTGACGAAAAATTTCAAAATTTTTTTCGGATTTTTTTTAATACCAACGCTTTACTATCAGTTCGTAAATAAGCGTTTAAGTATTAGAAATCAACATCGACGCCTACAACGCTCGTAAACGGACCTTGAAGTTTGAAATCGAATGATCATCAAAATGTCAAAACTTAAAAAACGTTGCTACTATGACACTGAGCGAATTAGATCAAAACCAACGTCTAATAGCTAATACACTAGCCTTATAGAATAAAATACCACCATAAGATTTGATGATTTCAAAAAAAAAATTTTTGGCCAAAAACACAAAAAACACAAAGGGTATGACCTTAAATTTTTATCGAAAAATTTCAAGAAAGATTTTATCAAATTTTTGATACAGACCCGTTGTTATTGGTTAGTAGATACGCGTATGAATATTAAAAATCAACTCCGACGCCTACAATGCTTGTAAATGGACTTTGAAGTTCAGCATCAGCCGGTGAGTAAAACGTCAAAATATCAAAATACCTCTACTACGTCGTTAATCGCGTTAGGTCGAAATCGACGCTTAATCATTGATACACCAGTCCTATAAAATTACCGTTAATAGTAAAAAAAAAATTGACTAAAAAACACAAACCGTTATTAACCCTTTCGTTACTAAAATGACTACTCATCCGTAAATATTTTGTATTAGTCAATGGACTCATTTGTTCCATACAACAACAGCATATTATCAGACAAGTCTACCATAGTCAAAGGGTTAATCTTTAATCGTGATAAATAGTTATTAGAAATTAAAATTCTAAATAAATCTAATATACTGATGAATAATGTACAAACTCCTCAATTTATTTTAATCATTTTTAAAAATTGTCAAAAATCACAGTTTATGAAACATTTGAGAAAATTCCGTTCTTTATCTCCCTCTTGCTCCTTGTCTCTCTCTCTCTCTCTCTCTCTCTCTATATATATATATATATATATATATATATATATATATATACACATGTATGTATTTTTACTTGATATATCATAGTCATTAAAGTACCTATTAAATTGTTGTGTGTAAAATCTGATTAATATTTGTCTTATAACGTGCATAGCAATTAGTAGAAAAAGTAGAAAATCAGAATTACGTGAAAATAATTAATCTCGTTGGCGAGGTGGTGGTTTGTCGCATTAGGCTAAACATGTGCCCCGTTTTCTGTACATCGCCGTGTACAGACTCGCACGTAAGTACACACCACATACCGTTGTGCTCGCGCACATCTTTCATTTGCAATTCAAATTTTATTTTCCAAATTCGCAAACTGTGTACGTCCTGCGTTAGTACAGCACGTGCAAATGAACGTAGTGCTCGTGTCATCTCTTTTCATTTTCTTCTCATGTACTATTAACATTCTCTAATGCCATTTTCGTTTTTGCACGAGCACACTATGTGGATAACAGGTACAGGAGCTAACGCCACAATAGTATAAGTTAAGTAGGTACACTTTTAACATTCGACGCAGTTTTGTAAATTAGATGTTTTCTTGTTGTCGTATAACTCTATACATAAGAATATCAAATGAGATGAGTCGAGGAAAACGAAACTATTTGAAAATATGAAAATTTTATGCTCATGAATATATTTCGAAATACGTTACATAGAATGAAGATATTAATATATGCACACAAATTTACTTTCCTTATTTAATTTAAATAATAATACTAGTAATGAAATGTTTGTTTTGGAATTACAACGAAATGTTTTAACACAAATGATTTACTCATCTTATTAAAAATATTCAACTGACAAAAACTATTAAATATTTATTTAATTTTTTTTAACAAAATGAGGCATTCAATTACATCTTCCAATTTCAACTATTTAATATATTAGGTTGGCAAGTATCTTCATCAATGTATTTCAAAAGACCAAATGAAGGCGGAAGGTTTATATTAACCTAATATTTCAATTATTTTTTTGACATCTTTAAATATCATCAGATAAATTTATGGTATTTAATAATTAAATGTTTTTTATAAAGTTATCATTTTTACGATATTTAATCAAATGCAATTTTTAAACGTTTAATAAATAATTTAATTAATTAAATTTCAAACATGAGAAGTCAGATATGTAATTACAAAAGATTTTCTTTATCAATCTGTCAAATCAGACATATATATATTTATTACACAAAAACATAAATAATTAAATAAGATCAAATAAAAAAAGTTTTAAAATGACTCGTAAACTCCAGAACTTGCTTCAGTTGAATAATATATTTAGCACCAATAATTTATTTCATAAAATTTGTACTTCAGTAATTCTCGAAAAAGTTCGGGAAAATTCGAAAACGAAATTTTTAAACCACATCAGAAAACATTTTTTTAAAATATATATATTTATATATATATATATATACATAGAGAGAGAGAGAGAGAGAGAGAGAGATAAAGAGGAATGTTTTTAATGCGTGATAAAAAATTAAATTAAATCCTTATTGAAAGTTATATCTAACCTAAAAATACAATTTTGTATGTATGTATGTGTATGTGTATATATATATATATATATATATATACATACATAAAATAAAATTCCAATTATTCAATTCATGATAAAATTCCTCCATTATCAATCGATTAACATACAATAAACAAATACGTCATAAAAAATCAACATATCAAAAAGAAAATTCGCCTGATGATGATTCCGAACCAAAATCTGATATTCAATAAATAAATATCATCTTGAAATGTGGCAATCACAAGAAAAAACATAAAAAATGAATAAACTAGACGAATAATAAAAAAATAAACACTCGGAATGATAATTATATATTAAAAATGAAACTAACTGTTTCAAATACTGTCTACAAATGCTTGTTCAAATGTATCTGTACAAAAGTGTTAAATAATGTTTCAATATGTGTTACCAATTGATTACATTTCGTTGGTTTAAAATTATTGAAATTTATGTAAATGTTATGAAACATAAAATGTTAGTTGTTTTAATGTATTATTGTAGCATTTAATGAAAACAATTTGAATTTGAATATGAATAATTAGTATAAACGTTATTATATTTACAATTTAAATAGATAAACAGCCTTGTTGCATTCATTATGAACATCCGTTTGAATTACATATAGTTTTCACAATTTTCTTGATATACACTAGTATCTAGTTAGATAAATATATGAATAATAGTGAATAACATTTAAAATATAATTTGAAATTGGTTTTACACAAGAAAAACATACATATTTAAAAAAAATATTTAAAAAGCATTTTCATATCATGTAAAATAATTTATATAAACAAATATATTCATGTATGAATAAATGTGTGTATGTTTATATAAAGTAAAAAGAATGAAAAAGAGAAATTGAGAATATGTGAGATCAATATTTTATAAGTTTTTTTTGCGTGTTCTACAGAAACGTACTTCTCTTATAAAAACGTCCAATAACATAGAACAATAAGGAAAATTGAATGTCACTGCTTAATATTAAGTAAGAACGCTTGTATAAAGAAGAGATGAGGATCAAAGTTCAACCGAACGGGAGCACAGAGATATTACTAGAGTTCGCGTTGTAATAACAGACGATGATGGTTTTATTTGCTGAAATTAAATCCCCACTTTTATTTTAGTCTTTGAAAAATTGCCAAACATGATTTGTTTCATTCGTCGGATTTTCTCTGTTTGATGTTCTGATTTGTGAATACAAATATATATATTATTTTCATTTTATATTTTTTTTATATAGATTATAAAAAGCATACTACAATATTTATAAATATTTTTATAAAAAAAATATTATATTTTTTACTCACAAATCAATAAAAGAAAAAATATTTAATATTTTCTCATACCCCACTATGTTTTATTTATTGTTATTTATTAATAATAAATAACAATGAATTGAAAGTACTTTAAAATTCATGAAATTGTCGACATAGTGCATATATCAGGTGTGTAAGTACAGGTATATCATCATTAACATTATGTAAGGGAAGTAAGTGTACAGGTACTAAAACTACTGTTATATTCCTGAACCCTAATCGTCTGTATCCCTTATGTCATCATTAAAACACCTCTAGGGACATCAATGATCATCTTGGGAAAATTATACAGAGAGTGAACTAGGGGAAATAAAATATTTAAGAAACGCTGAACTAGGGTATATCGGCGATAATACGAGAAATGTAAAAAGATAATAAACATAAATTTTCAACACCTGAACACAATTTAAAAATAAACATATTCACAACAGGGGTGAAATATACTTTCAACTAAAGTATAGTTTAAATAAAAGTATTAGAAATTATTAGTGAATATTTTTATGAAAATTTTCAATTACATTGAATTATAAAAAGACAGATAGAATGTTTGAAGAATTTCTAACAAAACTTTATTAAAAATAATTGATTTTTATTTAGATTTTTATTCTAATTATTTACCAAGTATATTTGTAATATTTTTTAAAAGATAATTTTTCACTTAATAACTTGATTACTTTTTGTGATACGATTTAATTTTAAAAATAATAATAATCATATTGATCCATGTTATTTTCAATTTAAATATGAATTTTATTATTCAAGTAAAATTATTTTTAATCATTGTTTATATCTCTCCCTTTTTAAATTTTAAATATTTTGAAACTGAATATTTTTATAAAAGTTATAAAAAATATTTAATTAGTCATTCTTTTTTGTGCAAAATTTTATTTACAAATTTGGTAATAAAAATATTTTCTTTTTTCTAATAATTAAATTGTATAGAAAATTATTTAAAAATATTAATATATTATAGTAAAAAAATATTTTTGTTATAAAATAATTTTTATTTTTTATACTTTGTCATCTTATATAGAGTGACCAAACTAAAAGGTTTAGATATTCATTTACTTGCTTGCTATCATTTAGTCTCATTTGGGCCACCCTATATTTTTAAATAATTGATATTTTTAAATATTGAATTTTTAAATAAGTGAATCATACACTCCAGAAATATAAGTTGTAAAAGTTTTTAAGAATCATTTATTATTTACTTTATCTTAATCTAATAAAATAAACAATAAATAATTATTGAATACGTTTATAAAATCATCCAATGCAAATAAGAGTCACTCATTTGAGTAAAGTAAATTAGAGACGATATCAAATCATTTCTAATCAACAACAAAAAATATTTATAAAAAAAGAATATAAGTATGTATAGGGTCATCCAAATGTGATGCCTAGATTTTATTCAAAATAGATTTGTATTTTATTTAAAATAAAGAAAAGAAAATACACATGTTTCCTTTTACATCACCCTATACGCATGTTTCTTTTTAATAAAACACAAATCTAGGCGTCATATTTGGATAACCCTATATATATTATATTTCCGATTTACCTTTATTTATAAAACATTAATTTAAATATTTTACTAAAAAAAGTCATAATAAATAATGAATGTCTTTATGTCAAAAAAAGTAAATAAAAAACGACAAACATAAAAACGATATTATACAAATTGTTAAGCACCACTCATCACATTCATTTTTATACATATGAAATTCAAAAAGTCACGAATGATCTATGAACGAAAGAAATCATCATCTCTCATGAATGAAAACAGTCGGAGACAATTATTAATATACTGTTTGAGGGACGCAGTTTTCTCATTTCGCGTTACAACAGCTGTAATTCGCTTCATGCGAAGCTGCCACTGACAGTTGTTCCATGATCTCCACCCCGGAGCGCCGACGACGGCCACGATGTCGGAGCTGTCTCGAACTGTTTGTGGAATGATAAGTATCTGAATTAGAATTTCGAATGAGAGGTGTCAGATTTGCAACGAACGTTGTACAGCAAACGCTATAATTGTTGCAATGGATATCGTGTTTGGGAATTTCACGATTACGAGCGTCAATAAATCTTTGTATGTGTATAGAATGAATTCGTTTTGGTTCAAGAGAGAAATTTCGAGAATTTAATGCAATGATAATAAAAATATTTTAAGATCATTGTTTGCGTTTTTCGAAAAAAAATAATATTAAATCTTCTTGAGTAAAATACATGATTATATATGAATTTACGTTCATACAAATTATACAGAAATATTAACAATTATTGATTATCTGAAATTTTATAAATATTAATAATCAATTAAATGATATAAAAATATCGATTTGGGAATTTTCAAATTCGAAACAGTAAAGTATAAAAAGTTTATAACTGAATGTATTTTTCATTGAATAATTGGAATTTTTAAATAAATGTACGATTGTCGAAACCTTTTGCCCTTAGTTGATTTACAATTTAGTCCCCTAACAGTAAAAATTTTTCGTGCCTGGTACCATGAATCGTTGCCATGGCAAATTGACAAATTGTTCATTCAATAAGTTATGCGTTATCGGTGCAACTGACCATAAGAAACATTTCATACCGGTGTTATGTACAATTCGTTAAATCAAATTGGAAAAAATACCATTATGTCACAACATTTGCAAAATCACTTAATAAACTAATACGGTTTATTTATGGATGAGTTTATGAGAAGAGCGTATTTCATCGACAATATAATTAGTTAATTAACCGAGACATAATTATATTTCACAGATGATCTAAATTATTAAAAAAATATATTTTATAAAACTAAAAACTTATATAAATATTTTATAAAAAAGTATCTTAAAATAATTTGAAAATTTATTTTGTACTATTCAAATATGTATCTCAATTTTCCACATTACATGTATTTTTTAAATGAAATTAAAATTGAAATACAGAAAATAACAAACAAAAAACCTTTTATAAAACTGCTATTTTTAATACTGTTTTTATCAATAATAAAATTGTATATATATATAAGAAAAAACTTTCTGTTTATATGAAAATATAATATTGAAACAAATTAATTTTTTCCACATATTTTTCTATACGTGGTTTTAAAAATCAATATCTGAATAATATTTTTTTTTAAATAAATTACAGTAATTTCATTATATTTTTATCAAAGAAATTTGATTCAATAAAGGATAAATAATTTTAATTATCAGTTTTAAAATCGAATTTTCATGTAATATAAAAATTGTAACAATAAAACTTTTCTTTAATAAAAATTAAATTTCATCATAAAAAACATTTTTGCCATACATATTTTGGTTAATAATTTAAGGCAATAAATGTATAAACTTTTATTATAATTTTTATTTGATTACAAGCTATTGATTTGATAAAATAATAACTATAGAAAAATTAATTTTATTTTTTTATTATTTTTCAAAAAAATAAATAACAATTTTTTTTTTAATCTTACTACTTTAATTTCCTTCAAATCATTTCTAATTACTTAATTCAATTCTCTATTATTTTCTTATATTTTCAATTCTTAAAATAATTTAAAAATTTATTTTATACGACAAACAATTTTTACTTCATTAAAGCTCTAAATTTGAAAAACATATTGAATATTTAACATCTTTTATAAAGAAAATCAATTATTAATACTACTCTACACTTTTTTTATTAAAAAAATAATAAACTTTTTTAAAGTTTTACATATCATCAGAAATTCAATATTGTACACTTTTTATAAACGAAAAGAGACGATATAAAAGAATCATATATACTAAAAGTTTATTCAATAGAATTAAAATAAAAAAAATGTAATATAGTTGAGTTTTTGTTGCAATAACTGATTTTTGATTAATAATTCATAAATTTAATTAAAAGTTGCTGAAAACGTCAATTCAGAATTCTTAGATTAAAATAAAAACGTAACTCCAATGAATACGAGCAAACTACACAATACACAAAAATACAAATCCTTTTTTTGAAAAATAGATCGTTCACACGAGAATTAACTAGGAAACAATGAAGTTAAACTTACTTTATTACAAAACAATGAAAGCTTTTACAATCGACGTAGATGAAACGAAAAAAAATGTTGCATTGTCCTTACGAATTTCTATTTTTTCACCCGACGCTCGGCTCGATGGTCAACAATAATCAAACACAAACGAGACAATGCACGTTTTGGGTGACTCCGATGATGGCAGCTACAAGCAAGGGGCGTACATGACAGTTTGATTGGGTTTTATGAACGAACAGCCTGTCACTGAATGCACGTACGCGGATGTAATAGTAGTCGGCGTAATGCGGCGGTAATGTTGTTTATACGCGAATAACATTTTAAATAAATGAACTTTTTCGTTTTAATTTAAAAGTGTTAATTAACAACGATGACGGATTTTTTAGCATCGTTGCTTGAATACAATTTAAACGTAGACACAAATACACGTACACATTTTAATGGGTGTGTGATTATAATGCACAAGGTTTATTTAGATACATACATACACACACACATACATACATACATACATACATATATATATATATATATATATATATATATATATACTTGTGTGTATATATAATTATTGAAAATCAATGCAAAATCTAATTATATACATTTTTAAAAGAACAAAAAACAATAACACCGGATGATAATTAAATCATGAAGAGCTATAATGCATTTCGTCACGTAAATGGCCTTAGGTTTTAATTTAATATAAATAAATATAATCATATTTGAAACGTAATTTTTGTGTTTATTGTTTTACTTATTTTCGTCTTAAAAAATAATGAAAAAATAGAATATGGTTTAAATAAAATCAATTTAAAAAATATCAGAATTTTTAATAAATATTTTTATATATCAACCAGAGGACTTCACCCTCTACTCGATTTGCTAGTCAATCCTCGAACTTGATTTATTTTAAAAATGTAAATAAGTTATGAAAAGTTAAACGTTTAGAAAAATGTATTAATGTTTCTGTGTAAACGATGTTTATTATACATTAGTGGTTTGATGTTCATTAAAATCTAATACCAATAAAACTAAAAAAAATGTCATAAAGTCTGCTTGAAATTCAATCTTTTTTAATTTTTTTGTTAATTTTAGTATGTCATAAAATTTGTACTTCGATAATTCTCAGAAAACTTCTAGAAAGTTCAAAAAGATTTTTTTCTATCTCTCCATATACGAGTGTCGTTTGATAAATATGGTAAAAAAGTAAGAAAAACTAAACTGAAAAATTCAATTAATTAATTAAATTAAACAATAAATAAATTTAGTATACTTATCAAACGACCCTTTTATAAAATTATTCAATCGCAAAATTAATGTCATTAATTTTCTCGCTACTGCAAAAGATTAAAAATTGAAATTGCGGAATGATGTGAAAATTTCAAAACACACATCACTCCACAATTACAATCCTTAATCTTTAAAGGTAATCATTTATAATCAGAGGACATTAATGACATAAATTTTATAATGGAACTATTTATATATTTAGAAAGAAATTTCATAAATTACTGGAATTATTTATAAAACGATTTTTATATAAATTAGATCTTACTATTTTAAATTTTGGAAATGTGTACGATTTTGCATTTTTGAAAATAAATAAATTATTCAAAACAACAATAATCAGATATCTATATAACATTTTTAATAATTTCATATTATCAGATCACATAAACGTCTATTACTTTTTAATTTTGATTTATCTGAAAAACTTTTCACAATTGAAACATTTTAAAAATTAAAACATATAAATTGAAGTTTTATGATTTCATAATTGAACTTATTTTAATAAAAAAAACTGTCCATAATCATTTAATTCCAAAAGATTAATTTATAAAATTTCATTAGTTTGTAAAAAAAAATTTCATTGATTATTTAAACAGTGATATATGATATAATTATTCTACTATGTCAAACTAACAGTTTTTTTTGTCTGAAAAAATAGGTATTCGTCAAGATTGATTGACGAATCCCCTGTACAAAAATCTCAATCAAAATAACTGGCAGGAGAATTCAATTTCACGCTTCACGTGTGACACTTAATGCGCAAATTGTCTTTGTTCAACTTGTCATTTTACAGTAACAGCGTATGGATTATTAGTTCAAATATCTAATGTACGTAACATTATTTTCTTTCGATACGAATATATTTTTTTTGGAAATGTATTTATATCTTCCTTAATAAAAGATAAATAAATAAAAATTTGAATTTATTCAATATCCATGTTTTCATTCTTTACAAAATAATGATATAACAATATATATATATATATATATATATATATATATATATATATATATATATATATATATAAACATTTTATATACTTATTCGTTCTTAAACATTTATTGAATACACTTGTAAATATATTTATAACAAATAATCTACTTGTAAGTTTATTGGAAACAGATACAAAATGTCGTTATTACATCCAATAAAATCTTTAAAAACACTCGTACGGATTCTCTTCGTTCTTTTTTAAAACTTGTAAATAAATCTGTACCTTTTTCAATACGAATCAAAACAAACAATATTTCTATATAAATAATACCTTAAGAGGTAGAATTGATTCGTAAAATAAATATTTTCAAGTTTCACAATAAAATTTTTCTCATATCAGTAAATAAATATGTATTTAAAGTTTATTTTTAGTACACGTACATACGAGGGTCGTTTGATAAGTATGGTAAATTTATTTATTGTTTAATTAAGTCAATTAATTAATTTGATTAAATTTTTCAATTTAGTTTTTCTTACTTTTTTACCATACTTATCAAACGACCCTCGTATATATTTTTTTAATTTATTTAAAAGATAAAATCTCTTAAACAATTTAGATTTAATTTAAATAAACTTTGATTCAAACACTATTTTATTATTAAGTATTGTTTGAATTAAATTTCATCTACAACAAAATATATGATTGAGAGACTTTCTAAAAAATATTGTCTATAAAATCTGGTACAGATTTTTGAATCTCATAAAGAATAAAATATATACTATTTAATTTGTATTTTTTTAAGGGACTTACAAATAATCACAAAATAATTTAATGAATATACAAATTATTGAATAAATATTTTTGATGGATTTTTATACAAAATATTTAAATAATTTGATAGATCGATTTTTTCATTTAATTTTGTTAAAATATGAACTTTTGTATATACAACAAAACAGCATACATCAGTCCACTGTTAACGAAAACCTCATTTAATGTTACTATTCACTGGTAGTTGGTTATACTCACCACGATGACCAGAAGGGCTGGTAATATTATATATATATATATATATATATATATATATATATATATATATATATATAAACATTTGTTAAATATCAAACAACGTTTAATTAAAATTTGAATTAGTCTATTTTGCAAAATATATAAAGTAACATACTTGAATGAAACTAAAATCGATAAAATAGAATTTGTATTCGAGCCTCTTATTAGCCAAATCGATTAAATCTACGAAACAAAAAATAAAAAAATTGATAAAATAGTATACTCGTACATTCTTTTTAAAAATTCGTTTTAAAATTTCTATTTAAATAAACATTATAAAATTTATAGAATTTTTTAATAAGCGATTCAGCAATTTAAATTGAAAGAAAAAAAACTATTTAATTAATTATTAATTTTTATTTTTAAGCATATTCTATATAATTGATAATTTGTTAAACTATACTAAGTTGAAATATTAAAATGAGGTTAAAAAAATTCAAACATGACTGCCACCAGTTATCAAAGTTCGTACATTCTTATTGGTAAACATATTTACATATTTTTAAATATTTTATAAAGTTTGTTACACCAAAATGTATATTTAATTTTTATTCCTAAAGTATTGAATCAATTCTAAAGAAAAAAAATAGGTACCTTAAATACTGAACTCTAATTCCACAAAAAATAAAAATCGATTATTTTTGTAATATTTTTTTTTAATTTATAGGAATATGAAATAACAAAAAAAATAATAATTGAAATTAGCTGTAATAATTTCTTAAAAAGTTTTAGAGAAAAAAAATTCTGTTACTGTTACAACTATTATTATTAGTATGGTTATATTTAAGTATTAATAAAATATGTGGGGCATAAACGAAAAGGTAAACAAAGTAGATTCAGTGCTTAATGTAATAAATGTATTTATTTTTTTTTGAAATTTTATTTTTTACAACAGTGCAACGATAAACAATTTATCGTTATTATCTAATATATTTTGTTACATTAAAAATTACTTAACTAAATTAGTATTAGTATTTGAATTGCATTATTGAAACGATTTTATTAAACAGTATGAAACGTCTAAAATAAATTTATTATTCCATGGTCAAATGAAATTTTATCATTTGATTGTGTTAAATCTAAATATTAAGGAAATGTATTTTAAATTTAAAAAATTAAGCATCAATCAAAAAATTTGGCACTCAAAAATATCAAAATTGGAGTTAATCACTTTGATCTGCGAACCATCCATTTAATATTACATTATTTGTCGAACACGTATTGAGACTGTAGTTTAAAATTCAATCCAGATAACATACACTACGCGTATGTAAAACATACATACACATCCATTTACACACACACACACACACACAAACAACGCACACGAGACTTCTGATATCTCTTATAATACAGTATAGTCGTTTCGTATAACGATTGTTGTTCCATATCGGCCCGGCCGTTCGTTCGCCGTTGTTGTTGTGTGTGTGATGCTGGGCGTCTGCCAAGACGAATTACTTATTCCGTTCTGTTCCCTCTCGCCTGCATGGATCTGCTGATGTCTACTATCATAAACAGGAACAGGGGTCGTACCGACGATTCGTATTCTGTTTTTGTACATAAACAACACGGAAAATGGTTTTATGATACAACCATGTACAACCATTCCCAAGATATATCGCCTCTTTTAAGATTTAAATCTGGTAGCGGGTACGAAAATAAATTTTCAAGTACGAGATTGAAATGAATAAACAACGTATGGCCGCTATATACAAATATAAACAAAATATACTCTAATCGAGGCAGGATTTTGAATGTAACCCAATTTCAATACATACATTTATTTGTACATATAAACATTTATATATATATGTATATATATATATATATATATATATATATATATATATATATATATATATGAGATTACAAAACAGGCATATCAATATAACCCAAATAATAAAAAAATAACTATCATATTAACCTGATTAAATAGTTCGTTTATCTATTGTATCTACTAAAAAATAAAACACACTTTTTAAAATTTTCTAATAAACATATTTAATTACATGAGTAACATTATTTGATAAAAATATAGTCTCACAAATGAATTTTGTAAATTCATTTATGAAAGTGAATAGCCATAGTTTCTAAACAACAAATAAAAAAAATTATAGTCTATAGACAATTTAAAAATTTACAAAGAACTGTTAGATTTTTTATGAATAATTTTGATTCTTTTTAAATTATCCAATTCTTCTTTATTCAAAATGTTTTCAAAATATAAAAATATATTATGATTCAAAATCGTAAAATTTAATAAATATGAAAAATGATTTAAAACACTTCACCCAGACAGTAAAAAAATATTTATAAATATTTAATCTGGCATTAAATGATGAAAAACAGTGACTATTCGTTTGGAAAATGTCAATCATTTTTAATCATATTTTTATAATAATATTTTATTCTATTTTCAAAATTGGGTTAAAAAGTAATTATATATATATATATATATATATATATATATATTGATTTTATTTTTTTAAAAAAATAGAACATTAATATCAACTGTCAATAAATATAAATTGGTTTTATTTAAAATATTAATTATTATTAAATAATAAAAAATATTTATTGCAATAAATGAAATAATAATGTTTTGAGTTTTAAAAATATTAAAATTTGTGTTGTGTTATAGAGTGATCCAAATGAGACTGAATGATACTGAAGAATAGTATATGATAGTAAGTAAATAAATGTATGTCTAAATTCTTCAGTCTCATTTCAACCACCCTATCTATCTATCTAATTATATATATATATATATATATATATATATATATATATATATATATATATATATATATACAGGTGTTTTTTAAAGCGTGGTAGAACATTAAATTGAATCCCTATATAAAGTTCTATTCAACCTAAAAAAAAACACTTTTTATATGTATATGTATATATATATATATATATATATATATATATATATATATATATAAATAAATAAATTTAAAATGTGTGAATGAATAGAGTAAAACTCATCTGTATCAAAACAAGTCACCGATGCATAGAGTAATATTGCATTCAAACAGCTGTGTATTTTCGCATGATAGTGTAATCATTCCTGTTTGCAGACAGTTAAAATTGCAATTACATACAAAACCATTTCTGCTACGGCATGTAAGCAATTCTAGCCCTGAATAAGAGTTATGTTACTGTTGCATTGTTGGACAGGGGTCACTTTACTATAAAGACATCTCTTCAATAAATATATCTTGTGTTCGATAAAAAGAGAAAAATATATTTATTCCATATTGACACGATAACGTTTTAATCCGAAATACTTTACACTTGATAGAACGACTATGTACTAATTAGAATTAATACAATTTTATATCTAAATGACAATGAAATAATCGAATCTGTTCTGTAACTTTTCATTCACGTAAAAAAAAGAAACGTTCTTAATTTCTAAAGACTGCTTTAATTTATCTTTGCTACTAGGAAAATGTGCTGCAGAAGCATTTCCAATGTACGTTGTGACCTTAATGGACATTTTGCTTGAAGTCAGGACAATTTACTAGTCGGTAGTTGAAAGCGTGGTACAAGTAAAATTACATGTTACGATCTTGTTTGTACTACTGCATAGGCGAGCTGGATTTTTGGCCAGAGTTTAATCTCATTGTTTCAACTTTAGTTACTGTTGTACGTGTAGTTTCAGTTGAAATAGTGTTGAGGTTACATTTAAATATATGATGTTAATGGTTGTTGAGAAGTATTCGCTAATGTTTATTAGTTCTTGTTACACAACAATTGAGATACACTCGAGCGAGATACAAATTAATCTCAAACGCGTTGACAAATATTAATTGTTTGTTACGAATATTATTTCACAACTATTTATAGTCTACCATATATGTGATATTATATAGTATCATTTATCAATTATTTTATATATAATTAAAAATTACAATTTTTAAGACAAGTTTTGAAAAATATTTAAAACCAAAACATATCCTTTATTTAATATAAAATATTTTTAATTAAAACAGAATTTTGTTGATTTCCTGTTCATAAAACTTATTAACAATTTCCCGGAAAGTCGAGATATTCAAATGTAAACATCTTATGAAAACAGGAAATTCCGATTTTAAAGCTTTCATCGTTATTTTAAACTACGTAACGAGCTAGCAACATACCTAATCTGAAAATCTGTAAAACGTAAATTAAAATGAAAACATTACTGTACATATTTATCATTCTCTTTAAATATTTCTCGTACGATTTTATTAAAACAAATACCTATAACAATCATCTATTTTGAGAGAATTAAAAAAAAAGTCTTCGAGTCATTTTTTAAATTCCACCCACCATATTATAAGCACTGACTTCCAGCATATTTCATCGTGCACAGATGTGTATAAAAATGACAGTGATCAATTTCAACACACTTTATAATAAATCAATACTCAACACGCCCTTTCGAATAGTAAAGACTGGTATTAATCTTCGAGTTTTGAAAGTTTTTACCTACATTTTCAGTCGTTGGAATAAAATAATATAAAAATTTTTTTTTAACATTTTCACTAAGTGCCATTAAACTATTAATGAAATTTGTAAACCCAGTTAGTTATAATAATTTTTTTTAATATATTTATACTTGCCAAGAAATTAAAATCTACCAATTAAAAAAAATATTTTTGAAATATTTTTTCAAATGAATATTAATTGTAATCAAGAAAAATTAACAGATGATAATGAACAAATAATACTATTTCTTGTTTTTTATAAATACATGAATTCGAGTTGTAGTCTTAATTTTCAAATATTGTCTGGAAAAAATATTTTTCAATTAACTTATCAATATATATATATATATATATATATATATATATATATATATATATAATGAAATTGTTAGCAAGGGAATAAAGTAAAAACTGCAGAATAAAGATCTTCGTATATGTGTGTATGTGGTGAAGGAAACGAGCAACTTTCCACCACACACCCGTTCCTCTATACGATTTCGGCCTACAATTCGTACTAATGCTGTTAAGGAAAGTTTGATTATTATTCGTTGTTCGTAGTTTTGTGTCACAACTTTACGAACAGTTATACGTTGTTATGTTCATGACTATGTTCGCGATTGTGGTTACAACAAATGATAATTTTTATCTCATCACGACAACAGAAGTTTCACAACAAAAGACAAGTACATTCGTAACTAACAAGAATAAACCCGAAATTTGATATAATTATTATATTATGTGCATATACTCTGCATTGAGAGAATTAAATAGATGTAGATGATAAAGATTTTCATTAATAACTTACTGGGTTAACGATATAATTATCCTTGTATCAGAAATTTAGTTCACTTTATCTTTTTTTGGAATTATATTGATAGAAAATTAAAATTTTAAAAATTAACCTTTCAATAATATTTTAAAAAATATAATTACAATTTCATTAAATTATTATATTTAAGTAAATAAGTACTTTTTTCAAAAATATATATCTATATTGAAAGTCTTTAATCATTGTTTGCCTGAATTAATGAACAAGGAATTTTGGAACTATCACCTCAATTCATTTTAAAATTAATAACACTACTTTTAATATTATTTTATTAATAAAAACAATTTCTACTATCATCAAATAATATCAAATACTAAATAAATGTTATATAGTTTATTTTATAAATAACTGCAGTTTATTAAGAAAAATGAGAAGAAATAATAATAGACAAATTCTGAGAAAAAATACTTTAAAAAAATATTGAACGCGTCATATATAACACGTCATATGAAACAAAATACGAACAAGGAAATGCAAGATAAAGAAAATCACTATATTGACGCCACATCGACAACGGATTGTTGACTGGTTTCATATGACCGTATGACAGGCATCCATTGTTGACAAATGGAACGCTATATTATTTTGTGATTTTCAATATTGTCCTCAAATATGACAGACACTAAGTGTAAAATTATATTTTTATCAAATATATATACTAAAGTACACATATATACTTATAACAATATATAAAATGACAAGTTTTAAACTCGTTTTGAATTCGTATTTATTATATAAACATTCTTCTTCTTTTCGAACTATAAGCATAAAATATTGAGCAGTTCTAGACTTAAATAGTAATTTAAATTGATTTTAGATTATTAATTATATTCTGGATCGTAAGAATTTTTTTTAATATCTCATTTGTAATTTTATTACAAAATTTATTTTCACAACATCAATTTATAATAATTTATCTTTCCAATACCGAAATTCATTTACCCTTGTATTTTTTTTTAAAATATACATATACAACTTAAAAAATATATTTTATATGAAATTAATAATAACCAACAAACAAAACTGTAATTCACTAGTATTACAGAAATGTACAATAAGAATTAATTATAATTTATAATAATTTATCTGCTTATCCATAAATAAAAAATAATTTTATCCCTCTTAAATATGATAATGTATTTTAATTAATAATAAAAAATAATATTTTCTGATAACTTAACCACGAAAATATTTATACATTATTGAATAAAAAATAATTTTAAACACTATTTCAGATTTTTACAAATGTTTGCATAGAACGTTCACATAAAATTTTAAATATTTATGTATAATCAATAAAGCGTTTCCAGTTCTTTATTGCATCTTAAAATCCAAATAAAAATCTAAATATCATATAAATCAAGATTATGTGAAATTTATAACCAAACATTTAATTTTATAGAATAGTTTATGATATTTAAGGTTAATTTTTGATGAAAAAAATTTTTATGCCTATTTACCAAAAGATAATACTATTTTAAAACCAATTTTCTTTTGAAAAAAATAAAATCTCTATACTGGTACTAATTAATAAAATTTAAGAAACAATTAATTGTAATCTTCAAATAAAATACATTTGTATATAAAAGTTATTAAGATGATATAATTTAAAAGTTTATAATTAATTATTAATATATTTTTTCACTGCAATATTACTTATATTAAATTAATATTAAACTTACATATTTATTACGACAGTGTCATAAAAAGCGCTATTTAATGTAATTAATTCAAATGATGTAAAATATTATACATTTGTAAAAGTGACTTCTTTATTAAAATCTGGTAAATTATTACGCTTTAATTCTGCTGGTTTGTATTCAAAACACTGCGAATGAAGAAGTTAATAAAAAATAATCAGATTTAAAGTGACATCTATTTTAAAAGTGAAATTATGTTTAAATCTAAATAACGTTCATTATTCTTCATTATATTTTCAAACTAAACTTGATAGTCATATAGACCGCTAATGCGTCATAACCGTTCGTAAGAAAGAAATATTCAAATGATCTCTACATGCGTAAAGAGTACCTAATACGTCCCAAAGCTTGAAACAACACGATGAATACGACAATTCTTCGTTAGGTAGTAGATAAAAGACTTAGTTGCCGGTATGAAAAAGACGTTACAATTTATCTCTGTTGTCGCGTCGTCCAGACACCTAAAACTGGGTGTACTTAATGCACGTATTAAAAGGAAACCCGTTTCCAAGTTAAACAAACGTATATTTACAGAACGGCTCGCATAAAAGAAAATGTTTATGAAAAGTGAACAGACCGAGCGCGCAAAACAATGTAAACACATATATGTGTGTGTATTACGGAATAAATCCATTTACTTTAAACACATCTTTAAAACGAAACGTAATGTTCGCGCTGGCCTGGCGGGAGAACATTTCCGCAAACCGGAGTCATCCTATTGAGCTTGAGCTCTCCGGCGCACGGAGTATTATCATAATAGTAAAGCTGTCTCTTGCATTTGCGCTTTGCATAAGAGCTTGATTATATGGCGAGAAAGATGAAACGGGAAAAAGAGGCACGTGTAATACTCGTTACGGATATTCAAGGGCACTCGCGTTTGCAGATCACTACGAGATAATTCGTAGAAAAATACACAATGCGAATTATGAGTATGTTTCGTGTTGAAGTAATGGAGTTATTATTTTTGACAAGTGCAGTGGAACACAAGTACATATGCTTAGTTAGAAAAGACTTCTTTCTAATACAAATATTCAAAAATGTCTACACCATAAAAGTTATTTAATAAACAGAATTTGTAGAATTTTTAACTATTAAATATCATGAAAAATAAATAATTAATTATTATTTTAAAACATCATCTCAACTATAAATTTATTTCTTTAAATAAAAAATAAACTTAAAATTCACATTATATAAAAATGATTCAATATTCCACAATTGAAAACATAGTATATTATTTTTAAATTGCTGCATGGTAAAATATTTTCATTGATGAAATTTTTCTTATTAACATATATTATTTAAAAAAATAGAAAAAAAATTATTTAAAATATTTAATGAAATAAAAATTATATACTAATAATTTAACCAATTTTATAATCAATAATTTTATTATTTATAAAAAAAATTGTAAATTTATTATCATATTTATTTATATTGTATATGGTTTTTCAATAAAAATTTCAAAAGTTTGACAGCTGGTGGAAGCCATGTTTGAATTTTTTAAGCTTATTTTGACATTTCAACTCATTATAGTCTGGCAAATTATCATAGAACGTTTGAAACTAAAAAGAAATTGTAAAATTTTTAATAAACTTATTGAAACAACAATTTAATGAATCTATTATTTCACGAAATGGACCTATAAATTGGCCATCAAGATCATGTGATCTCACTCGGTTAAATGATTTTCTGTAGAGTTATGAGAAATCATTGATTTATGTTTATAAGCCACAAACAGCAGTTATATTAAAAATAAACATTAAACGTGTAATTCTTGAAATTGGACCACAATTATGTAAAAAAGTGACTAAAAATTGGACTAAACAAATGCACTGTGTCAAGCAAAGTCGTGGTGGTCATATGAGTGAAATTGTGTTCCAAAAATGTCATAGAATATACTTAAACATAAAAAAATCACTAATTAATTAAATATTTTTTGTTTTATTTTCATTTAAACTTCTGAAGTGCTTATTGGAAAACCCTATCAATAATGTCCTACTATCTTTATAAAAAAATAATTTTAATTAAAAAAGTGTATTAAGATGTAACTGAAGTAGTTTTAAAAGTTAGTTTTTATCATCAATGTTTCAATTTAATTAAATAAAAATATAGTGGAGAATATTATATTATATTCCACACTGTCATATCTTTTTCTGTTTATATACACGCTGGCATGTATAAAGTAATAATGTTAATAATTAATTTAAACAAAGTCTAATGAACTCATTCTAACATTATTTATAATGATTGTTTTCTCATAAAATACAACGTAAAGCAGAATATTTTTTTCTACTTATCCTCCGGTCGAAACGTTAAATCGTGAAGTGAATAACGCAACGAGATAAAGCACGTTAGAAAAAATAAAAACGTCAAAAAGAAAGACACATGTCGAATGTTCTCGCACGCACATGAACGGGAAGACCGTAAAATGTCGTTCTCGCAGTTCGAGAACGTCCTGTTCGTTGTACGCGGCCGCGTCGCGTCAGCTAGACCGAGAGAGACATATTGAAAACCATAAACTCACAATGAACGACAGCGAGATATATAAAATGAGAATTCTCATCCAACAGTAGTTTCAACGAGAACGTTGAGCCATATCTTCAGAATTTCCCACTCACGACTGCCGGAAAAAGGAATTTTCTTCTACGCGGTTTTTCTTGATTAAAAGTAATAATCTTGATCTAGAGGCTCGCACCAGTGGCATCGTTTATCTTTTGTTTTTAAATTTCGCACGCCCGGAGCAACGGCCATTAGAAAAGAACGAATGTACGGATGTGTTTTGAACGTAGGAAAGAAATGACAGCGCTTTGTTCATGGATAGAAGAGCTGTCTCGCGAAACGCCTTCCATTATCTTTTATAATTTTTAGATGAGCAGAAATTTTGTTGGTTTTTAATTCGATTAAAAACATGAAACAAGAGAACTTCTTGCCAGGAACACGTGTAAATTTTCGCGACGTATTTAAGAATCTCTTTTTAAATTATCTCCCTTTTTCCAACAAAAAAAAACGTTATAATTTTCATACGAAAATAACAGGAAGAGAATAACTTAATTGAGAGATTTTACAAGTCACATATATATATATATATATAGGGTTTTCCAATAAGAATGTCAAAATTTTAACAGCTGATGGCAACCATATTTGATTTTTTTAAAATTCATTTTGAAATTTCAACTCAGTGTAGTTTGTCAAATTCTCATGGAACGTTTAACACTTCAATAACGCTTAGAAATTGTAAAAAGACTTATTGCAACAAAAGTTCAGTGAGTTCATTATTTCACAAAATGGACCCATTAATTGGCCACCAATATCATGCAATCTAACTTCATTGAATTATTTTCTGTGTGATTATGTGAAATCATTAGTTTATGCTGATAAACCACAAACAACAGAAACATTAAAAGTGTAATTCATGAAATTGGATTACAATTATGTAAATTACTAAAAATTGGATTAAACGAATGCACTGTCATGTAAGTGAAATTGTGTTACATCATTAAAAATAAAATAAATAAATAACTAATTAATTAAATAATTTTTGTTTTATTTTCATTTAATCTTCTGAAGCGCTTATTGGAAAATCCTATATATATATATATATATATATATATATATATATATATATATATATCAAGTAAAATTGTCTAATTTAATATTTTTCATTCGAATAAACAAGCCTGGAAAAAATGATTACAAATTTTCATGACGTTTCATTAACAAACTTTCATAGAGTTTGGTAAATGAAATTACAAGTTTCGCAAACTTCCAAATAAAACTACGAACCACCACTGTCAAGATACGTTATTTAAAATGGCACGCTTGGTTAAACGATTCGTCCGTTCGTCTCTAACTGGACACTAACTGAATGTAATACTTGATGTGGTCAATTTCTTACGGATATAGTTCAGTATTAAGACAGTCGCTAGTTTCAGCTGACACTGTTAAGTTTAATTACTATACGAGGGTACACATCTGTCATCCAGGACCGTAATTAAGATTATACGACTGTCATTCTTGAATATGTTCATTGGTCGAAACTCGACTCAATATCCTTCTCTACGTGTTAATATTAACGAATCCGTTAATATATTTTATACTTGACGTATGATAAAATTTACTGTATTTTACGACCATTTGCCAAATTTAAATTGAGGGTTTTAACAGTACTAAAATTAAATAGTTAAATTAGAATTTAAATTAACATTTCATTGCTTGAGTAAAAACTTTGAAATTATCAACATTTAAAAATGTGTTAAAAAATCTTATGGAATTAACTCAAGACATTTATAACTATTTTTTTTAATATTAAGAGATATATATTTTATTATAAAAAATTAAAAAGAAATCTCAAATTGAACTACACATAAAAATTTAAAAAATCTTTAAAACATATTTCATTAAGACAGTTTTTAATTCCTTTCTCTGTTAATCATACTAAGTTAATAAAATCGAACAAAAGTTCTCATTTCAAAAACTCCAATAAATCATTTTTAATGTTAATTAGAAATCCATTCCAAACTAAAATCTTGTAAATTTGGTCAAGTTCGAAATGATTCTGCACTTATCTTAAATTTATGAACTGAACTGAAATCTAATTATCTGTTCTTATACTAGTTCTTATGTATAAGTGACTGCTATGTAATCTGTGGTAGCAGCTGTTCAAAATCTCTAAATTTATTCTAAAGACAATATGCCATATTAATTGGATCGTGTGAAATTGAAATATTAATTGATGTTTACTCTGACTTGAGGTTACAGACGAAGTCGTGAACAATTTTATCAAACTAATCAACGCTTTTTTCCCTATGTTAATTTACATATCCAATTATAGGTTATGTATTGTTTGCTCCAAAAATATTCACAATGTCTTAATGGAATACAAATTGTTCCAAGTTAGCAAAAAAAATAATTAAAATATTTGATAAAAATTAGTCAAAGACAAACTTTAATTTATACACCGTATTAACTGTCAAATAAGTTTTTAATTATTTTGAATTTAAAAATTAACCACATACATTTACTAAATAAAATATTATATACATATAATAAAAATAAAAAGCATGATTTTTTTAAATAAATCAAATGAATAAAATTATTACAAAATTAAAATCAAATCAAATTAATTAAGAAAAAAATATTACATTAATAATTTGAATATTTAAAAAAGAATGTATAATTTTCATTTTACTAATAAAATTATTATTTTTATGATTTCGTAGTCATATAAGTGAAATTGTATTCCATCATTAATAAAATATGCTTAAAAATAAATAATCAATTAAATACTTTTTATTTTTTTTTCCATTTAAAATTCTGAAATGCTTATTGGAAAACCCTCAGGAAAATCAAAAATTAGAGTAGTTAAAAAAGCTTAACTAGATTTAAATCGAATTTTATTTTACTTTTAATCACTGTATTTTTGTAAAAATAACCACATACATTTTTTTATCAAATTTCTACAAAATAAAAAATCATATTTATAGATCATATAAATGGATTTTTTGAATATCGAAATAATTTTATAATTTCTAATTATATTTTTAAAAAAATAATTATTGAAAGCCAATCTAAAAAGATTTTTTTTATAAAAAAAACTATTTTGAAATCATTATAATATAAGAAAATAATAAATATGTAAATTTTCTGATAAAAAATTATTTTTAAATCAAAAATATAAAAGAATTAATTTAAGTATTTACTAATTTACATTGGAATTTATAATATAGAGTGACTCAAATGAGACTGAAGGATAGTAAATAATAGTAAGCAAGTAAATGTATGTCTAAAAATGTCAGTTTCATACGAGCCACCTATACATAGGTGAACAGAAGATGCGAGAGAGAAAAAGATTAAATCTAGATTATGTAGGAATAATTACATCTGCATTAATTGCAGCCGTTATCACATTCCATTTATGAACATCCATACATGTGTATTAACTGCACGAATTTATTGTATCTTGAAAGCTTATAAACAACATTCGTATAAATAACGTACTACATTTGTCGTAAATGTGTAGGAAGTATTACAAACACTGTTAATTATTCATATTTAAATTGTCAGTCAGTAACGTATGCGACAGAGACATGCGAAAACTATAAGCCGGATACGTAATTAAGCCATCTCCTTCAAAAACATCGGTTACTGGAATTAACTAATTTACACAATTATATCTTACGCAAAGTGTTGCACTAAAACAAGTTTAATAACTAAACTGCCATTTGCAAGTTGAAGCCATCTCCAAATGTAAGTTCTCGCATTCTAAGTTTGTGTCATTTGGTCCCCATTTTCTCCCACACTTACGCTGAATTAAGTTAATCTTGGAGACAGTGTAATGTGTGCCGACAATCATGTGAGAAACTTTTTGCGGATGAGTGCAAATATATTTGGCGGTAACGTTCGTACGACTACTGTACAATATTAGAACATTTTATTAGTTCTTATTTTTGTTATTTCGGTACCGTAATTGAAGCAGAATTGTTTTAAAAAGTTTACAAATTAAACATTCTCTACAACTCTTGACTGAATTTTAATAAGACCAACTGTTGGGAAAAGAAATAAAAACAAATTTGTTCAAATGTATATCGATTTCATTTACAACTAACCCGAACGTTCAAGAAGTTTCAAAAGTACTGAAATAAAAAAACATATTTATGAAAATCGGTTTTTTATTCCTTTTTTTCTCATTAATATATTAAAACAGTTTAACGCCACAAATTAATTAAAAAGCCAATATACGAAATTTCACTCTGAGCGTTATTTTACAAAATCAATATTAAAATTTATACCACACGAACAATAATTTAGTATCAGGAAAATAACATTATATTTTTAAACGCATTTGACAAACATTAAGTTATTCTATACAGCTATATGAGTACATATATATATATATATATATATATATATATATATATATATATATATATATATATATATATATATACATCGTCCTCAATATGTTAATTTAAATTTTTAATAAATTTATCATAGATACAAATCAGTTTACTGTTGAGTCATAAAATTTTTCTTCTGGCACAACATGAGAATGAATAAAATATTTTTCACTGAAATAATGTAAAGATATTTCAGAGAATCTGATATTTGATAAAACACGTTTTGATGACTTTATAAAAATATCTTTTAAAGTAAAATTTTATTCATAATAATTAAACTTCTTTTTATATTCCAATAGTAATTTATAAAAAAAATATTTGTTTGAAAATCAATACAAAATTTTTATTTATAAAAATTATTTTTTGAAAAAATTAAAACTAAATAATGGAAATAATCAGTAGAAATATTTATATAGCTTGACTCTAAGGATACTAAAAAATAGTAAATGATATTAAACAAGTAAATATATATTTTAACTTTTCAGTGTTATTTGGGTTACCCTATATTTAAACAAAAATGTAGTATGTACATTGTACTTATAATAAAAGCTTTATTATATTAGTTGCATATTTTATTCAAAGATTAATTTTAATATTTATTTATTTTCTGTTATATCAAATAAACTATATTTAAAAAAAAACAAATTCAATTAGACTTATTTTTTTTAAAAAAATACTAATTAATTAAATAGTCACGAAATTTTATAAGGCAATAAAATAATCATTTCTCTAATTCAAATATAAAACATTTTTTAAAAAACAGAACATATTTTTTAAATTTAAAAAAAATATTTTAAAAATTTCTTTAAAATGATATATATTTTTTGAAAAGAATAATAATGTAATATAATCAATAGAAATTACTTTAAGACTGATACAGGAATTTGTATTCATAAACCGTTTAAATTTAAAGTACCACACATATTTTTAATGACCAACCCTTTTAATACTGTCAACCATCGGTCCTGAAGTTAAAAATCGAGCTCTGAACTGTCACTTTTCATTACCGAAACGGTCATTTCAAACAATTTAAAATGGTTGATGTTCGTAGCATTCTAAAATATTTATTGTACAATTTAATCTTTTGTGTCATCTTTTTTTCCAAAATAAAAAAAAATAGTAAAAAAATAGAAAATTATACAAAAAGTACTTTTATGAAAGTTATCTAAGATTTATTTCTAAATTCACACATACGTATATTTATGATATATTCTTACACAAAAACAATAATTAATGGAAAAATATTAATTGACTGTTAAGCTATATCATTTTTTATAAGAAAATATAAGGTTATAAAGTCTTACAACTGATTTTATAAATTAGTATCTGATAAAAAATATGTTTTGGTTCAAAAATTTAAATAAATTTCTGAAAATAACTAATTACATATAATACTTTTCAATACATTTTGTATTCTTAATAATATTTTTGAATAAATGCACTTTTAGTTACATAAAAAAATTATTAAACTTCATAAAAGTCTTGTTTGAAATGTTATTTTTATACAAGATCATTTCACGAGCCTTTGCTGCATCGACTAAAACTAAAGTTTTATATTGAACAAATAGGGTGATTTTTTCCTCAAACACATCTGGCCAGAATACAAAACAATGGCTATTTTCCCCCTTCATGGAAGTCATTAAGGCACTAACGCATACCTAATTCTTCGTTTTCTTGCTTTTTAGTTAGAGAAAGCATAGAGGGATACAGTAAAAATAAATGGTATTATAAATTATTAAAATTTAGTGCACGTGATATTATTATAACAGTGGTTCGAAAACAGTTATGTTTTTACAAAAAAAATCAACTGTAGAATTTAATAAAAAATATTGATAAAATTTCTATTCTTGTTTATTTAAAAAAATATATTTTTCAATCTTAATTTATATTTTTTTTTGTTATAAAATATACAACTCGATATTAATATTCATATTAATTTTATTTTTAGATTCCTGATTTTTAGATTTAATTTTATTTTTAGATTTATCACTCAGTTTATTGCATTTTACAACCAATTTTAATTTATGTTAATAATAGATCTTCACATAATTTTTTTGTTATTATAATTGAAATTTTACACGAAAAAATAAATGATTAATTTAAATCAATCGAAAAAACTTAAATATGTCATTAAATAATTTACACATCTGATAATTTTTGATACTTTTCTCCAAAAAATATTCCTAATAATTAAATTATTAGTTAAGAAAACTATTAACAGATTTATTTATTATAGATAAATTATAAAAAATATTTTTTCTCAAATGAGTAATTTTTTTAAAAAAAAATCTATTTGAATATTGATAAAACATAAATTAGGAAAAAATGCAGACTAGCACAATTCTGTCTTTATCATATGTTGATTCATTGTTTATCGATTCTATTCAATATGAACATAAGTAAAAAAAAATGTTCGTAGTATTTCATTCATTCTGAGATATTTATGTTCATTGAGTAGAAAAAAACTTACGACAAAATACAACAGAAGTACAGACGTTAACTTCGTACATAGCACAGTGATAGATTTTTCTGCGTAGATAATAAATCAGAAAACTGGCCGAAAAAAACTTTGATCATTTAGTGAAGTGTAACTTTCTCTTCCGAAATGAAGTTACGGCCTTGTTGAACTTTTAAGAAGTTCATATACGTAAATCGCTTGAAATTATCTAGCCACGCGTTTCGATCAGTTCGCCATCAATTGAAAGTCAACTTTTTACTATAATGAGATGAGTTAATAAACACACACACTTACTCAAATATATATATATATATATATATATATATATAATCATTGGATTTATAAAAATATCTCGAATATCATTTTATTCCAATTTAATTTTCAATTAATATTATATATAATATTTATTAAAGTGTAAATTGTATTAAATTAAAAGTTAATCGTATTAAACATTTTGTTCTGTTGACATTAAAGCTTCTTTCAACATCTTTTCTTCCCCAATCTCCATTCAGAACAATTATTTTAAACCTCTCCTTCATCTCTCGATTTTCATTATAATTTCAACTTCCATATTTAAACTTTGCTGAAATCTTTTTCGACATCTGTTTTTGTCTGATATTCAAATAAACAATTTTTTAAAAGTCGTTGATTTAATTTTTTTCTAATATCTACATAAAATTTAAGTTTTTTATCTTCAAAATTTTCTAATACTTTTTATTATTTTAATTATTTTCTGTACTATTTCAATTGAAATTCGTTAGAATTTTGATATAGATATTTTGTTCTAAGAATTTAATTTTAGTAAATAATAATTTAGGTTTCTTTGTGAGTCACACGGATATTTTTGAAATACTTTGAACTACTGCTCCAATAATAATGATTTTTATTTTATTATTTATTTGTTTATAAAATTTAGTACTGATACAGTTTTATTCTCCAGACTAATTCTGAAGTGATAATATAGAGTCATCCAAATGTGAAGCCTAGATTTGTGTTTTATTGAAAAGAAACATGTGTTTGGATAACCCCATATAATAAATTTAATTGATTGAAAAAACTTTAATAAATAAAATTGCATTTTTCGATTCCAAGCTTCATTTTTTAATTTTATAATATATTAATTATATAAATAATTATTTTCAAGCAAAAACATTTGTACTAAATTTAAATTATTTATAAATTTTTGAGATTTAATATACAATAAAATCATGGACAAAAATTTTCAATGTTACAGTTTGATAAAATAGATGAAATCGTTTAAAAATAACAAATTATATAAATAATATATGTGTGTTTGTATTTTCAAAAAAAGATTTATTTTAATTTGCACTAAAAAAATATTTTATTAGAAAAAATCCATCAATCTCAATTTTTTACTTTTTTTGATATTATTTTTTTTATTAAAATTATAAGTGTACAAATATATATATATATAGAGAGAGAGAGAGCATAAAAAAACTTTTCATTTACATTTTGTACATATTTAATATAAAATATTTTTGTAAATATTCAACAAAAATTTTTTTTCAGAAACATAAATATAAGGTAGATTTTAACAAAAAGGCTCTGACGATGATGGCATCGCCATCGAAATGAGCATCAGCCGACATTGTTATAAATAAAAAGTGAACAATAAGTGATTATTGAACACTTCATAACCATTGTGGTGTTGGGAATCAAAATTCATTTGTGCTAAAGTAAATCTTTCACAGTTCCAAAATAACCAATAATATAGGGTGGCCCAAATAAAACTGAAAGATGTAAAAACGAGAATAAAGGTTACATCCTTCAGTTACATTTGAGCCTTCCTAAATAATTACTGTAATACATACATACATACATACATTTATAAATATATATATATATATATATATATATATATATATATATATAAATATGGAGCTTCCTATATATATATATATAAATATATATATATAAGCTCCATTAGAAACGCACAATTTAATTTTTAAATAAAACGATTCTTTTTTAAATGAGCGAGGATGTTTTTTTGAGCGATAATAAGTGTTCGCTCTTGATGGGACACCCTATATATATAAAGAGAGAGAGAGAGAAATATAATAGAAAATAGATATAAATGCATATGTATGTACATATGAATATATAATTATCATTGATATAAAATCATTGAAATTCACAGTTTTGCATATAACTGAAATATATTTGACTAACAAATTAAGAAATTACGTATTTAAATGAAAATCTATATTTACACTCGTTAAAATTATACAGTTTGTTATTATCTAAAAATTACAGCTTTTATTTTGTTAACGTGCCTGTACGAGCCATTGCTAATCACTAACGTGAATAATCCGTAATTAATTCAGGACTTGAATGTTTCATGACAGCGTAAACGTATAATTTACACAACTTACAATTGTTCAAAAGTACTTCTGTATTGATGTGATGTAGTTTTCAAACGTTTGTTAACAAATCTCTTTTGGGTATGTGGTTTCCGTGAAATTATCAATTACAATAAATTATGTTTTATATAATTCAATACTTATTTAAAAATAAATTATTTGAAATAAAATTAACTAATAATTTAATTACGTGATTTGTTTAACGATTTTTTGAAAAATATTTCTCTTTTAATTTATTTTAGCTAATATAATAAAATAGAAATATAGAAATATTATTTTACAAAAATTTACTAAGTTGAAAAATAATCTTCAAAACTTAGAAGAAAACGTAAAATTTATCTTAAATATCTATCATATTTTTACATATATACATGTGTGTGTGAAAAAAATCAGAACGTTGTACATATAATATTTTATTATTCAAACAAACATTCGCAAATATTTTCGACAACATCCTGATTAGAGCACAAACGAACGTACCATTTCGAAGCGTAAGCAATCAACGAAAAATATTTTCGACGGCACCGAATCAAATTGCTACAATTGAAAATTTGTACAATGTGTCGACGAGATGCAAATAAATTGTTCTGTATAAAGCATCATCATTTAACACTTTAATTCATTCTATTCGTACAGAAAGAAGATGGTCTTATCAATTAGTGCCATCTTGCTAGTACAGCAGCGGGACGGAGGGCGCAAAAGAA
Organism: Neoneuromus ignobilis; assembly: GCA_029203775.1. NCBI lineage: Eukaryota > Metazoa > Arthropoda > Insecta > Megaloptera > Corydalidae > Neoneuromus > Neoneuromus ignobilis. The sequence goes on along the minus strand of CP092091.1, from coordinate 10,257,966 downwards.
TCCTACTTCATAAATTTAAATTGTATGTAATTTGTTACTCGAATGTCTGGTTACAAATCCGTGAGGAATAAATCAGTCGGGGATTGAATTTCATCCGAAAATCTGCTCACGTTTGCTATCGTATATCTATGTCAGATTTGCGAATATTATTTATAAATCTATTTATTTAAAACACCTTTTATCGCTCAAAGTTGAGTTTATATTAGGTATATTAGATTTTTTTCTCTTTTGAAAATGTTTCTGCAAACAAAATGAAATTCAAACCACTATTGTCTTTGCCTGAGTCTATATTTAATGATTATTTGATTTTTTTTATTTTATTATTCATATTTTACAGAGATGGTTTAAATGAAACTGAAAGTTTAGACACACATTTATATCCTTCAGTCTCATTTGGCACATTCTATATATTTTCACACATACTCTAATATAAAATGTTTTTTTAATTGTATTATATAATAATTTTCAATAAATTATATACAAGATCATCCAAATATGACGCCTAGATTTGTGTTTTATTAAAAAGAAACAAAATAAACTACACACATATTTCTTTTTAATGAAACACAAATCTAAGCGTCACATTTGGATGACCTATATGGTATTTTATTTTTTATATTACAATATTTTTATACCTTACTGTATTATATGGTTGATTATTATTTACCAACTGATAATGCTATTTCATAACTAATTTTTTTATCATTTATTATTTTCTTATTGTGAAAATTTTCATACCTTCAATTTTAAACATGTAATTTCTTTTAAATAATCATAAATAATATTATTCTACAATATAATATTTTTATTCAAATATATTTATTTTGGCACATTTTCCATTAATATTTCTCCAAATTATAAATAATCAATTAATTTAATATGTAAAAAATCAAATAATGTAAAAATTAAATGTATATGATTTAATTTAAATTTATTTTCATTAAATATAACTACACAAACATAATTATTTTATCTAACAAATTTAAATTGTTTAATTTACAAACGTCATTTAATATAATTACATAAATAATTATCGAATCTTTCACGCTATTAACATCTATTATTATTGAAATAATTTATAAATTAGATTGTTATCATATAAAGCACTACATATTTATTAACAATCACTTACTGACAAAGAACAAGTTACTAAAATATCGACTGAACGTCTACAAAGAATATCATAGTTAATTTGACCAAAAAAGAGAAACAAGTAATCTTTCTATAGCTAGAATACAATGAACCAAAACGAAATTATAAGAACAGTCTCTGAACGTACGTCCGAATGAATGAATACGTACTTCCTTTATGTTTCGAATTCATAGAGTTTGAAAAGACATTCGACTCTATTAAAACAAACCTTTGCGATGATTAAACGAAATTCGAAAGTTCTGACGAATAACTTAATAAAAATTAATTGAAAAAAGTTTGATTATTTTTTTTTTGATAGAAAGTTTTACTTCATGTTATATCGAAATTGAAAAGTTTAATAGTAATCAAATTTATCAAAAACATCTTGATATATAAATATTTTATGGATTCGGTTCTATTTTATAAACTCAATAAAACTAATGGCACGTTGTTTTCTTTTATTTAATTTATGTAACTACATAAATGATATAATATATATATATATATATATATATATATATATATATATATATATCGTAATATAAAGTAAATGGAAAAACTGATAGCCTAAAAGAAAATTTCCCTGCAATGTATATAAGTCAAAAATAATAACATACTATGTTTCTAAATTTATGTTCTTCACTTTATATATCTAAATATGAAAGTTACTGATATGAAAATAATACCAAAAAACTCATAAATACAGAAAATAAACTTCGCACAGAAATATATACAACGAATATAATTTATTCATAATTTAATTTACTTATTTTATTGTCATTTTTATAACACAAAATATTGCCCCGACTAAAACTGTAACAAAATATATATATATATATATATATATATATATATATATATATATATTCATTTTTATGTCAAAATTGTGTTCTCTTTTTAATATTAACAGTGATGGTTCGGTCATTTTTGCATTCGTTGTATATTTACTACATTCCTTTTATATTGAATATCCACATAAAAATTTTTATAGCACGGCCAAAGTTGCGATATAATGCGATCACGTTTATCAGTTTTCATAATATACTTGGTTGTTAACAGAACCCGGTTGACATAAAAAGGGAATCTTGTCCATCAGAGATATAAAGGGGAGAATGTTCAATTTTATTTTAAAAGAACATAATCGTCACAAAAATGTTATATGAATACAAAATTAGTTCGATTTTATAACGTCTTTTAATATTTTATTTTTAATGTAAGGGTGTTGTCATACGAATTGTTGAATTTCACTTATTTTATGATATTTTTAAATCAGTTAATGCTATAACGAAAAATGTGTACATAAAATTTAAATTGGAATCATTTTTTACCATTGTAAAATATTTTAATACACCGATGGGGATATTCTTTAATGAAACAACGTGGTATGAAAATTTATCTCTATTCGTTCAGTTTTTTCCCCAGATCAATTTTATACACGAATTTTCATTATAAATTACTTTTTTTTATTTAAACTATCTTAATTATCACTTATAATTTTAAATATCAATTTCAATTACTTTTCAACAAATAAACTATTTTTTTAACAAAAAAATTCAGATATAATCCAAATCAATTAATTCATTTTTGTTTTACGAAATCATATTATTTTAAAAATATACTTTATAGTTAATAATTCTATAATATTAAAAAAAAACGTAACCTTTTTTGAGAATAAAATAATAAATTATAACTCTATAAAAAATATTCAATAACTGTCTCTCAATCCGATAATCTTTTCCATTTTTCACTCAACTAAAACAACATCTAGAATCTAAGTAAACAAGAGACCATTTTTCAATATAAATATTAATTTAACTTTCCAACTGATTGAATAGACAAACTTAAACTTATTTTTATTTGAACTTGTTTGTCACTTTATGATAACTAGACACAAGATAAATGGAAAAATAAATCTTTATCTGAAAACATTTGAAATTTATGAGGAAAGCACAAAAAAAATATGAGCAGCAAACAGATATAAACGTGAAAAGCGAGACAAAAAGAAACTATTCAGTCCGAAAACAAAACGATTGAAATTGACAAAAGTATTTGACTGCACTTACGAACTTCTATAAAACAGTACTGATGTTTGTATTCGGTCAAAATGTATAAATGTGCTTGCGTTCAAACTCGTTACAATATTTAATTCATCGCACTTGAAGGCGAGTAAAACATTGTCAATGTATGTAAACAAATGTTATAAGCTGGTGTAGACGCAGCTGGCCCCTTTTTACGGTCGCATCGAACGTTAACAGAGACCCCAATTTACGACGCTGCACCAGCTTAATAATATATTGTCAACGTGTATCACGTCGTATTCAAAATGGCTGATAAGGGGAAAGCGTACCAGTAATAAGGAACAATTTATCAAAACGTTACACTTAACAAACACAGGTTTGACACAAAACATAAACATACTTTTTCGCTGTTTTCATTCCTTAGGCATAATATCGTACTCTTTTATCTGAATCGCTTGAAAAGGAGTATACGAGGTTTTTCAACGAAAACAACTCGAAAATTATTGAAACAGATACCATCAGGCAGATTCAGTAAGTTAACGGTGACGTTTTGAATATACTGTGAATAGTTCAGAAGAGTTTTTATTTAAAATATATCCTTTTTATAAACATAAATAAATATCTTTTGAATATAACAACACATCAATTGAAATATAAAAACTTTGTCGACAGTTTCCTTTCAAACAAATATATATATATGATATCGTAAAATTCATAAAATGTATACAAAGGATGACTAAAAATAATAATTTCAATTTTTTCTATTGAAAAATTCTATTAATAAAATAAATAATTACATTCTATAACTTTTTTTATGATAAAATAATATTTACTTGTGTTCGATTATTATTAATTAATATTATTTCTAATAATAACGAATGATTTAGGAGATAATAAAATATATTTATACAAAAAAAATAATTTTAATTTTTACTTACATTCATTTTCAGATAAAAATATTTTAGTACATACCTGAAATAAAAAAAATATTATCAAAAATTAGTTCATCATTATTTTCACTTAAAACAATAAATTTTCTTATTATTATATTTATTTTAGCCCAAATGAGATTGAAGGATAGTAAATGATAGTAAGTAATTAAAAATATCAATTAAAAATTCACCCTATATTTTTATATTAACATTTTGATAAATATAAATCAAAATAAAGACTGGAATATTTCCAAACTGATATATTTTATTCAAGAAATATATTTCACGTTAAAAATGGACAACAAAACTCTTATTAATCACTTAAATAAAAAAATATATAAAAATTTTATACCCTTGTGTTATTTTTAATAACCAAAATGTCTTTATTAATTAAAAACAAACATTTTAAAAAAATTAAACATTTTTAAAATCATAATAAATTACAGAAATTATCACCAATATTTTACAAAAATTTCAAAATATTCCTGTAAATAATCCTGTCGACGAAAGCAGGAATAAATGGATACAAATTGAAATTCTGTATAATATTTGTAAAAAATTTCAAGTCATTAAGTTAAATGAATACTATAAATTTTTTGCTGAAATGAAGGGCAGAATGAATTGGTATTCCATAAATGAGGTTCATTATTATTACATACATACATATATATATATATATATATATATATATATGAGAGAGAGAGAAATAAAGAAAGTTAATGTGCATATACGTGTGTGTGTGGGCGAAATGAATACATTCTAAGCTAATATATATATATATATATATATATATATATATAGAATATTTTTTAAACGTGATAGAACTTTAAATTGAATCCCTATCGAAAGTTCTATCTAACCTAAAAAAACATCCTATATATACACACACATATACATATATATAAAAAAATGTTTTTTAAGTTAGATAGAACTTTCGATAAGAATTAAATTTAAAGTTCAATCACACTTAAAAAAACACCTATACAATACATATATATATATATATATATATATATATATATATATATATATATATATATATGTAGATGAACGTTTTGAAAAAAGTAGGTTATAGTACTAAAAAAGCTTTGATGTATCCTTGAAATATCTACACGAATTTATCTCATCTTGATAACATCAGGTCGTCAGTTTGTTGATCCGTACGTCAAGTTTCTTCTGTATATTCAAGATAACTGGTTACTGCAATTCATCCCGAACATACAAATAATCTGCAATTCGTTTATCGGACAGGTATTTTCACAGAAATGCCAAAGAGTTGAATGACATAAAATAAAATTCATATTAGGAAAAAATTAGATATTTTTTCACTATGAAAATTAATATAACATATTTGTATAATTTGTTATAACAATATAAAAAATGGTCTCATTAATAATTGACAATAATAAAATTCAATCAGTTAAATTGATAATTTTATTTTTAAATTTTTTAAACATATTTTTTTAATATAATTTTAATATTTAAGTATTATCTTCAAATTTTTATGAATTTTTCTAATATTTTTAACATTAGAAAAATTATAGGAACAAACATTTTATATTTCATAGTTGTGCAGACTAATAAATGATTAAATAATAGTGATTTTCACTAATTAATTTTTAATACATTTGATGACAAAGAATTTATTTGGACTTACTGCAATTTGAAAAATAATTTCAAAATATTTTTCCATATAGTATTTATTAACTCATCTCCAATTTTTCAGTTAATACATTAATTTTCTGGAAGAAACTTCAAAGTCCAAAAAAAATTATGTTTTTTTAAATAATTTTTTTAAAAAAAACGTAAACAGAAAAATCAAAATTAGATAGAATGTACATGTATAAGGGTTTCCAATATTTTTTTTATTTTTAAGCACATTCTATGGCATTAATAATGGAATAGAATTTCATTTATATAACCACTACAATTTTTCTTGAAATAATGCATTCGTTTAATCTAATTTTTAGTCACTCTCTAATAATTGTGGTCCAATTTCATGAATTACACTTTAGTGTTTATTTTTAATGCTTCTATTTGTGGTTTATCAGCATTAACCAACGATTTCACATAACCACATAGAAAATAATCAAATTTAATTAGATCACATGATGTCAGTGGCTAATTGATGGGTCCATTTCGTGAAATAATGGACTCATTAAACTTTTATTTCAAAAAGTCTATTAAAGTTTTTACAATTTCTAAGCGTTGTTGAATTGTTAAACATTCCATGATAATTTCCAAAACTATACTGAGTTGAAATGTTAAAATGAGCTTAAAAAAATCAAACATGGCTATAAAACTTCTTATATTCTTATTGGTAAACCTTATATATGAACAAAACTTTCTTGTTTTCTTCGAATCTTTTTTCCCAAAAAACTCATTTTATTTCAACTATATAATCATCTATGTATATTAAATAACGATAATGTGGAAAAAGACTATTTTTCGCAATAAATACTAATAAATAGATGTGTAATAAAATTGACGTCGTCATGGCGACTGGTGCACTAATCGCAGTCCACCCGTTCGCATCGTGTGCAGGGCACGCAACTATCGGATATTTTCGTAACTCGACGGCGTTGTGATGCGACCACCCGCCGCGGGCTACACAACGACGCTGCACTAAATGTCGTTAATCTTAATTGCTTTCACATTTAATCACGATTAATGGCCACTAGTGCGCTACGAACTATGTATCTGGTTACCATATTTCTCCATAGTCTCGTACCACGTGCATGTGTGTGAGTGTACGTGCAGACGACACACTTGCTTGACAATTGGTGTCTAGGGAACGTGTAATTGTTTTTGCGAGGCTTTGATAATTTGATACCAATTGTTAAATCTTATTCACAAATCTTGAAGTTAAACTTATTAGAAACGATGTACGTACATTTGAACGATCAGATGGTCTAATGAAGTTACAAGTTATTTTGCATTCATTTTTATTATTTTATATTCTACAGAATCAAAATCTGTATTTATTAAATATTTTAACGTATCTATATAATCATTTAATTAACAAGAAAAAGTATACAACATTTTTTGAAAAATACAAATAATATTTTAATAAAATCAAAATTGTTTGTGGTTTATTAGCATAAACCAATGATTTCACATAACCCCACAAAAAATAATCCAATGGAGTTAAATCACAAGATCTTGATGGCTAATTGATGAGTCGATTTCATGAAATAATGAATTTATTCAACTTTTGTTTCAATAAGTCTATTGAAGTTTTTTAAAAATTTCAATGTCAAAATGTCAAATGAGTTGAAATGTCAAAAGGAACATAAAAAATTAAACATAGTTGCCACCAGCTGTCAAAGTTCTAACATTTTTATTGGAAAATCCTATATATAAATATATATATGATAATTATATATTTGTAATATTATTAACAATATTTTTAAAATTTTTGAATATAATTAATTAATAAAAACCTAATTTTGTAATATTTTGTAAAATAAAAAAGTATTTTAAAATGTCAAAAGGAGCTTAAAAAATTAAACATGGCTGCCACCAGCTGTCAAAGTTCTAACATTTTTATTGGAAAATCCTATATATAAATATATATATGATAATTATATATTTGTAATATTATTAACAACATTTTTAATTTTTTCAATATAATTAATTAATAAAAACCTAATATTGTAATATTTTGCAAAATAAAAAAGCATTTTAATAAAATTGAATATTATTAATCTACTAAATAATATATTAAGACCAGAGGCAGTTAAAATTCAACCCTTTTTAATAATTATTTAAATAACACAAATATTTAAATTTCGTTTTTAGCTTCCAAAATTACACACATACATTTTTGTATGTTTATGCATATATATATATATATATATATATATATATATATATATATATAATAATTTACAAATGTCAACTTCATTTGTTGTTTTGGAACTATGGCTGATTCACTTTACACAAATGAATTTTAACCCCAACACCACAATAATTTAAAATGTTCAATAATCACTTATTGTTCACTTATTATTTATAATTATATCAGCTGATGCATTTCGATGGCAACCCCATCACCGTCAGAGCCTTTCTGGAAAAAAAGAAGAAAAGCTCTGAAGATGATGGCGTCGCCATCAAAATGCATCAGTCGATATAATTATAAATAATAAGTAAACAATAAGTGATTATTGAACACTTTAAATTATTGTGGTGTTAGGGTTAAAATTCAGTTATGTAAAGTCAACTTCATTTTTTTGATATTTTAAACAAATATTTTTATACATATTTTTTAAATGACAATACATAGATACAGTAACATTTTGTATGTTTTTGAAAAATAAAAGCAATATTTTTTTTAAAAAAAAACAATATTAAACAACACCATTAATCTAATTAATATCACAATGAACCTGTCAGTGACTAAATTTTAACACTTTTTTATGCTTTAAATAACATACAATTTTTAAAATTCGTTTTTGACTTTCCAACACATATATGTACACACTTATCTGTATATATATATATATATTGATTTTTTATATAATAATTTAATAACAACTTATTTTTGAATTATTTAAGAAAAAATAATAAGTTTAAATAACATTCTTCAATTAATACACAATACGTTCAAACAATCAGTAGTTAAAATTCAACCCTATACTTTTTTTTATAAAACACAACACAAAGTTTTTCAGCACAACGTTCCTTACAGAAGAATGAATCTGAAATTACTGTCGCCATTTCCTTCCTTACAGTTCCGAGCGTCGTTTTGTCGTACATTTTTCGTTCTTACTCTTAATTTATACTGCTTTTATAAAATAAATATTCACAACGACTATTTGTTTACATAAAATTTGAACAATCGTAAAAATTATTTATTTACCTTCTTTGTTGCTTTAGTTTAAATAATTACAATTAGAACAATTTATTTCAAACATACATACATTTTTTACCATTTTTTCTTTTAAAAAAATATTTTTGTAACAAAAATTTCAATTTAATAATTATATATACTATATATATGACTACTAAAAATAATATTGATTAATAATTGAGAAAATTGAACTATGACTAGTATATTTTTATTTTTATAAGTCTATTAAAAAAGTTGACTAGAATATTGATTAAAGTTCAATCTTGATAAGATATAAGATATATATAAATATATGCACAAGAAAAAATGTGCATATGAATATGTGAATTGAAACGAATGCAAACAAGTCTGAACAAAATAAATTCAACAAAAAGAACACCCACAATACATATTATTCCATGTCTGAACTAAAACATAATATACATTCTGCTGGAAATTGATCATACTGCTTGGTACAAGGGGGAACAATGATAATTTGTTGCGACACTCGTAGAATTCATAAATACACATTTACATTCTCGATTTAAGTATTTTTTCCTTCTAAGTGAATTCAATTTTTTTACACGTTCCAACTGTGTAACGCCTAATGCAGTTATGCAGATGTGGATTCATAATTCCATCAAATATATTTGAAACGTTGATGATAGATGTTTGTAAATGTTTCATCTTGTTATATAATTCAATATTTACACAGAATAAATTTTTAACAATCCTTAAATTTTGCAGCAAAATTAAATAAAATCAATTGATGCAAAAATATCTTCTTATGAATAAAATGTATATTATATTGACTTTTACAAAAAAATCTTATATAATTTACATATATATATATATATATATATATATATATATATATATAAATATTTCTTATATCAAAAACCCATTAATGTTTCTCAGAGACTATTAAGATTCCATAAATTTCTGATTTAAAATGTTATTCAGTTTACATATTACCTATCTTGATACGTTCCTTAGAATATCATAAAAAATTGATTTTTTAATGCCATCATTTGAATTCTATTCGTAGTTGTGGTACTCCGAAACTCGGTCAAATGCACGACTTTTATGTAAAAGATTGAGAGAAATATGTAAAATCGGAATAAACGATATCTTTTCAATGTATTTTGAAAAAAGACAGAATGGAATTATATTTCTGTTCGTAAAAAGTTTGTCCAGATAGCAAAACGTCAATATTTTATCAACCATGGTTAGAAAATGCTAGTTTTATATTGAAAATTATATATTTTTTATTTTTTAAACCTCGTATATAACAATTCTAATCCTTAAATTTACAAAATATTAATTTTTCAATTTTATCACTTTTATTAAAAAATTATATTAAAAAAATCAAATGAATATTTTAGAATAAAAATTAAAAAATATTTAATGTAATAAGTAATTTTATATATTAATAAATTAAATACTATTTTATTATATAAAGACTAAAAATCTATCAAAAATAAAAAACATAAAAAGTTATTCATAAATTAAATAATTAGTTTATTATAAATTATTTTCCTCGAATTAATAACGTATTTTAAATGAAACGACATTTTTCAAATACATTTAAAATAAAATTCCTAATAAAATAAACACGTGAAAAAAATCATCCACTTGAGTCTTCCGAACAACACAAACAATCTAAAAATATTATTCGATACAGCTTTCACCTTTAAACTTCGCAATCACAAATCATAAGCCGATGAACGATGATTTATTTTTCTGAGCACAAAGTCGATAATGACAATCGCAAATATTACAATTTTAATTGCCAATTAATACGAATACGAACTCGAGAGTATTGTGGATCATATTTTTACGCATCATGGAAACAGTTAGAATTTTAAAAACACAGTTTGTGTATGATTAAAAATATTTATTTCAAGTTTAAACTTTTAATTACTCCGCTTTCTGTGCTCAATCATTACAGTGAAAAATATCTATTTTTGTATTTATTTAAGTATTCTCGTTTTAATATACTCTTTATTCATAACGAAAGTTGTTTTGAACATAATCAGTTACAAAATCAACTTTACAATTTATTTTCTTAATTTATTTTTGTGTATACTTATAATAAGTATTTAAAATTGTTATGAATTTTAATAATATCTGAATTTCATTAAATTTTACTTCCAAAAGTTTATACAAATATAATTATTCCTAAAACTTATTAAACACTCTTTCCTTTTATAATATTAACAAATTTTGTATACAATTCAAACGAAATATATATTTTGATTACAAATTTAACATTTATTATTTCGCTTTTTATAAATTTTTGTTTTACTATTTTCAAACAAATATACTCTTCAAATGTAATTAAATACATATATTTTTTTCAAAATATTATTTAAAAATATGTATAAAATAATTCACCTCAATAGATTTTTTAACATATGTGACCAATAGTGATCATGGCAGACGTATATAAAATGTTATAAAAATCATGCATATATTTTTAAATAAATATTCATGTTTTTAATTCGTTCAGATTTTATTATTTTCATTTACTTTATTTTTAATAAACTGTTTAATATTTTCAATCAGATATATTTTTAATAAATTGTTTAATATTTTCAATCAGATACATTTTAATAACTCTGAAAAGCTACTATGTAATAATATATTAATCAACATTTCGTGAGTGATGAATTTATTTTTGGTTAGATATTTTTTTAAGTTATAAATTTTTACTTAAAAAATGTATATAAAATAGATGAATTTATTTTTACTATAAAAATATATCAAGTATTATAATCAACTAATGATCTTTTTGTATTAGTAAAAAAATATTAATAATGCTAATTAAAAAGTACTTGTATTTATTACAGAATGGAATTAAAAAAAGAAATATTTTACAAAAAAATTACGTCAGTGATTCAAAAATAATTAATTGAAAAATATTGTTTTAATAACCATGCTTATAAATTTTGTATTTAATTATTTTTCATATCACAATCTCATAAATTATATACATACATTTGTATTATATATATTAATCAATTTAAATTGTGTTCTTTATAAAAAATTAAAAATCATTTATGAATTGATAATCACAAAAAAAATATGACATAATATATATAATACTCATAAATGATTCAGTAATATGAAAATCTATTTTTTCCAATAGATAACAATTTTAGGAGTGTTTTTAATTCACTAGATTTTTATTTTTTTTGTATCACTCATTTTTATTATTTCTGTAATGAATGACCTACCAAATAAAAATATGTTATATTAATCTTGCCTATTGTCTTGTGATTTAAATTATTTGGTTGATGTTATTTTTTAATTAGACAGATTTTAAAAACGTTGAATTTTTTTATGTTGTTAACAAATTTTTATGAATTCGTGAAATTTAAATATAGTTTTTTAATATATTATATAGGAGGGCCCAAATAAAAATAAAGGGTCAAACATACATTTACTTACCTAGTATTATTTAGTAGTCTTTACTATCATTCAAAAGCTTCCTTACATAAATAAAGCTTTTGTTGTTTCTCTATATAGTAACATATCTTTTTTTTAAAAAAAGTACAAAATAAATTCCAATATATTTCCAAATTTTGTATTCAAATTAAAAAATTGAATTACTTCCAAATACTAAATATTTTGATAAATAATAATAAATATTTTTTTTAACAAAATTCAACAATGGTTTCTCAAAACTTACATTCACATTTGTATACATGCATATATATATATATATATATATATATATATATATATATATATATATATATATATATATCTTAAACTAAATGAGATCTGTGAGAAACTGTTTATCGATGAACAGTAGCAGTGTCACTGTTTAAATGTGTTTACAGTGGCGATTTACTTTCCACACTAGAACAAATCCAAACTAAACGATTGAGTAATTCCAAGATAGCTACAAAGTTAATGTTTTGTGTGGTAATCCCAGTCAAATCGTCGATCCTTTCGTATCGAATGAATGCTTACTGTAAAACTAGATATGCTCACCGTGGATTATGTGTAAGATTTATAACAAAGTACTTTTTGCCTTTCGAAGACTGATTTTTAATTAAATTTCGTATACGAATTTTTTTTATTTTTAATTACTGAATTCTTGTTATTGAAATTATGAATTTAATATTTTTTATATACTCCAATTTAATAGATTCTTTTTATTTTTTTAATTAATTGACAAAAATTGAATTATTTTTGTAAAAAAAATAATAGAGATTTTTTGATGTATAAATTATAATTTCCTAAATGAAAATCACTTTCAACGTCATAAATAACGGCGAATACGTTTCTACCTGATAATTTACCATCACATCAATTACAATGATACAATGTTAACCAACATAAATATGAAATACACTAATCGAATCATGGTCCGGAAAAGAAATATTTCCATGCTACAGTAATATTCAAGTCGATAATGTAATCAAATTAAGAAAAGTTCATAAATGCGTGTCCACGATGTGCACGTACATAATGGAAACTCGTGCAATTTTTCGATAAAATCATTAAAAATTCATAATGTTACTAAGGGTGGAAAAACATTTTTTAGAGTACCTCTCTAACGTAAAAGAAGATAAAAGATTCAGTTCGTGTAAATTTAAGAATTCATAACAAACTTGTAAACTGTTCAATTTATTGACTGTCGCTGTAAATCAGATGATATAATTTAGAAATTGATTTATGTTTGTTTTTTTGAGATGAACATGAATATAAAAATGTAAATTTTCAGATTATTTCTAGAAAATATCTTTCCGTGAACGAAAATGCGTTTAAATATTTTGTTTCATAACGACTATTTATGTAATTCGGTGCTTTGGGAGTTTTTTTATTCAACTATGTTTGATATCAAAGATGAAAAATAATTTATCTCGACAAATTTATGTAAATATTAATTTAACGAAAATGTTATTGAACTAAAATCATATTTACATATGAATATATTTTGAAATTTGATTGATACAATTTTTTATAACTTTTTAATTTTATAAAAATATTATTTCATAAATATTTATGTATAATTGATATTTTTTATAAATATTTTTAATGATTACTGAAATAAAATATATGATTCAATTATATGTCTGTATGTCTATATAAAACAGAACTGATTTTTCAAAATAATATATATTAAAAAAAATATTAATCATCCATTATTTCAAAATATTTAATTAATTAATTATTTAAAATATTTTCTTACAAAATCAATTAAAGTAAAAGATATTTTGAAAGCAAACAATTTATCTAATTTATATTTTTATTTCCATTTATACATAATCATATTTTCATTTACATGAAAATTTCCAATTTTTGTATTAAAAAAATGAAAAATTCAATAAAATTTTCTAGTTAATTTTGTCAAAAAAAAATGTTTCTTTAAAAGATATTTTTATATTTAAAAATGCCTAAATAAAAACTAATTAATTATAATATCAACTTTATAAAACTAAATAAAATTTAATAAAAACTATTAATTACAATCTATATAAAATTACTAATTATAAATATAAAATATGTAAAAACTCACAACAAGAATTTAAAAATACATTTTTCATATTTTTTAATTTATTTCCATTTATTTAAAATCGTCTATTTAATTAATCTACAATCATTACCACAATTGAATAATGAATGATTGATTTTAACCGAATAACAAACAAATTAAATATGTTTCTGTTGTAATGTATTATGTCGATTTAATATATTTCATTTTTATGACATTGTTCTATACGAAATAATTAATTGAAACGGTCAAATTTATGTATACATCATATGTCATAAAATCATTGCTAATATTGTTTGACTATTCATCCATTCAACCCAACTAATTTGTTTTAAAATTAATTATAATTCCCATTAGTCTATAGGATTAGTATTGTAATGAAGTAATTAATAATAAGTCTAATATAATAGATTTAAAATATAAACATTAGATGGTAATAATGAAGAAAATATTAATAAGACACAAATTAAAAGTAGCTTTGTTGATTCATTTCAAAAACCCAAAACATGTTAAAAAATCTATCTATATTTTAAAAAACTATATTGTGAATGTAAATCTCGCTACTAACAATTTAATTCATCCAATAATAATGTTTCAAAGATTAAACGCTAAAAGGCTAGCAATTTTATTTAAAGAACGAAATCTTCGTTTTCTTTTTTTTCATTTATATCCTGACAGTACATTCGAAATCCCTTTACGCATAATTCATGAATAATACAATTACATTTTATTTTTTTTATCCGCGATTCTTTTCTGCGGTTCATAACATTTATTTTCAAAAGGTTTTACGATAACTGAATTTCACGAAAGAATGTAAATACTGATTTGTGAGAGACGATATTCATCGCAATTGAGTTTTATGAATGCTGAT
This sequence comes from Neoneuromus ignobilis, assembly GCA_029203775.1. Lineage (NCBI taxonomy): Eukaryota > Metazoa > Arthropoda > Insecta > Megaloptera > Corydalidae > Neoneuromus > Neoneuromus ignobilis. The sequence goes on along the minus strand of CP092091.1, from coordinate 10,242,674 downwards.
GATCTTGTTCCATTTTCTTTACATACATAAAAATGTTACAAAAAGTGAAATAAGGATGAAAACAACTTTATATATATATATATATATACATATATATATATATAAATGTATGTGTGTATTTTTTAAATAAATCATAAACAGAAAACAATTATCAACTCAAAAAATAATATTAAACGAATAAATTTATTCATAACCAAGCATTTATTTTAAGTTTTATTTCTCTTCTTTATATCATAAAATATCAGAGTTTTACAAAAGATATTAAACATGAAATATAACTTGTAAAAAAAAGAATTCCTTATTGTTTTTCAGCATAGTTTCTATTATTCGGTATATTATTTCATCATGATTATATTTCTCATTTAATCTTGAACAATTTACTTATTTTTTTAAAAACCAAAAACTATTTCTTATAAATCTGCTTACAATAAGTAATAATCTCAATTTACAATATACTCTATATTGTTAATTTGAGATACCGTATTATAAAATGTTCATTATATTCAAGTACATAAACGTGTAAACTAGAAGTTTCAATATTAAACACTATTGAAATAATTTTAGTTTCTCTAGTAGTAACATTGAATACAAATATAATAAGCTTAATAATTTGTAACTGCTCTTATTGTACAATAAAACATGTTCTGTCTATATACACAGAATATCATTATTGACTTTTATTTTTCAAATATAACTTCATTTTATTATTATCATAACATGTTATTAATGCAATATCTGTAATTATCAATTTTCAGTTTTTAATCATTTTTTAAAAAGATGGAATAAATTAAATAATAATTACACTACTTTGTAATAATTGACAAATTAAAGCTAGTTTTAACTAACAATAAAAATAGAAATCTAAATAACATAATATGATAAATTTTTAAACGAATTATTTGACTTCTTAACAATGTAATATCTTATAAATATCCCTTAAAATTGAAATAATAATACGAAATTCAATCAAAAATTTCATATCTTAGTATATATAATGTTATCTGATCTTGTCAGTTTCTCAAATAAACTTTTTATACCTGAAAATAAGTTTATACGACTTTATATTTTAAATAAAAGTCTTAAAAAATATATAAAACTCAAAATTGTACAAAAAGAAATATTTAAAAATTTCTTTTAATTTTTAACTTGTACAAACGATTATTCCTCAATTCAAAAATGTTTTTTTATACTCAGAAATAATAAATTATTGATATATAAATATATAAGGTTTTCCAATAAGAATGTCAGAACTTTGACAGCTGGTGACAGCCATGTTTGAATTTTTTTTAAGCTCATTTTGACATTTCAACTCAATAGTTTGGCAAATTATCATAAAACGTTAAACACGAGATTCTAAAAACTTCCATAGACTCATTGAAACAAAATTTCACGAAATGGACCCATCAATTATCCATCAAGATCGTATGATCTAACTTCATTGAATTATTTTCTGTGGAGTTATGTGAAATATTTGGTTTATGCTGATAAATCACATAGAAAAAAACATTAAAAATAAACATTGGACGTGTAATTCATGAAATTGGACTAAAATTATGTGAAAAAGTGACTAAAAATTGGACTAAATGAATGCATTATATCAAGCAAAATCGTGGTGGTCATTTGAGTGAAATTGTATTCTCTCATGAATGGCATAGAATATGCTTAAAAATAATCAAAATAAATAAGTAATTAATTGAATACTTTTTGTTTTATTTCCATTTAAACATCTGGAGCGCTTATTGAAAAACCCTATATATATAAAAAAACTTAATACAATTTATACTTAATAGAATTTTGTTAACGAACCTATCAAACATCGATTCAGTAAACTCGCTAGCGAAAATTAAACACGGCAACACAATGACCTCAACAACAGGAACACTGCCAACAATAACATATGAATCGGGTCGAATCATCCATTCAATTCCCTAACAAATTGCTTCCGCCGCCCGATCATCGTTGCAAGCCAATCCTGTCCAAGTACATTCATCGTTCCCGTCCTCCGTTTAAAACTGATCCCATGCCACCTCTAAAATTTCACACGCACAATAACGATTTGAATGTGGATTGTCACTTATAATTGGTGAAAGCTGTTACCCATTGTAGAAAGCGGGGTTAGTTCTTAATTATAGTATTTGTTTATACGCAATCATTCCGATACTTAAATAGTAGCGATAGGAATGCACATCGTTACACACACACACACACACACTATATATATATATATATATATATATATATATATATATATATATATATATATCGGAACAAATTTTATAAAAATATTTCCTGAAAAAAAATAAATATATGTCAAATATAGGATGAGCCAAATGAGACTGAAAGATTTAGATATATATTTACTTGTTTACTATCATTTTCTATTCTTTATTATCCTTTAGTCTCATTTGAACCACCCTATATAAATAATCCGATGAAGAAAATGAATCTTTAAAATGTTACTTATTTTTAAAAAAATAAAATTCCTAAACTCAAATTTAACTATAATTTTTAAAAAATATCCTAGTAAAAAAATATAACACAAGAAATTAAATCTCTCAAATTCGTTTTTTGTTAAAATAATATGAAAAAAATAAATTTAGAAACTAGTGACCTAATTTTAAAACGAATTATTTGACTTCTTAACAATGTAATATTTTATGAATATCTCTTAAAATCAAACTCTTAACTCTTAATACAAAATTTTATTTATGAGTATATATTTTATGATATCTGATTTTGTCACTTTTTTAAATTATTTTTTTATACCTAAAAATATGTCTATACGACTTTATATTAAAAAATATATAAGACTTAAAATTGGACAAAAATAAATGTTTTAAAATTCCTTTAATTTTAATTTGTATAAATGATTATTTCTAAATTCACCTAGCAGTACATATTTTTAAAGAAATGTCCAATTTTGAAAAAAATAATAATGTGTTTGAATTTTGATTCCAAATATCGTTTCTAAATTTAACAATTATTTTTAATTTTTAAAAAAATATTTTCATAAAAAATATAATTATTTAACGAAAATTAAAAACAATTTATATTTTTTAAAAAAAAATTATAAAATATCTTAATAGATTAATATATTTAATAATAATTGTCAAAAAATAAAAATTGAATAATAAAATCATTCAAAAATATATTATAAAAGAAATAGCTATTGAAACCACCTTAAAAATGTATTTCTCGTTTTAATCAAAGAACTATTCAAAGCATTAACATAAAAACTGGACATAATTCATCAATTATCAAAATTTTTCCTCTTTTAGTTTAAATTTTCATTACACACAGGTGCTATATTTAGAACATACATACAATTAATGTGCGTTTAATTAACTTTTTGATAATAATAATTTATTGGTGTCAGTGATTTTAACAACCCCTATAACAAAAAGTTTGAATGATTGATTGTTTCGAGTGCAACGATGTAACTGTAGACTATAAACCCTATAATGCACCTGGTAAATGAAAATCATTCAGTGTATAACGCTTATTTAGTTAGTGAAATATTTTTCAATCGACAAAATTTCAAATAATACATTCAGTTTACAGTAGATTAATGTATTTTGGTATATATAGGAACTGAAGTGCATTTTTTTATTTTTTTCAATTATTAAAATATATTTATATTATTTTATTAGCAAATATAATATTTCTTGAATATTCTTATATCAAATATATATTTCTATGAGAATAATTTCTTTTCGAAATTTATAATTAAAATAACACAGTGGTAATGTAATTATGTTAATTGTATCAAATGTAATTAAGGGATTGTGTTACTGTAAATTGAATGCGCTTTGCGAATGTACATACATAGCCAAAGATCGAATAATGCATTAGACCTAATAGCTTAATTTATAATAGTACGTTATCTGATTGTGCACGTAGTTACAGAATCCACATCAATTCTCACTGTCTATGATAGCGAGAATGATTTACTACAATTAGGATTGGTATCGACATAATTTAGATAAATGAAATATATAAACATATATATATATATATATATATATATATATATATATAAATATTTTTAAATCTCTAAAAATATCTTAATATACTGACTATTTTAAAACAACCGATTTTCTGCGAAAATATTTATTTGACATCAAATTACATTTGACAAACTAAGTTGAAAACCGTACAAAATTGTTAACTGAAAAGAACGTTTCAAATTCCGAGATCAATTTAAGTTGAATTAGTTGAAAACTCATATGAGTTTATTTAATATTTCATTGGAAATGATTTTCCATTTCCTGTTAAAACAGTTAGATTCAATTAATATATTTTTTGGTTCAGTTTTGTTTCCGGTTTACGATTCAAATATTCATTTTCGTTAAAAGGTAATGTTCTGTTACAGATTTACAAAAAAGTGATTCAACTCACGTACAATTTTCCTCTCTAATCTTTTTGCATCTACACACACACATTTATATATATATATATATATATATATATAAATATATATATATATATATATATATATATATATATGATGTTTTTTAAACGTGATAGAGCTTTAAATTGAATCTCTATATAAAGATTTCTATTTAACTTTAAAAAACACACTTTATCATACTTTATATATACATACACACATATATATATATAGAGAGAGAGAGAGAAAGAGAGAGAGAGTGTGTTTTTAGGTAAGATAAAACTGTCGATAGTGATTTAATTTAAAGTTCTATCACACTTAAAAAACATTCTCTCTCTCTCTCTCTCTCTATATATATATATATATATATATATATATATATATATATATATATATTAAATAATTATTTTTTTCTGTCATTAAGCTTAAATTTACTATTATTTCAATTTCTTTTTAAAACTAATTTTCTTTAAATATTCTCTTCACATTTTATTATTCGTTCATGACATTATTTTTATTGCCATTATTTTCAACTTTTATTACCTCTCTAATTATGTTCAAGTAGCTTATTGTTCTAAAAATTAAGTTGTCAAATAAAAATCTAAATATTTTTTTATTTTATAACAAATTTGTAATTACCAAATTCAGTAAAAAAATTACATATTTTATTGAATATTTTAAAAAAATATTTAAAATTAAAAATAACAAGAAAGATAAAAAATAATATTATACAGATTTTAGTTACTGAAGAACAATGTTATTTCAAATATTCGGTAAAACTGATATAAACTTTTAATATGCATTATACATAAATTAAAAAATCGTTTTCATATTGTAATAAAATATTATTTATATAACTAACTATACAAACATATTAATCAAATATTAAAAAATCTTATTTACAGCCAATAATGGTAATATTGTCAAAAAAATCTTGGTAATGAAAAAAGTAATAAAATAATTTTATTAGAAAATGATATAAGAATTTTTTTAAAAAAATATGTGATATATTAATAAGGGTTGAATAATAAACGACGGGAATTGATTATTAAAACATAATTTGAGATCAATAAATATTTCCGGTCATATTTTCGAAATTTTATTAAAATCGCCCTACAATATTTCGTATGTATTATCAATGTAGAAATATTATCGATCTGATCATCTATGCACCTATAATTTCTGAATTTCCATGCATCGATTACCATTATTCCACGATAGCTAAACATAATACAACGTATATATCGTGGACGGTCAGACTGCACTGCGCCACAAGCATTTACTAACAAAGCTAGGAGAGCGCCGCCCCTGCCGATAAAACAGGCCCATATGTATGCATCATTGGTTTTACAACCGAGCTGCTGCCTGACCGACGGAACGCTAGGGACGTCGACGTCGACGTCGACGACGACCAGCAAGCAGGCAACATGCACGCATCTCATGCCCATACAAATATATGTCGTAACGGATAAGCGACATATATCGTACGACGACGGGATTTTGTAACGACGCTGATGGGCGAGATTTAAAAAAAGGGCTCGCACAGTTGAAGCATTCGGTCAAGTAAGCAGAAAGTTATGTATATTGGAATGTTTATAAACTGAACATATCCCATTGATGGTATGTTCGGTGTTGGCAGTTAGTTGTATTATAGCGCTCTATCTGTGATATTTTCAATGAAGGAAAACGATCTCGACCGACGATGAACAATCGTTACATAAAAAATCAGCTTCTTCGATTTTTCGTCTTTTCGTTTCGTCGAAGATATAATATGAAACTGATACATGGAAATTGATTACTCACGACCATGCTTTTCGATATTGAATTGTTATCGCATAAATTAATATAAACACAACACAAAATCAACTTACGCATATTATATTTTATATATATAAGATTTTTTTTTAAAAGTGATAGAACTTTAAATTTAATTCCTATCGAAATTTCTACCTAACATAAAAACACTCTTTAAAAATATATACATATATCCATACACACACACGCATTTAAAAGCTGTTTTTTAAAAAATTAAATCACAAAACTAACGCATGCAGATATTCAATTCATCTAGAACAGACCTCACAAATCGTTAAAAATTTTCGAATACCGTCACAAATAATAAATAAGTCAATTCAGGTCATCAAAAAAGGTCACAAATCTATGAAAAAGAACATGTTGTAAAAAACAACAAATAACCGGAAATACTTCATGTCTGCAGACCAGATAACGAAATGAAAAGAAATATTCAACCCCCAGTTGTAGATGGATTGAATAACGACACAAAACACAAATTAGTATATGTATATATAAAAAGTTAGTCTAGATTTTAACAGAAAGGCCTGACGATGATGGCGTTGCCATCGAAATGCATCAACCGATATAATTATAGATTATATAATTATAATTAATAAGTGATTATTGAACACTTTAAATTATTGTGGTGTTGGGGTTAAAATTCATTTGTGTAAACTGTTTTTTAAAGTTCTAAAGAATTTTAAATAGAAATTTAATTAAAAGTTTTATCGCGCTTAAAAAATATTCTATATATAAAACAAGATTAACATAATTATATTTTTTATTTCATTCATTATTTGTAAACCACAGAATATTATTTTTCCAACTTTTAAATTAATTTACAAATCTAAGATAATTCTATATTACTACTAATCTATGATAATCATAACTATTTTCTGACATTTCTTAAAATAAAATATAATATTAACACTAAAATATATAGGTGTCCTATCAGGAAACACAAATCAATTTTTAAATAAAATATATTTTTTGAGTAAGCAAAATGAAATCTACCCACAGTCAACTTTAGGAATTAACGAAAAACATCCACAGATTAAATTAATTCAATTATGGAATTAAATTTATTCAATTACAAAATTTCTCCATATTTCTAAAACACATAGTATACTAAGTTAATGAACTTATTTTATTTCAATATTAATGTATAAATCAAGAATAATGTCAAAGATTTTTTTTACACTGTTCATTTTGGTACTGTGAAAAATTCATTTTATCATTAATAAAATTATTTAATAAATTTTAATGTTCACTTTATTCGCTGATATGCATTTCAATAGACATCTCAAAGCAGTGCGTTATAAAATTCTTTTTAATACAACATTTAGGAAATGACGAAATATCAATCTAAGTGCATATTGGAGAATAAAGTGAAGAATTAGTGATTATTCAATACTTATTAAATTTTATGATGCTGAGTGTATGTTTAATTTGTGATAAAACGTATATTTTAATTTATACAAAATAAATTATATAATTAAATTACTTTTTTTAAAAAAAATGAACATTAAAAACATAACTACAAAACTGAATTATAAGCCATGTTGAAAAAAATATCAACTCATTATAAAAAAAAATATTACCAAAAAAAAACTTCATTTCCCATAAATTGAAATTTAAAACAAAGCCGTGTACATATGTCGACAACGGCGTTAACAAAAAGAAACCGTATGTAATGTAACTGTCGTATTCTGTCTATTGTACTATTTTTCCTGAAAACACAAGTAACATTTTCTCATCAACGATTTCATAAAGACCTCTACGCACGCTCATAATCTGATCCATAAACCGCACGTAGAATGGTACATATCCATACAAAGCCGATACGTGGCGCTTGTATCCTTCATGACCTTTGTTCGTTGCTCGAAACTTCCTTCGCCGAGAGCTTTAGCCCAAACATTGCTATGTTGCACGCACGCACACACACTTTACGTTCTGCATGCACGTGCGATTTTCAATATCTCATATTCGAATATTTTTTCTTCATCTTCGTCTCTTTTTTTCTTCGATGCTTTCAGTTCTTTTGTCGTGCCCTTTTTTCTTCTTGTGCTTGCGTTATTTAGACTTACGACTGGGATTTAACCGTTAACATTATTCGACTTGTACAGTTACACAATTTACAACATTGTATTTTATGTTAACTTAGGAATTATATAAATATATATATATATATATATATATATATATATATATATATATATATATATATATATATATATGGGAACGAAAAAAAGAAAAATAAATCAACTAGTCTTACTGACAACTTTACATCATCTCTCATAAAAACATTTTTATGAGAGAATTTATAAAATGATATGTTAAAAACAAACTTAAGGGGTTATACGTACTTGCGAGGCGCAAAAACGACGTTTTTTTAGGATTTTTTTTTAGAAACAGTATTTATTTTGCAATTACAAATTATGGTTATTTGAATAGATCCTACTTTCAAGAATAAAATAACATGTCGATCATAAAAAAATATTGAAGTGCACCGCTCCTGCAGACGATGTCCCGAACGACCTCCAAAAAAATGCGCTTGGCGGTGATCTCCATATCGGCGGTTTGGATTATTTGAAATCAAAAAATATGGTCAATTCTTTTAAAGGATAGATTAATGCAGGTATTGAACGAAGGAATAATAAAAATTTTATTTTTGACAAAATGACGTCTACTTGAAAAAAATTTTTCGTTTTTTACTAAAATTTTCGCTTCAAATTGTTTTAAAAAATAGTAATAATTTTTGTAAACCTTATTCCTTCGTTCAATACCTGAGGAATATATTTGAGAAGATTGTGTGAAAATTTGAGACCGATCGGTTCAACCATTTCTGAGATATCGAGATCACCGACTATGAAAACACCGTTTTGAGATAAACGCGTTTGAAGTTTCGGAAGTAGTTTACACATAGTTAAATTTTTTTTACAAATTCAGGTGTATGTCCGAAGATATTTATCGGATTTACTTCAAATTTTTAAAGAATATACTCAAATATATGTGCATTCCGAAAATGCAAAAAAAAATCGATTTTTTGATATTTCTAACTGCGTATAACCCCTTAAAAAGACAATTTCTAAATAAAACATATAAAGTAACTATTAATTTATTAGATAATTCATATCATTTAGTTTTTTAGTATATACATTTACAATCAAGTACTCTGATGATAATCTTATGATCGTCATAATGCGCATCTTCAAATAAAGTGAACAAATAATAATGGAATACTTTTATAAAATCGTAATGTTTGAGCAAGAGATTAATTTTTATTAATATAAATTTGTGACAGAACACAAATAAATTAATAAAAAAAAATGAAAGAAAAAAATTCAATCATTGCAATATTTCTTAAAAGAAGTAAATAAACTTTAACTTTTACGACTTAAAGCATTTGCTGAAACTAACATCACGAGTCAAATGTACAGTAATAACATTTTACAGTAACTATAGACATTATTTCAGACAAATTTCATAAATCGTGCAAAATGTTAGTATGTTTCATGAACGAATTTGTTGATTTTGTATGAAACCAATTTCCGTCGTATTACCTTACCGAACAGTAAATTACTATCTACGCTCGTGGATCTCTATATTACGCAACGGGGTATTTCTCTAGAAATAATGCAGTACACTCCACGTACAAATTTACTTTCATTCGAGTTTTAGCAATAAAAATACGTTACCAGATGAACATCATAATACGCACACACGTTCACACTTCATCTCATATTGTAATAAGACCTTTACATAAATTGCTACTAGCGCAGGTAGCGCAATTTAGAATCTAGTTTATTGTACATATTTTTTCACTCTAGAATACAAGTGAGATGAAATTTCAACAACATCTCCGTATGTGTAGCTTTCACGAGCTTTATGTGTTTGTTTAAATATTATATTTTACTATAAGATTTTATGACGAAAAATGAACAATAAATAAAAAAGAAAATATTATTATAATTGTATTTTTGTATATGTACGTACGTATTTATTTAAACTAAAACAAAATATAAGATTTATTAAAAGTACTTATTATTAATATAAAATAGTGCCTAAATTTTCAAATTGTGTTTCTATTATCTACAAATTATTCCTTATAATAATTTTATATCTTTAAATTAATTTTTTATATTTTTAAAAAAATTATATAAAACTAAAAATTAATTTTCTGATAAACTGAATTTTATATTAACTTTTATAAATTTGTTAACACATTTTAAAATTCACATATTTTCATATTTTTATTACCAGTAAATTTTAAAATAATTATTAGTTTATTTTTTGGTTTATTGAAAATAACATTACTATATTTTCAATATCGATTAATAATTATATGTATTTTTAATAAAATATTATTTTATTTTTCAAAAATAATTTTTTCAATTAAATATTAAAAAAGGATAAAATTATTTATTTAAAACTGCAAATATATCTTTTCATATTTATATATCAAGTTTTAACATTACCTAAACAAAAGTCATAAAAAATCAAATAACCATTTTATTTACTAAAAAATTTTAAATTCACTCAGATAATAAATTATGCACAGTTCAGTTATAATATTAATAATTTATTGAAGGTTTGATATGAACAATGGTTTTAATAGATTACACTAAAACTTTCATATTCTTTACGACTTATAAGCATTCTTGAATTTTTATTATCTGATTTAAGATTTCAAGACTAGTATTGAATTCTGTTTCATATAAAAACCATAAAAGCTACTAAAATCAACTAAAAGATATCATATGCAATTCACTAAAGTCGTAAAATTCTTTAACGATATCAAATACTTTTCAAATATTCATTTCTTGTTTAAAAAAGCAACATGTAATGAAATAAAATTTATTATTCAAAAAATAAAACTAAATAATAATGTTAATAGAATATATAGTACAAATTTATTTTTTTTAATTGCATGCTAACACCATTAAATTTAAAATTTGTTAATATAAAAATTTAATTATTTTTTAGATTTTTTTAAAATGTTTTTTAAAAAATAAAAATGTGTGTATATATATATATGTGTATGTATATATGTATTTGAGTCTCATTTCGATCAAAATTCTTGAAAAAGTTGTTTACTCATTTAGCAACCTTACTTTTATTATTCGTCTAAAAGAAAAAAAGTGGAACAAAAAATTGTACAAGCAAGTTAAAAGCACACTGATAATTATATGGAAATATAAATTAATGACTATGTATTAAGCTCGACATGACAAAAAGAGATTTGAAAACTTTTATCCGACGCAGCTACGTAATCCGCATCCCGTGTTGCAAGAACAAACATAAATCATTAATCGTTGTAAACTTCGACTTTTCAGTGAAGTAATGAATGCAAAGATATCAGTATTGTTTGTCTGCTAGTATATGTTCTTTACTAAAGACTTATTAAATACTCTGTCTATGTCTGTAACCGGAAAAACCTTATCTTATATTTTTGAGATTTATATTGTGGAACAATGGTTTTTAGCTTAGTCATACAGATACTGTGTTTAAACAAACGTATTAAAAATACATCTTGACAGTAATATTTATTAAAAATTACAAAAGATCTTTAATATCTTAGTTCAATAAAATATTTTTTCACTTATTATTGAATTTTATTGAAATTAAATTAAGATATCACATGAATCCAAAATTAATATATTATTTGAATTTGAAATTTCAATCACATCTTTATATTTAATTGAAATTTTTGTTTAGAAAATAAAATTTTAAAAATAAATTCATATTTTATTTAATCGAATATAAATTTTATTTGGAACCATAAAACACTTAAACAACAATTATTTCCATTTCAATTATATTTAACATTTATTCATTTTAAAAACAAGCACCTACTCAGAATCAAATTGATTTAGCTACAAACCGATTTAATTTATTTATCAACTAATTAATTAATATATTCCTTTAACATACTGGATATATAAACATATGATTCTATAACGAACTACCTAGACTTATATCAAACACACTGTCACTTGACATAAGCAGACTTGAACAATTCTCTAAATGTATTCAGGAACAACTTGTTATAACAAAGGGAGTTAAGTTACAAGAACATATATATACAAATCTAGTTATATGCCACAATCGACGTATCTATTACATTGAGTCTGCAATATAATTACAACGTTTGTATGAATTGTCTTTAAGACAATAGTGTTGAGTGTTGGAAACAGATTGTAAATATCAGCGCTTTACAGAAGTGACTGAAAATAGACATATGCGTTGTTTACCTATATAAATAAACACTTACATACATTTTCATATATATATATATATATATATATATATATATATATATATATATATAATATTTTAAAAGAAGTATAATTAAAAAAATAATATTTAGAAAAAATGGAGTAAAAAAATGACAATTTTTTAAAAAAACTCTTTCACATATTTATAGATTACTTTTATGATTTTATATTAATGATCTTATTATATTACTCAAATATTATAAATAGTAACTATATTGTAAATTATTATTTTTAAAGAATAATCATTAAATTTGCAAAAATGTTTATATATAAAAGAGAAATATATCATTTATTATTTACAAATATTTTAACAAATTCAGGTAAAGAACAAATTACAATATTGAAACAAATAATTTTCTTTAGTTAAATTAATTATAAAATAATATAATTTTTAATATTTTTTTAAAAAATAATACATATTAATTTTTTTAAATATTTATTTTTTTATTTAAAATATACTAGTATTTTTAATAAACTATCATTTTTATCACTTTTATGTGAATAAATATTACCGAGTTTTGGATATAAAAAAATCTTTAATCTGCCTGTTATTGTAACACTAATTTGATTTTATCATATAATAATATAAAATAGTAAAATTAAATTTTCATCATTTTTTCTAGAGTATATTATCATAATTTTAATATTTTCAAAACTTAATTTATATATATATATATATAGAGAGAGAGAGAGAGAGAGAGAAAGAGGGATAAATCATCATCATTAACATTTTTTTTATCCACTACTGGATGAAAGCCTCTTTCTAAACCCTGATTTTCAAATAATCCAATGCTTTTCTCTTCCAATTCATATATATATGTAAATATTTATAACAAATTTATAGAAAGAAAAAAAATTAAAATTTCATTTCATAAAATTAATAATAGGATCAAACAGCCATTTTCCTTTATTTAATCCTAAATACTGAACATGTCCATCATTTTTGAATTTTCTACGTTGTAAATAAACTATTAATTTATTTTAAACAAGAATAATTACAAAAATCTTATATAAAATTAATATTTAAAAGAAATAAATAATTTTATTTAAGGTACACAACAAATCTCTATAAGAAGTAAAGTTGAACCTAATCTAAGAATATATAAAAAATTAATGAAACTTTATTAACATTTTTTTATTCACTACTGGATAAAAGCCTCTTCCTAAATCCTACTTTTTAACTAACCCAATGGTTTTCTCTTTCAGCCCATAAATCTGTAAATATTTATAACAAATTTATAGGAAGAAAAAATTTGCAAATTCCATTACATGAAAGTTAATTATAGAATCGAACAGCCATTTTTCCTTAAATTGAACCTAAATATTAGATATTTCTATTATTTTTAATTTTAATTTTTTGGGTATTTTTTTAAACGCAATTTTAATTAATAATTTTTGAAACAAATATTAATGAATGCTTTGTATGAAAATATTATATTTCTTTAAGTAATTTATTTTTGATTCAAAAATGACATAAAATAATAGAATAAAAAAATTATTATTTCACAATAATTTCAGTATTAAAAATAATTTAATATTTGAAGAAATTTAGATAAATTTATATATATATATATATATATTTGTATATGGTATTTTCTTAAGCGTAATAGAACTTTAAATTGAATCCCTATCGAATGTTCTATCTAAGCTAAAAAAAACTTTATCATACCTTTATTTATATATACACATACACATATGTATATATATAAAGATTTTTTTTTAGATTAGATAAAACTTTCGATAAGGATTTAATTTAAAGTTTTATCGCGCTTAAAAAAAAACATCCTGTATATTTATATGTAAATAGTCCACATATATACACTTTAAAAAATCAGAATAATATATGTCCTTTTGACAAAGCTATCGTTTTTTTTATTGTACGACAAGCATTATGTAATATATTTATTGAAAATTTCTGCACAACTTATTAAAAGTACGATCTTCAATGAACCAAGACGAAAGTTTATCCTTTTCAGTATACGATCTGGACTTTCCCATTTTTTACATTAGTTATTGACTTGTCAGTTTGAATATCTACACAAGTTTCTATAGAAGTTTCAACAATTCAGTTTCGTCGTCAAAGTGTTGACACGGGTGATCCTTTCATTTTTAAACATACTATATATATATATTTCTTTCCGATCAATAGATTTTTCCGCGTTTCTTACGAAAAGTTTTTTATTCAGAGGTTTATTTGTCGAAAAAATGTATTTGTTGAATTAATCTTTTATTGTTTGTAGAGTGTAAAGTAATTTAATTGTTTCTAGATTAATGAATGTTTAATTACTTTTTTTTGTATAAACGAACTGATTTTATTTTCAAAGTTATTAAGAGAATTAAATATTTTCTATCGTAATTTTTAATAATTTTATAAATATTTTTAAAAATGTTATTAAATAAAAGTTATTTGTTTTGTTAAATTAATTATATTTAATTTATTATAAATTTTTTTAGTTCAAAAAATATTCATCTTAAAAGAGATATAATTTTTTATTTATTTTTATTCTCTTAATAATTATATTATTTTCATTATCAATTTTTTAATGAATGAAATCAATAATTCAACGATGGGTAATAAAACAAGATCTTAAAAAAACTGATATACAAATAAGAAAATAAATAAATATTGTTTTAATAATAATCATTGTAATAAAATTTAATAACAAAATTATTCTATCCTCAAAACTAATTAAACATTTTTTCACTTCATATGATAACTAATTTCTAAAACTTTTTTAATTATCTAAGTGAACAAATACTCATATAAACTTTATAGATGAATTCTTATATGCATCACAGAACATTTTATTCATAATTCATAATTTAATTAATAATTTTACTAGACACAAATAATAAAAAAATCTTACCAACTGATGATTAATAAACTAAGTTGTTTTGATAAGGAAAATGCTTACCTGTAATAAAATAAATAATTAGTTATTATACTTTTACTTCTCAAATTCAGATATTTTAACTGAATATAAATAAAACAATATTCCTTTTGATATAGTAACAAATTAACTCTAACACAAATGAATCACTAAAAACTAAAAACTTAAAAAATTTATATAGAAATCTTCAAATCAATTAATTATTTTATTCATTAATATACATTTTGATGTTCATTCTATCATAAATATAAATAATACAATTGATTATTCAAAATTTTTATAAAATATTAAAAAATTTTGCACTATTAATTCATTTATTAATTTTAATAAAATAAATTTTATTTTATCATATTTAAAATTTATTTATATTCATTTATAAATAAACACATACTTAAATTCATTTACAATAATAAAAAAAAATCTGCGTTGTAAGTAAACTATTAATTTATTTTGAACAAGAATAATTAAAAAAAACGTATATAAAATTTACATTTAAAAGAAATAAATATGTTCTCAAGTAAATAATAAATTCATCTAAGGTAAACAACAAATCTGTATAAGAAGTGAAAAAGTTGAACGTAATCTAAGAATATATAAAAAATTAATGAAACTTCCTGGAAAAGTCATTATTTACTTACTACTTCTTTTCTTGATTTAATTGTTTGACGAAAGAAGAAAGAAACAAACATAAAAATCAACATTTATATATATATATATATATATATATATAAAAATATATGAGTTTTAATAGATTTTTATCTAGTTATATATATATAATTTTTTTTAATGAAATCATTTAAATTTTTCATTTTAAAAAATATTAAAAAATATGAAATACCGATAAAATTAATTTTTTATGCAAAATTGATGTTTAAAAAAACAGTTCGATAGTAAATAGAACAGATAAAACAATTCCACATCCCTTAAAGTTTTCCTTAATACCATACAAGAAACTAAACTAGACAAGCCATCGATGTACAAGAGACAGATTTCAAGAAAACGCTTCGGGCTTTTTCGCAAATGAAGATCAGATTTCTACTTTGTTCACAAGAAAAACCACACAAAAAACAGTCAGACATACAAACACAGACGATGTAATCAACATACGATTCTATCTTCAATTGAAAATTGTTTTTGCGTCGGGTATATCTTATTCCATTAAAGTCTTCCTCTATTATAGTTTTATTCAGAACTCTTATTTCTAAAAAAAATAAATACGTTTGTCTTTTTTGAAAAAATGCAAATATATTTAATTTTTTTGAATATACTTTTAAAGGTATGTTTTATTGAACGTTGAGTAAGTGAAAACATTAGTTTCAATCAAGATTCGATTTTATCAAGTTTTGTTTGAAGTAGTCATTCAATAAATATTATTTTCAAAGATATCATCCATATCTCTTGATAATATATTCATGCCATATAAATGCTTTACAACTAAATTCAATTACTTATTTTTTTATGATATTCAAACATAGAGAGTTAAATTAAATAATGTTATATGGATTTTCCAAGAAATTTAAAACAGATATTTTTTACTATATAAATATATAATCATGAATAAAAATTGGAATTCTATAACAAAAAATTAAAAAGATATAAAAATATTTTTTCATATTTTTATTTTATTTAAATAATATATATAATTTTTCATCGAAAGCTCATAAATGTAAAAAGCTCAAAAAAAATCTACAGATATACGAGTTAAGAACATAAAAAATTGGCAGTTTGGATTAGAAGAGAATGACATTTGATTACCGAAATTAGAAATTTTTCAGAGAGTCTTTCATCCAGCAGTAGATATAAGAAAAAGACTAATAATGATTTTTTATAATCTAATTAAAAAAATTATAATGAAAAACTTTTTTACTTTCATATAAATTTTTAAATTACAGTTCTACCAAATTTAATTTAAAATTGATTTGTTCAATTATATATTTATTTTGTAACAAAATAAATTCTTAAAAAAATTACACGTATTTTTTTGTTCATGAGTTATTAAATTTTTATATTAATATTTCGTTCTTGTTCAAAATTCTTTTTTGTATTTATCTTAAAAATTTATTAGAAAATAAATATTTTTAAATGAAATTTTATCTTTTTATATTAAATATTATATTCACTACCAACTTAATATTTTATTAATACAGAATGGCTCAAATGAGACTAAAGGATAGTAAACGATGATAAGCAAGTAAATGTATGTCTAAACCATTAAATGTTATCTGGGTTAAGTTATATAAAATACATAAGAAAAATCTACATTATTAAAATAAAATTGACTTTTTGTTCATTTCAAATAACAACCAATCCAAACAATTTTTCACAATAGAGACCAAAATTAAAATAAATGAAATAAAGAAACTTTATAAAATACAACCTAATAAAATATATAAACGTAATCAAAATATCTTAATATTTTTTTAAATATGCAATAAATTAGATGAATATATTATTCTGAATAATTTAATATAATTTCCTATAATATTTTATTACAAGTAATATATTTTTTTAAACATTTAAAAATTAAACATTATATCTCATTTCATACACAATTATTTTCAATTTTCCATTCTAATTTTTACCTACGTTACATGTATACATAAACACAAGCCCATGTTTATAAATGTAAATGATATGATACGTTTAATAAACTGTTTAAATTAAATTGAAACAAATCTCTTTGTAACGTCAAAGTTTCACCACTGTGATTTCAGTTCAAATGTAATTACAAAGTTGTTTGTTTCGTATTATATTTGTATAAACAATGTGTACGTGAAAATATATATATATATATATATATATATATATATATATACGTGTCTGTGTGTAAGTGTGTATATATGTAGAATGACTACTACTCTACAATGTCCACTTTAATTTAGAACTAGAGAACTCATTCAATTCGGTAACTTCTATTGTCACACAGCAGTATTACCAATACTGTAGACATGAATAGAATCTACTTCAGAAATGCATTCGAACAAATACATTATGCACTTCGCAAATACGCCATCGTTTCAGTAGTATTGAGTGCACTTTCACTGCTTCTATGTATCGAGAAATACGCTATAATGTAGTGCACACATCCACACGTATTTTCCCCCTTGTGAATAAACGTGTGGTAGAGAGTTGAAATGAATCTGTGAAGAGAATATATCACGCAATGTGACTAATATTAGATTTAAGCATATTGCGAAAATACTATACATATTATTTTCTGTATATTGAGTTGGATACATTCTTCAATTTTTGTCTGGATTCGATAGCAGACTGTATTTGAATTTTATTAAATTTTGTTTTGTATTATTTTATTTTTTAATGAATTCTATTTCAAAACTTGGATATGATTTTAAATAATTTAATTTTTTATGTTTTTCAATGTAAAATAGTAAATTTAATAAATTAAATCATGTTTTTTTTTAAAAAAAAAAGATATTTTAATTTCTAATTACAATCAATTATATCCATTTTTAGATGAAATACTTTTAAAAATTATTATTGTAGTTTTTTAAACCAATTTCAGTACTATTTTTTCTGGTTAATTATTCGAATATATAAAATATCTATTATTTTTTTTAAAAAAATACAATCAACTCAACAATGTATCAAAATAATATATAATACGAATTTTTTATAAAATATTTAAGTATTTAAGCTCTACTTCATTGAAATTACAAATAAAAATATTTAAAAAAATCATTAATATAATTTTTCTTGATCAAGGTAAATATTTTCACTTTTATTTTCATATAATTTTTATATGAAAATTTTAAAATAATATTAAGCAGAAAAATTATAAAATAATATTTTATAATTTTTCTGCTCTTACAAAATACAATAATTACTATTAAAAATATTTTTTATAAATTATATTTTGTATTTTTTAGACAAAAATATTTATAAAAATACTAATATAAAAAATATTAATTCACCTAACGATAACTTTATAGCCAAAATTGATAATGTAAAAATATTAAAAGAGTAAACTAGTAAAAAACTGAAAAAACATAATAGTAATTTATTTTTTTTAAATATTTATAATTCTACATTTTCTGTTATCAACAATGATATTTTTTTAAACATTACCAAAAATGAAAATAAATTAGAAAAATATTATAAAATAGAAAAAATTAATATAAAATAAAAAAATGTTTTCTAAAAATATGTAAAAAATATTTTAAAAAATCTAAATAAGTAATAAAAAAATTATAAAAATATTATAAATAAAATTAGAAGTAAATAACGAATATTTAAACGAAATTAAAAGTTTTAACGCCAGTAAAATAAGTCATAAATGCTTTTAAATACTTTTTTGTATTTTAAGGAAACTCATTTATTTAGAAGATCGACTGAAAATTTGTTGTGTTGTGTGCTTTATGGATAAGTGTGTGTGTGTGTGTAAATATATATATATATATATATTTAGTGAGTGCGTATACATTTGTAATTCTGCACTCGAATTTCTTCGCACGAATTAATGACTTAATGTCAAGAACTGTGTTCCGTATTACTTAATTTACTACATATTGAGTAACTTCTACCGTTATCTCGATAAAACAAAAACACAAACATCTCAGTTTACGCATCAACAGTTCACTGATTTACCTACTGTAAAATCTCGTTATACAACGTCGTCTCTACACAATAGAGTCGGCTGCAAATTAAGTTGCATTTCCCGGTCTTCGTAATGCTTTTTGGCAGACATATAATTCTCGCCTGGTTTTTGTTTAGTCTTATCAATGAATTGTATTGTCAAGGTGTTGCTATTCTAGTGAAAGAACAACCCCTTGTTACATTACTTGTACACTATACTTGACTAATGTATTAGTATTGTTTTATTACTTGCTGTATATTATTTACGTGAAGATGTATACAACTTACTCGTATTCATAAAAGCACTAATTTAAAATTATTCAGTCGAAGAATATAAGTATCTTACAATGATCTTGTTAAATTTACATCTTAATATTGAATTTATATTGTAACAAAAACTATTGTTTGAATATAGAAAAATGTTTATGCTCTACAGAATTATTTGCTAAATATATTAAAAGATATTTTTACTAATTTTTAATTTTATTATCCAATCAAATATATTTTAATTGAAAAATAGCTAAGGATATCATATTTATTTTTATCTCTCAAAGAAATAAAAAATGATTAAGTAAATCTATATTAATTAATAGAATCAAAAGTCGAATATTAAAAAGTTTTTTTTAAAAAAAACACGATAGCAAATTGAATTTCAAGTCTATACATTATTGAGTAGTTCTTTTAAAGTTCCTCGTCTGTAATATCTTGTTAGTTGTCTTTTAAAAAATCGAAATCTCAGACTTTATTCGAACAAATCAATATAAGAAATTATTTATATGATTAAATATTCTTTTAAATTCTTATAATTAAACAAATCAAAAAGTATATAAATTTTAATATGAATAATATTTTCATAATAATATTTATATTCAAAATTTAAATGTTACCTTTTCAAATAATTAATATATTAAATTGTTTATTTTTCAAATAAAAAAGTACTATTATTATTTATTTTAAAATACGCAAATATATTAAAAAAAGAAAAATCTAAAATCAGTTTATGATAATAAAGAATACAAACAAATTACTATTTTATTTTTTAATAAAATACAGTTATTTTTTAGATTCATTTCACATATTTTTTTGAATACAAAATTGAATATTCTTGAACACAGGTGTTCGTTTTTTTAATGAAAATAACCATAAATATTCTATTCCATTTTCGAGTGAAAATATATTACTCACTCATACATTTTATAAAGAAAAATGTTAACAGCTGAGAGCAAAAATGATATCAACTGCCAGAAATAAACCTTATATTTTATATGCTCTTTTTAAATTAGTCAATATAAAAAAAATGTTTATTTAAAAATTTTTATTTTCTAAGAAAACTAGTATATATATATATTTTTATTAAAGATCCGTTTATATTTTAACATTTTTTTTAAGAAACTCAATTCAGACTTTTAATTTAATATCTAATAATTTGTATAATTAAAAACTAAATATGAACATCTAAAAAACATTTTTTATTGTTCAATAAAATAAAATATCTAGTAAATTAATTATTCGATAATAAACACTAAATTTACAAATATTTAATTTTAAACGAATATCAAGTATATTAGAAGGGATGAACGACTTAAAAGATTTACTGTTAATAATAAGGCTGAAGATAAAGTTTTGATTCATATGAGAATAGAGTTGTTAAAGTTTATGATTAATTTTACCAGTACTATACAGTGCCTGTTTGCAACATACGAGAATAACGATTATGTTAGAAAAGTTGCAACTGACAAACTATACGATGTACTTATTAAAGAAGTACATTCTGCTGCACAAAACTTATAAATACTATGATTACGATAGGAATTTCGTACTTTGACATTTAAACAGATTTACAAGTCGAGAATGTACTTAAAAATAAAATGTTACACGTATTGTGATAATTGGAAGGACTCAAATGAGACTAGAAAAGAAAAAATAATAATAAATGATAGTAAACAAGTAAATATATGACGAAATTCTTCAATCTCATTAGGACTACCCTATATATATATATATATAATATATATATATATATATATATATATATATATATATATATATATATATATATATATATATATATATATATATATATATATATATATATATAATTTCTTAAGTTAAATCCCTCATATATGCATTCATTTATTTAATTTATTTTTAATTAATATATTAAAAAATAATGTAATATTTTTTTCTTTGTCTAAAAATCCATTTATATTGAGCAAAAAATAATTTAAGAGGAAATTATTAACTGATAACATTTTAAAATAATTTAATTCAATAAAAGCAAGATATATCTAATTATTTAATATATAATATCTATAAAAAAAATTCATTTATTTAAGATGTTTTTTAAGTGTGATAAAACCTTAAATTGAATCCATATCTAAAGTTCTATCAAACATAAATTTTTTTTTTATCATAAATTTATAATAATACACTTTATATAAACATTTATTTATTCAACAATTTATACAAACACACACTTCTATATATATATATAAAGAATTTTTTAACTTTAGATAGAATTTTCGATAAGGATTCCATTTAAAGTTCTATCACGCTTTAAAAAACACTACAGAATTAAAATTTCATACTTTAACAAATAAAATAATCATGTACTTTATTCTTATTAATTTTCATTATGAGCATCTAAACAAGAATATCATTATTCTTAAAAATATACATATTTAATTATTTAATAAACAATTATACATATTTAATTATTTTTTTGTAAAATCAAATTTTAAATCTACATTTAAATTCGAAAAATGTTGAAAAAATTTCAAAAACAAGTTAAAATTTGAATATTTTCTACATTGTTTCTATTTTATTAATTAGTTATTTGTTCAATCTTGAAAAACATTCTAATTATTTCACTTATAATATGATTATTATATAATTTATTTTAAAAAAATATATTTTTGTTGTTCACTCACAATTTATTTTCTCAACACTGACTAATAAAATTTATGAATACATAATTTTAGAACAAAGAACATAGATTTGTATATTTAATGTTTTAATTCACTTAATTAATTTTTTAGTGCTATACGTATTAAAATAAATCAATACCAAAATAAATTATTTTTTTATAAAATTCTCAATTGAATATTGAATATTTTCTAAAATCACAGTACAAAATTCTAATTACGAAAAATATATTTTTTCAAATTGTTAATCTAGCTGTATTTATTTTTGATTAAATTTATTTTGTACTATGAAGATCATTTCATATTACTGAAACATTTTTTAAAATAGCAATTTATTTACAACTATTTATCAGCTTTAAAAATCCACTAATATAATATTTTACATTCCTACTAAACTCATGCACACACATACACACACACACACACACACACACACACACACACATGTATATATATATATATATATATATATATATATATATATATATATATAAACTCATATGTATATATAAATATGGATAATTTTTATGAATTCAGTCCGCGAACTAGTCTTATGAATGCGAATCATGTAAACTGTGCAACTTTATAAAAAAGCAATAAAATGCATTTATAAAAAAATTACATTTAAATTCTGCATACATGAAAACATGTCTGAAAAAAATTACGAAACCTGTTAATAAATAAAATATTTCGCATGGAATGTAGTTGGATACGTTCAACAATCACAAAGGAATCTTTAACCATATAAGCAATTAAAAAATATAAAATAAAGTAAGAAACCTTGAATTCGAAGTACAACCATTTAATCGTTCCATAAAACAGTTTTTTTTAATTAATGATCAATTATGTATATATATATATATATATATATATATATATATATATATATATATATTGTTTTACAAATGATTAAAAATAAAATACATTCTTTAAGACTGTACAATTAACCGAAATTAAACTTTTCATATACGTCGAATAAATTTAAAATTTTGATGAGTTCTTCATTTAGTGTTGTTGTAGCTTTATATAAATGATACGCAAGCAAGAAGTTGATTACTTCTTAAAACGCTTGAAAACTTTTAAAGTCATAAATATTCAAATTTTTAAACTACCTTCCTCGCATTGCCTAACTTTACCTTATCTTAGTTAACATATAAAACATAATACAAAATTAAACATACTAGACGTTGTTCTTGTTTTGTGATTCGATGTGATAATTTAGACAGGGATGGAATCATAAATGCAGACACTGCGAGAGCTTCGTAGTGTATGTATACAGTTGTTACGAGACGAGTGTCTATTATATTACCATCAACGCACCCTCTTTTGTCTAATTCCCCTTCTTAGAAGTCAAACCAACTCAGTACACCCTAGCGAACACTTGCGTACTAGTGGAGATTTCTTGAGCCAAAGTTTGTCTATCTTATCACTTGACGTTAGTTTCGAACAAAAAATAAAATAAAATAACAACGACAACAGTGCAACATAAAAGTTATAGACTAATGTTTTTATCAAACTTTTTCCCTTATAGAAACCATTAACAATCGTACGTCTTTGAAGAACAATAGTTATAATTAATTGTACGAATACAAAAATGTTCAAATAATTAAGTATTGGAAATAATCATTTATCTTATGAACTGTCATGTAGGAAGAGAAGTCGTTCAGTAATCCAAGATGTATTTTCAATATGAATATTTTTTTATAAACAAAATAAAGCAGAACGATATAAGAACATATACATATTTATATATATTAGATAGTAACCGTGACCTAAAAATTATACAGGATATTTTCAAAAAATACAACAACGTCGATGTAATCGTTGTATAAAACCACAAAAGTAAATAAAAATGTTATGTTTCATTCTTATAACACAAACTTTTTATATTGTATAAATAAATCTCAATCATCATTTTTTTAACAGATGTATATAAAAACTTACAATAACTTATTACTCAATTAGCATTTCTTTTTTTAAACATTTAGAAAAAATATACATTTTAAGAACAAAAATATAATTTCAATGTAAAAATAATGACATTAAAAAATAAAGCTTTCAAACAAAGTTAAGAGAAGAATTATTTTTAAAAAAATTAATATCAAAGTAAAGAAAAATTTTGACTTCTATTTTTCGATTAAATTTCTTCTCTATTCGATGTAAATTTTTTCATATAAAATATATAATTTTGTTATTAAATAATTACTTTTATTTTAATTAATTTTATTTAGCTATAAAAATATTTAAATATACTAGTCTTCAATTAATTTAATTCAATTTTAAAAATAAATAGATATTTTATTCGTTAGTGCTTTAATAGTGCTCAATAATTGTATTTTCTCTAGATATAAATTTACAAAAAAAATTATCTAAAAAAGATTGGTAGCTTTATTTCATTTTACTTTAAAATGACATTAAAATAAAAAAAATATTCAAGTATATAAAAAACAACTATTTCATATTTAAATACATAATTAAAATCATATTAATAATTGAACTGATATTTAAAATTTGAACTTAAAAATTTTATTTAATAATAATTTGTCATAAATTCAATTTTTAATGAATTGATGTTATATTATTTCTTTTTTAATCTTATTTATTTTCACTGGAAAAATGTATATTATACACGTATATTTATTTTAAAAAATATGACATTAATTAAATGATTTAATTCGAAATTAAATAATAGAAGGAAATATAAATTAAATTTCATAGAACCTTCCTGAATCAACAAGCATAAAGCTAATAAAATACAAAAAATATATACAAAATAAAAAAAACAATGACGGCAATTATAATTTCTACTGAACTCTAAACTTTCACAAGTCTGTAACAAAATTCCGACATGGAAATTAATTCAATATTTCAGAACTATAGAACCAAGTGACAAAGATATTTCAATAAATTGTACACGAAAAGAACGAAATGTAATTTATAAACAATTTTCATTCAGACGAAATTTATAATTTAATTATTTAATGAAATAAGAACAAATAACTTCAAGTTATATATATATATATATATATATATATATATATATATATATATATATGTAATTGAATTTCAAATACTTCGTAAAGTGTTTCAATTAGTGAAGTTTTATATAAAGAAATACATTTCGTAAAGTACAAACTTCACGATAATTTGAAGATAACTTTCAATATAATAAAAAATGAAAACGTTTTTAATTACGAGAAAAAATAATTACAACATAGAAACGTGACAAATGTATTTACAATTGTTTTGCTCCCTTCTGCTGCTCGCATTGTTCAGTTTTAAATTCTTTTAGTAAAAAATATATTTCCATATCTAGAAATAAATACATGTTGCATGAATTTTCATTTAACGAGATGAATCTCTACATATATATATATATATAGATAGATAGATATATAAACTTTTTTTATTTTATATAATAAAGAAAAAGGAAAATAAAAATAAAAAAAATGAAACAGACATAGTAATTAAAATTTCACAATAAAGAAAATATATTTAAATAATAATTTTAAAACTTTATAGTTTAACAAATATGTAAAAAGAATACAGTGTCATAAATATAACCTAAATAAAAAAGGCAATACTAATAACAAAAAATGATTTTATAATAAAGTGGTATGACGATGATTGACCATCGAAATGCATATCAGAAAATAAAGTGAATAATAAGTGATTATTAAACATTCAATTAATATAAATTTGTTATTATAAAATAAAAAATTTAAATATCGGAATTAAACCCACTTTTAATAATTTGAGCTAAAAGAAAAGAACAATTAATAAATTTTACTTAAAATATGTTGTAAACGACTCAAAAAGAATACAAAAACTTAACATTTTGCTAGTTTGGCACGTTTTGTAGAAATATTATCTCTTTTAATGTGTCTAGTGGCACATATGCATAATTTAATCGATTTGAAAATAACTTTTTTATAACGATAATAAATTTCAAGAATATAACAACGTTTTTTTTTCTCTCTCTCTCTCTTTCATGATACTTATATATATATATATATATATATATATATATATATATATATATATAAAATTGTGACATTTGTAATAAATACTCTTATTAAAAAGTTTACATTATCTATATTGATATTAATTTCAACTCGAACGAAAACTACGGCCAACAGATAATCACATCAAACGAAAGAGCAGCAAAAAGAAAAATCTTGTCATAACTTTTCACGGTTCACTAGAAATAAAAAAGAAAACAAATAAGTAAAGAGAACGAGTGACGAAATATAGCATCAACAAAACACGACCGCCCTTCAAACAGACAGAAAAAGAGATCCTTCCAGTTAAAGATCTGCGAAGCAATATCACCGCGTTCACATTATTTATATCTACAAGTTATCTACGTGCGATCGTAAAACGCAGCATGAACTAGGAAATGGACAACGGAATCAGCTAGCAAACGGTGGAACTGAAATGCACAGTATATTGGCGAAGTGGGATGTGAAATAGTCTTTGTCTGCCAGATATATCTATCTATTGGGCACGACGCCGCGCGAGTGGGGCGGCGGAAAAGGGCGGGCCCCATTTGGCTGGCCAGCTCGAGCCTCTTTAGTTTTACGACCGTGGCTGGCGTGTGTCTGCGTCGGGTCACCGGGTCGACATAACAGTGCATGCGAAAATGCATTCGCTCCGTGCGTTTGGCAAACGTACAACGACTTTATGAGACCCCGGATCGTATTAATGCCCGTCGACGCCATTGACGCTCAATTGCTCGTATTAGGAACACCTACGTACAGCTCGACATGACGATAACAGAAGTAGGAAACATTAAAAGATTGAA